>CM049381.1:825921-1000921 GCA_026937815.1 Etheostoma perlongum
CCGTCTGTCCTTAGGGTTTCCTCTATCTGTCCTTAGGGTGTCTTCCGCCTGTCTTTACGGTTTCCTCCGTCTGTCCTCAGGGTTTCCTCCGTCTGTCCTTAGAGTGTCTTCCGCCTGTTTTCAGGGTCCACCCATACATTGTGATTTCTGGATGTTTTTTGTAGATTATGTCTCTCACAGTGGACATGCACCTACGATGACCAAAAAAAGTGGGAAAACTTGCAAAATAGCAGGGTGTTCAAATACTTATTTTCCTCACTGTACATATATATATATATATGTGTGTGTGTGTGTGTGTATGTGTATATATATATATATATATATATATATATATATATATATATATATATATAATAAGTATTTGAACACCCTGCTATTTTGCTATTCAGAAATCCCAATGTATGATTTTTTAACTATTTATTTGTATGATACAGCTGCAAATAAGTATTTGAACACCTGTCTATCAGCTAGAATTCTGACCCTCAAAGACCTGTTAGTCTGTCTTCAAAATGTCCACCTCCACTCCATTTATTATCCTAAATTAGATGCACCTGTTTGAGGTCGTTAGCTGCATAAAGACACCTGTCCACCCCATACAATCAGTAAGAATCCCACTACTAACATGGCCAAGACCAAAGAGCTGTCCAAAGACACTAGAGACTAAATTGTACACCTCCACAAGGCTGGAAAGGGCTACGGGGACATGTCCAAGCAGCTTGGTGAAAAAAGGTCCACTGTTGGAGCAATCATTAGAAAATGGAAGAAGCTAAACATGACTGTCAATCTCCCTCGGACTGGGGCTCCATGCAAGATCTCACCTCGTGGGGTCTCAATGATCCTAGAAATCAGCCCAGAACTACACGGGAGGAGCTGGTCAATGAGCTGAAAAGAGCTGGGACCACCGTTTCCAAGGTTACTGTTGGTAATACACTAAGACATATGTCATGGTTTGAAATCATGGTTTGGCACGGAAGGTTCCCCTGCTTAAACCAGCACATGTCAAGGCCCGTCTTAAGTTTGCCAATGACCATTTGGATGATCCAGAGGAGTCATGGGAGAAAGTCATGTGGTCAGATGAGACCAAAATAGAACTTTTTGGTCATAATTCTAATAATTGTTTGGAGGAAGAAGAATGATGAGTACCATCCCAAGAACACCATCCCTACTGTGAAGCATGGGGGGGGTAGCATCATGCTTTGGGGGTGTTTTTCTGCACATGGGACAGGGCGACTGCACTGTATTAAGGAGAGCATGACCGGGGCCATGTATTGCGAGATTTTGGGGAACAACCTTCCCTCAGTTAGAGCATTGAAGATGGGTCGAGGCTGGGTCTTCCAACATGACAATGACCCGAAGCACACAGCCAGGAGAACCAAGGAGGGGCTCTGGAAGAAGCAGATCAAGGTTCTGGCGTGGCGTAGAGAATCTTTGGAGGGAGCTCAAACTCCGTGTTTCTCAGCGACAGCCCAGAAACCTGACTGATCTAGAGAAGATCTGTGTGGAGGAGTGGGCCAAAATCCCTTCTGCAGTGTGTCAAACCTGGTGAAGAACTACAGGAAACGTTTGACCTCTGGAACTGCAAACAAAGGCTACTGGACCAAATATTAACATTGATTTTCTCAGGTGTTCAAATACTTATTTGCAGCTGTATCATACAAATAAATAGTTAAAAAATCATACATTGTGATTTCTGGATGTTTTTTTAGATTATGTCTCCCACAGTGGACATGCACCTACGAGGACAATTTCAGACCCCTCCATGATTTCTAAGTAGGAGAACTTGCAAAATAGCAGGGTGTTCAAATACTTATTTTCCCACAGTATATATATATATATATATATATATATATATATATATATATATATATATATATATATATATATATGTGTGTGTGTGTATATTGTGTATAAATATAATGTGTAAAACGTATTTTAACAGCTAATTTAATGTTTCTGAGTGGAAAATCTTCATGATCCAGCTGTTAATCCTTCCTGTGTGTGTGTGTATGTGTGTGTGTGTGTGTGTGTGTGTGTGTGTGTGTGTGTGTGTGTGTGTGTGTGTGTGTGTGTGTGTGTGTGTGTGTGTGTGTGTGTAATGCCAGCACGCCCAGAATGCAACTTTTTTTTTTTCATTTCCAGTTTATTAATAAATTTATAACGTAAGCTGCTAACGTTAGCATGTCCTGCTAACTACAGCACTGAGAGTTAGCTTAGCATGTTAAGCTAACTACAGCACTGAGAGTAAGCTTAGCATCGCTAGCCAGGTCAGTTACAGGTGATGCAACGGGAAAGAAGTCATTCAGCTATTTTTAGACATACACACGGCATGTTTGGTGGAAAAAGGGTATTCTTAGTTTGGTTAGGTTCAGCAGACACACACTCACACACTCACACACACACACTCAGACACACGCACACACAAGCACAGACACACGCACACACACACATGCACGCACAGACACACAAGTAACTAGTAACTAAAGTACAATATGTCTGTCTGAAATGTAGAAGAGTAGAAGTAGAAAGTAACATGTACTGAAAAGACTTGAATAAAGTACAAGTACCTCAACATGTGGTACTGTACTGCAATACTGAAGGACAGTACTGCAGTACATGTACTCAGTTACATTCCTGCACAACGAGTCAAGACATCTGGGGCTGACTGGAGACACAGTGCAGAGGAGGGATGGGGGGGTGTGTGTGTGTGTGTGTGTGTGTGTGTGTGTGTGTGTGTGTGTGTGTGTGGATGGGGGGGGTCACAGCTCCTTTCCCACTGCCTTTTAAGGTGTGTTTCCCCGGCGCTGTCTCCTCCCTCGGACGTTCTCCTTCACACTGTCTGTTAACCCTCGGGTTGTCTCCCATCAAAATGGAACATCAACTCTTTTATCGATGTTTTTAACGCTTTTGTCCCTTTTTTCAATGTTTGTCACTTTTTTTTGACGTTTTCAACACTACGTAACACTAACTTTTTAACTTTAGTTTTAGAGTTATTTTTTGAATTTATGGTCAATAAACCTCATTTATAGGAAATTATCGCTAATGTTTGAGTTAGAGAAGCAGAAATTAATTATTGAGACTAAAATTAAAGGAATGGATGTTGATGAATAATCACAGACTGGAATATGTCAACTTTTACTCAATACTATTTATATTTAATACCAATACTACTTTACATATACATACTGTACATATAATACTACTACTGTTTCAAAACCACTTCCATTTGTTTTCAAATGCTATAAAATGGAATAAGACGCCCCAAAATTAATGAAAGTAGAGATTTGTACTTGGCAAAGAGCGTTGGGTGGAATCAATCATGTTATTTTGGGGAATTAAAAAGAACATTGATATAGGACAACATGAGGACAACATGAGGACAACATGAAGAAAACATGAAGACAACATGAGGGCAACATGAGGACAACATGAAGACAATATGAGGACAACATGAGGACAACATGAGGACAACATGAGGACAACATGAGGGCAACATGTGGACATGAGGACAACATGTGACATGAGGACAACATGAGACAACAACATGGGGACAATATGAGGACAACATGAGGGCAACATGAAGACAACATGAAGACAACATGAGGACAACATGAGGGCAACATGAGGGCAACATGAAGACATGAGGACAACATGAGGACAACATGGGGACAATATGAGGACAACATGAGGGCAACATGAAGACAACATGAAGACAACATGAGGACAACATGAGGGCAACATGAGGGCAACATGAGGACAACATGAGGACAACATGGGGACAATATGAGGACAACATGAGGGCAACATGAAGACAACATGAAGACAACATGAGGACAACATGAGGGCAACATGAGGGCAACATGAAGACAACATGAGGACAACATGAGGACATGAGGACAACATGAGGGCAACATGAGGACAACATGAGGGCGACATGAAGACAACATGAGGACAACATGAAGACAATATGAGGACAACATGAGGACAACATGAAGGCAACATGAGGACAACATGAGGGTAACATGAGGACAAAATGAAGACAACATGAGGGAGTCTGGTGGAGATATGCTGCTCTATACATGCTAAAAGTAGTGATTATTTACATGGAGTCTGGTGGAGATATGCTGCTCTATACACGCTAAAAGTAGTGATTATTTACATGGAGTCTGGTGGAGATATGCTGCTGTATACACGCTACAAAAGTAGTGATTATTTACATGGAGTCTGGTGGAGATATGCTGCTCTATACATGCTAAAAGTAGTGATTATTTACATGGAGTCTGGTGGAGATATGCTGCTGTATACACGCTAAAAGTAGTGATTATTTACATGGAGTCTGGTGGAGATATGCTGCTCTATACACGCTAAAAGTAGTGATTATTTACATGGAGTCTGGTGGAGATATGTTGATTATTTCTATACACTGCTAAAAGTAGTGATTATTTACATGGAGTCTGGTGGAGATATGTTGCTCTATACATGCTAAAAGTAGTGATTATTTACATGGAGTCTGGTGGAGATATGTTGCTCTATACATGCTAAAAGTAGTGATTATTTACATGGAGTCTGGTGGAGATATGCTGCTCTATACATGCTAAAAGTAGTGATTATTTACATGGAGTCTGGTGGAGATATGCTGCTCTATACACGCTAAAAGTAGTGATTATTTACATGGAGTCTGGTGGAGATATGCTGCTCTATACACTGCTAAAAGTAGTGATTATTTACATGGAGTCTGGTGGAGATATGCTGCTGTATACACGCTAAAAGTAGTGATTATTTACATGGAGTCTGGTGGAGATATGCTGCTCTATACATGCTAAAAGTAGTGATTATTTACATGGAGTCTGGTGGAGATATGCTGCTCTATACACGCTAAAAGTATTGATTATTTACATGGAGTCTGGTGGAGATATGCTGCTCTATACACGCTAAAAGTAGTGATTATTTACATGGAGTCTGGTGGAGATATGCTGCTCTATACACGCTAAAAGTAGTGATTATTTACATGGAGTCTGGTGGAGATATGCTGCTCTATACACGCTAAAAGTAGTGATTATTTACATGGAGTCTGGTGGAGATATGCTGCTCTATACACGCTAAAAGTATTGATTATTTACATGGAGTCTGGTGGAGATATGCTGCTCTATACACGCTAAAAGTATTGATTATTTACATGGAGTCTGGTGGAGATATGCTGCTGTATACACGCTAAAAGTAGTGATTATTTACATGGAGTCTGGTGGAGATATGCTGCTCTATACACGCTAAAAGTAGTGATTATTTACATGGAGTCTGGTGGGTTTGGTGATGGTGATGTCGGGGCTGTTTCATGTTAAACTAAAAGGATCTTCCTCTTTAACTAACAGATCTATCTCTGTAGGGATCCATCCCATAATGTTATCACACACTTGGTGGAAGAGCATAAGAAGCTGTCACCATTAGTAATAAGTTAATTATTATATTCAGAGTAGAAAATGCTTTATTTTGGACTGTTTCTCAGAGGTTGGATAATTGTGCGTTCCCAGATGCAATGTTAACATTATTAAGAGTCCTGGTGTTTATCAGAGTGTTTTAGTGTTTGTGGTAAGACTCCACCCGACCGGCCGCCCCTCAGGACCAAACAAACGCACCAGGAAGAGACTGTCACAATAAGAGCCTCTCACTCTTATCTGTGCAGATTTCATCTCAGAAACATTTTTCCTTATTTCTGCTCTGTGTGTGTGTGTCTGTCTGTGTGTGTGTGTGTGTCTGTCTGTCTGTCTGTCTGTGTGTGAGTGTGTTTGTGTGTTTGTGTGTGTGTCTGTGTGAGTGTGTGTGTGTCTGTCTGTCTGTCTGTCTGTCTGTGTGTGTGTGTGTGTGTGTGTGTGTGTGTGTGTGTCTGTGTGAGTGTGTGTGTGTGTGTGTCTGTGTCAGTGTGTGTGTGTGTCTCAGTGTGTGGGTGTGTGTTTATGTTTGTGTTTATGTGTGTGTCTGTATCTGTGTTTGTGTGTGTGGGTGTGTGTATGTGTGTGAGTGTCTGTGTGTGTGTGTCTCAGTGTGTGGGTGTATGTGTGTGTGTGTGTGTGTGTGTGTGTGTGTGTGTGTGTGTGTGTGTGTGTGTGTGTGTGTGTAGTCCATTCACAGAAAATGTATTCAGTTATCTTCCTTTCCTTTGATTAAACCAATCAGAATGAAGTATTCTGGTTTTTAAGGTTATTAGTCTGTATGATTATTATTATATTAGACAAAGATCTCCACTAACAGACGTCTATAGCAGCTTCTTTAGATATGTATATATACATGTCTGTGTGTGTGTTTAGATATGTATATATATATATATATATATATATATATATATATATATATATATATATATATATACATATATATATATATATATACATATATATATATATATATATATATATATATATATATATATATATATATATATACAGTGAGGAAAATAAGTATTTGAACACGCTGCTATTTTGCAAGTTCTCCCACTTAGAACTCATGGAGGGGTCTGAAATTGTCATCAGGTCATGGACCAGCTCCTCCCGTGTAGTTCTGGGCTGATTTCTCACCTTTCTTAGGATCATTGAGACCCCACGAGGTGAGATCTTGCATGGAGCCCCAGTCCGAGGGAGATGGACAGTCATGTTTAGCTTCTTCCATTTTCTAATGATTGCTCCAACAGTGGACCTTTTCACCAAGCTGCTTGGTGTCTTTATGCAGCTAACGACCTCAAACAGGTACATCTAATTTAGGATAATAAATGGAGTGGAGGTGGACATTTTGAAGATGATACAACGGTGGTGGGGCTGATTACGGGGGGAAACGAGACGGCTTACAGAGATGAGGTCCTGAAACTTAGTGAGTGGTGTGCATCAAACAACCTGGCACTAAACATCAACAAGACCAAGGAACTCATCCTGGACTTCAGGCGGAACAAAGCCGCCCCTGCCCCCCTGTACGTCAACGGGGGATGTGTAGAGCGAGTGGAGTCCTTCAAATTCCTCGGCATTCACATCTCTGCAGACCTCTCCTGGTCGGCCAATACCACAGCTCTGGTCAAGAAGTCCCAGCAGCGGCTACACTTCCTGAGGGTCCTCAGGAAGGAACAACTAAAAACTCAGCTGCTGGTGACCTTCTACCGTTCCACCATCGAGAGCCTGTTGACCTATGCTGCAACAGTGTGGCACTCCAGCTGCACGGAGGCCGACAGGAAGCGACTGCAGAGGGTGACAAACACTGCACAAAAAATAATTGGTTGCCCTCTGCCCTCTTTGACTGCCATCTACAACTCCCGTTGTCTCAGTAGGGCCAGAAACATCCTGAGGGACACCACCCACCCCGGCTCCCATCTCTTTAACCTGTTGCCCTCAGGCAGGCGCTTCAGAACAAACGGACTCAGGGATAGCTTTTTCCCCAAAGCTGTCACCATACTCAACCTACACTCAGACTTGCACTAATGTATTGTATATGTATGTATGTGTTATTAATGTGTGCACTTTTAGAGAGTTGGTCTCCAAATCTCATTGTACTGGTACAATGACAAAGGCTTTCAATTCAATTCAATTGAAGGCAGACTAACAGGTCTTTGAGGGTCAGAATTCTAGCTGATAGACAGGTGTTCAAATACTTATTTGCAGCTGTATCATACAAATAAATAGTTAAAAAATCATACATTGTGATTTCTGGATTATTTTTTTAGATTATGTCTCTCACAGTGGACATGCACCTACGAGGACAATTTCAGACCCCTCCATGATTTCTAAGTGGGAGAACTTGCAAAATAGCAGGGTGTTCAAATACTTATTTTCCTCACTGTATATATATATATATATATATATATATATAATAAATACTTTAGTTCAGTATTAGAGTGAATGTACTCTGTTGGTCTCTATGAGAACAGGAACTATTTCCTGTCCTGAGCAGCGAGGAACTATTTTTAGATTGTCCATATTTGGTCATCAGAGACGCTCTGTCTCACATTTTTCTTCTACTTTTTTGGGTTGTTTGTGTGAACCATGAAGAAGAAGAAGACATCCATCCTGATGTTCCTGCCACCCCCCCACCCCACCCAACCCCATCCCCACAGAAACAGGAAGTTCACCGTTACATTTACTTCCTGGTGTCTGTTTCAGGTGAAGCCAGAATTAAGAAACCCAGCACGAAGACTCCTCCCAAACAAGGTGACACACACACACACACACACAAACACACACCAACAATCAACAACACCAACTAGTCTCATTAAAGTAAAGTCTCGTGTGTGTGTGTTTCTGTCTGTTGTTGTGTGTTTGTGTGTGTGTGTGTGTGTGTGTGTCTCTGTCTGTCTGTGTGTGTGTCTGTCTGTCTGTCTGTCTGTTGTGTGTGTGTGTGTGTGTGTGTGTGTGTGTGTGTGTGTGTGTGTGTGTGTGTGTGCAGCTCTGCCTCCACAGATCCTGCAGTTCCCCGAGGACATGAAGATCCTGGCCGGGGAGAAGGTGGAGATCCTCTGCACGTTCTCTGGAGCTCCGCCCATCACCTGCACCTGGCTCAAGTTCAGGAAACCAGTGAGACAGACACACACACACACACACACATAAAGACAGACACACACACACACTAGGCTTTTAAGGTATTCCTCAGCTTCTTTTCCAGTAATCAGGATTATATGACAACAATTAATGATTATAGCATATCAACTCCTGTGTGTGTGTGTGTGTGTGTGTGTGTGTGTGTGTGTGTGTGTGTGTGTGTGTGTCAGATCCAGGAGGGCTCGGGTGATATCTCCATAGCGACCAGCGACAGCAGCAGTAAGCTGACGATCAGCAGCGGTCAGCAGGAACACTGTGGCTGTTACACCGTGGAGCTGAGGAACACCGTCGGCCTCCGTCAGGCCGCCCTCAACCTCACCATCGTCGGTACGTTGCTGTTCCATCCATACATCTCCATCCATACATCTCCATCCATACAGCTCCATCCATACATCTCCATCCATACATCTCCATCCATACAGCTCCATCCATACATCTCCATCCATACAGCTCCATCCATACATCTCCATCCATACAGCTCCATCCATACATACATCTCCATCCATACAGCTCCATCAATACAGCTCCATCTATACAGCTCCATCCATACATCTCCATCCATACAGCTCCATCCATACATATCCATCCATACAGCTCCATCCATACAGCTCCATCCATACATCTCCATCCATACAGCTCCATCCATACATCTCCATCCATACAGCTCCATCCATACATATCCATCCATACAGCTCCATCCATACATCTCCATACATACATCTCCATCCATACAGCTCCATCAATACAGCTCCATCCATCCATCTCCATACATACAGCTCTATACATACATCTCCATACATACATTTCCATCCATACAGCTCCATCCATACAGCTCCATACAGCTCCATCCATACAGCTCCATACAGCTCCATCCATACATCTCCATCCATACAGCTCCATTCATACAGCTCCATCCATACAGCTCCATCCATACAGCTCCATACAGCTCCATCTATATGGCTCCATCCATACAGCTCCATCCATACAGCTCCATACTGCTCCATCCTTCCCTCTCCATACAGCTCCATCCATACTGCTCCATCCATACAGCTTCATCCATACAGCTCCATACAGCTCCATCAGTACAGCTCCATCCATACAGCTCCATCCATACAGCTCCATCCGTACGGCTTCATACAGCTCCATCCATACAGCTCCATCTGTACGGCTTCATACGCACACCATATACAGTGGGTACGTAAAGTATTCAGACCCCTTTAAATTTTTCACTCTTTGTTTCATTGCAGCCTTTTTCCAAAAATCAAAAAGTTCATTTCTCAGTAATGTACACTCAGCAACCCATCTCATACACCAACCCAGAAAAAAACAGAAAAAAATTTTGCATATTTACAAAAAAAAACAAAAACTGAAATATCACATGGTCATATGTATTCAGACCCTTTGCCGTGACCCTCATATGTAACTCAGGTGCTGTCTATTTCTTCTGATCATCCTTGAGATGGTTCTACACCTTCATTGGAGTCCAGCTGTGTTTGATTATACTGATTGGACTTGATTAGGAAAGCCCACACCTGTCTATATAAGACCTACAGCTCACAGGCATGTCAGAGCAAATGACAATCATGAGGTCAAAGGAACTGCCTGAAGAGCTCAGAGACAGAATTGTGGCAAGGCACAGATCTGGTCAAGGTTACAAAAAACCTGCTGCACTTAAGGTTCCTAAGAGCACAGTGGCCTCCATAATCCTCAAATGGAAGACGTTTGGGGTCCTGCACCAGAACCCTACAACTAGAGCTGGTCGTGTGCCTGCCTGAGCTGTCTGGGGAGAAGAGCCTTGTGTGAGAGGCAAAGAAGAACCCAATGGTCACTGTTTGGCTGCTCCAGAGATGCAGTCGGGAGATGGGAGAAAGTTGTAGTAAGTCAACCATCACTGCAGCAATTGTTGTCGGGGCTTTATGGCAGAGTGGCCCGAAGGAGCCTCCTCAGTGCAAGACACATGAAAGCCCGCATGGAGTTTGCTAAAAAACACCTGAAGGACTCCAAGATGGTGATAAATAAAATCCTCTGGTCTGATGAGACCAAGATAGAACTTTTTGGCCTTAATTCTAAGCTGGTAATGTGGGAAAACCAGGCACTGCTCATCACCTGTCCAATACAGTCTCCCAGTGAAGCATGGTGGTGGCAGCATCATGCTGGGGGGGTGTTTTTCAGCTGCAGGGACAGGACGACTGGTTGCAATCGTGGAAAGATGAATGTGTGTGTGTGGGATATCCTGGTGTGTGTTTCCAGAGTGCTCTGGACCTCAGACTGGGCCGAAGGTTTACCTTCCAACAAGACAATGACCCTAAGTATAAGTTCTAAAATATCCGAAGGAGTGGCTTCACAACAACTCTGTGGCTGTTCTTGAATGGCCCAGCGAGCCCTGACTTAAACCGTGAGCATCTCTGGAGAGACCTGAAAATGACTGTCCACCAAGGCTACCATCCAACCTGACAGAACTGGATAGGATCTGCAAGGAGGAATGGCAGAGGATACCCAAATCCAGATGTGAGAAACTTGTTGCATCTTTCCCAAAACGATCATGGCTGTATTAGATCAAACAGGGTGCTTCTACTAAATACTGAACAAAGGGTCTGAAACAATGACCATGTGATATTTCAAAGTTTTTGTTTTTAATAAACATGCAAAAATTTCTAAATTTCTGTTTTTTTTCTGTCAAGATGGGTTGATGAGTGTACATTACTGAGAAATAAAATGAACTTTTTGATTTTTGGAAAAAGGCTGCAATGAAACAAAGAGTGAAAAATTTAAAGGGGTCTGAATACACCACTGTATATATATCTGTCAGACACACACATGCACGCACACACAGGCACACGCACACACACAAACACACACACACACACACACACACACACAGCAAAACACCTGCACACACACACAGACAGACAGACAACAAACAGACTGTAATATCCATTACAGCCTCCAGGGGTCAGTGTTGTCCTGTATGTTGACCACACCACCATATATAGATATCCCCCCCCCCAGATAAACCCATACCCCCCCGCGAGGGTCCCTGCAGCCTCAGACATCCGGGCGATTTTTCCAGCCTGGCCCGCGTCCGACAGAGCAGTAACCGGGCCGACCACGACGGCCCGACAGGCAGTTACAACCTGGAGGTCTGGGACTCGCTGGAGCCCACCTGGAGACACCTGGCGTCCTGCAACAGCACCTTAAAATACAGGTGCATTTGTGTCTGCCTGTTTGTCTGTCTGTCTGTGTGTGTGTGTGTGTGTGTCTGTCTGTTTGTCTGTTTGTGTGTGTGTTTGTTTATTGCAATGTGTAGGAAGGCATTGTTGTGTGTTTGTGTGTGTGTGTGTGTCATCTGTGTCTGTGTGTGTATCTGTCTGTGTGTGTGTGTGTGTATGTGTGCCTGATATCAGCTGATAATATCGGGCTCTAGTATCGATCTCCCCCCAGCCCTGTTGTTGATGGTGATATATCTCAATGCTACACTGTAGCTTTAAGGACAGACAGAAAGACGGATGTTGTGTGTGTGTGTGTGTGTGTGTGTGTGTGTGTGTGTGTGTGTGTCTCCAGAACCTTCTTCCAGAAATGTTAAGTTCCTTATCGCGCTGAGAACATGACCGAACCCGAGTCCCTGCCCGTCACCGTAGGGATGGTGGACGACGGTGAGGTCACCAGGCTCGCGGGGGCTTAGACAAATAAATTGGATAATTAATTAAATTAAAACACTGAACTGATGTGTGTAGCTTCAGTTAAAATACACAACATTAGATAATGATGTGTCAAACAACGCTGCTCAATAAGGAAAGTTATGGAAACAATAACAAATATACAAAATGTGTGTAAAGCTTAACACACACACACACACACACACACAGACAAACATATAGATATACACACACACACACACACACACACACCACAGACCCACATATAGATATACACACATGCACACACGCACACATAGATACACACACATATACACACAGACACACACACATATATATCTATATATATATAGATATATATACACACACATTTACACACAGATATACACATATGTAGACACACACACATATATAGATATTTTAACACATATGTTTTAAATATACAAAATATGTAGACACACACACACACATATATAGATATAGATACACACACACACACACACATATGTAGACACACACACACACACACACACATATACACATATATGTAGACACACACACACACACACAGACACATATGTAGACACACACACACACACATACATACACATATATGTAGACACACACACACACACACACACATATATAGATATAGATACACACACACACACACACACACACACACACACATATGTAGACACACACACACACACACACACATATACACATATATGTAGACACACACACACACACACACATATATATAGATATAGATACACACATACACACACTGAACTACACTGACTAACTGCTGTTGTTTCGCTGACAGATGAAGAGGCCGAGGTGGAGGAGGAGGATGAAGGTGAGGTGCTCACACTTCCTGTTACTTACCAAAATAAAAGGTAAGGTGTGATATCAGCGTGACCTCTGACCTCTGGTCCCCAGACTCGGAGAAGGAGCCCGACTACAGAGACGTGAGCATCCGAGCAGACGTGAAGGTGAAGGAGCTGTACGACGTGGAGGAGAGGCTGGGAACGTAAGGCTCCGCCCACTCACTCCTCACCCACAATGCAACTCTGTCTGCTCGGACACACAGGTGTCTCCGATAAAGGTGTATCTGCAGGTAGTAAAGGTGTATCTGCAGGTATTAAAGGTGTATGAGCAAGTATTAAAGGTGTGGGTGGGTAGGTGTATCTGCAGGTATTAAAGGTGTGGGTGGGTAGATGTATCTGCAGGTATTAAAGGTGTGGGTATTAAAGGTGTGGGTATTAAAGGTGTGGGTAATGTGTGTACCAGGGGGAAGTTCGGCCAGGTGTTCAAGCTGGTGGAGAAGGCGACAAAGAAGGTGTGGGCGGGGAAGTTCATCAAGGCGTACTCGGCCAAGGAGAAGGAGAACGTCCGGCACGAGATCGGCATCATGAACAGCCTCCACCACCCCAAGCTGGTGCAGTGCATCGACGCCTTCGAGGGCAAGTCAGACATCGTCATGGTGCTGGAGATGTACGTATCACACACACACACACACACACACACACACACACACACACACACACACACACACACACACACTGTTTGTCTCTGTCTCTTTTTTTCTCTCTTTGTCTCTGTCTCTGTTTTTGCTGTTAGTCTCTATTTGTCTCTGTCTCTGTTTCTTGTTCTGGTCCCTGAGGGTTTTGTGTCTTCCTCTGTGTGTCTCTGTTTGTCTCTGTTTCTTGTTCTGGTCCCTGAGGGTTTTGTGTCTTCCTCTGTGTGTGTTGTCAGGATCTCGGGCGGCGAGCTGTTTGAGCGGATCATCGACGAGGACTTTGAGCTGACGGAGAGAGAAGTGATTAAATACATGCTGCAGATCATCGACGGAGTCAACTTCATCCACCAGCAGGGAATTGTGCACCTGGACCTCAAACCAGAGAACATCATGTGTGTCAACAAGACCGGCAGCAAGATCAAGCTCATCGACTTCGGCCTCGCCCGCCGACTAGGTGACCAATCCCTGCAGGGCCGAGATTTGGAGTTAATTCATCCAGACGGACAACATTATGGGATGGATCCCTACGGAGATAGACCTTCTAGTTAAAGCGGAAGATCCTTTTAGTTTAACATAAAACAGCCCCAACATCACCATCACCAAACCCACCAGACTCCATGTAAATAATCACTACTTTTAGCATGTATAGAGCAGCATATGTCCACCAGACTCCATGTAAATAATCACTACTTTTAGCATGTATAGAGCAGCATATCTCCACCAGACTCCATGTAAATAATCACTACTTTTAGCGTGTATAGAGCAGCATATCTCCACCAGACTCCATGTAAATAATCACTACTTTTAGCATGTATAGAGCAGCATATCTCCACCAGACTCCATGTAAATAATCACTACTTTTAGTGTGTATAGAGCAGTATATCTCCACCAGACTCCATGTAAATAATCACTACTTTTAGCATGTATAGAGCAGTATATCTCCACCAGACTCCATGTAAATAATCACTACTTTTAGCATGTATAGAGCAGTATATCTCCACCAGACTCCATGTAAATAATCACTACTTTTAGCATGTATAGAGCAGCATATCTCCACCAGACTCCATGTAAATAATCACTACTTTTAGCATGTAGCAGTATATCTCCACCAGACTCCATCATCACTACTTTTCCACCAGACTCCATGTAAATAATCACTACTTTTAGCATGTATAGAGCAGTATATCTCCACCAGACTCCATGTAAATAATCACTACTTTTAGCGTGTATAGAGCAGCATATCTCCACCAGACTCCATGTAAATAATCACTACTTTTATCATCGTAAAATACACTTCATTCAAAGTGGACAGAAACTAAATAAAACTACCAAAAGCCGTCTTGGTTCATCTTTATAATAAATAATAAACTCTTAATTCAACCATTTACATGTGGAGATATGCTGCTCTATACACGCTAAAAGTAGTAATTATTTACATGGAGTCTGGTGGAGATATGCTGCTCTATACACGCTAAAAGTAGTGATTATTTACATGGAGTCTGGTGGAGATATGCTGCTCTATACACGCTAAAAGTAGTGATTATTTACATGGAGTCTGGTGGAGATATGCTGCTCTATACACGCTAAAAGTAGTGATTATTTACATGGAGTCTGGTGGAGATATGCTGCTCTATACACGCTAAAAGTAGTGATTATTTACATGGAGTCTGGTGGAGATATGCTGCTCTATACATGCTAAAAGTAGTGATTATTAACATGGAGTCTGGTGGAGATATGCTGCTCTCTACACGCTAAAAGTAGTGATTATTTACATGGAGTCTGGTGGGTTTGGTGATGGTGATTTCTGTTTCATGTTAAACTAAAAGGATTTTACTCTTTAACTAAAAGGTCTATCTCTGTAGGGATCCATCCTATAATGTTGTCTCACACTTCTGTCCTGTAGACTTGTTCTTTGGTTTAAATCATTTTTTTTCTCTTTGACAGAAAACGCAGGAACTCTGAAGGTTTTGTTCGGGACTCCAGAGTTCGTGGCTCCAGAAGTGATCAACTACGAAGCCATCAGTTACCCCACCGACATGTGGAGTATAGGAGTCATCTGTTATATACTGTGAGTCCCTTTAGAGGCCAGCGTTCCTGTTATGCTAACCTTAGCTTAGCATATTTGCTTGATATTCATCTCCGTTTCCTTCCTTTGTCTTATTAAATTATGTTAGCTTAGCTTAGCTTCATTTTATTGTTGTTTTTTAACTTAAAACAGGAGACGTCTCTTACGTCTTAAAACTGGCTCAGTTCAGCCTGTGTTTGTCTCCTCTCAGGCTGAGCGGTTTGGCTCAGTTTGGCCCAGTTTGGCTCAGTTTGGCCTGTGTTTGTCTCCTCTCAGGCTGAGCGGTTTGTCTCCCTTCATGGGAGACAATGACAACGAGACTCTGTCCAACGTGACCTCGGCCTCCTGGGACTTTGAGGACGAAGCGTTTGACGAAATCTCCGACAACGCCAAAGACTTCATCACCAACCTGCTGAAGAAAGACATGAAGTAAGAACACACACACACACACACACATCCACACACACACACAGTCAGAGACACACATACACACACACACACACAGTCAGAGACACAGTCAGAGACACACATACACACACACACACAGTCAGAAACACACATACACACACACACACACACACAGTCAGAGACACAGTCAGAGACACACATACACACACACACACAGTGAGAAACACACATACACACACACACAGTCAGAGACACACACACACACACACAGACACACACAGTCAGGTAAACAACACACACAAACACACAGTCAGAGCAGGTAAACAACACCAAAACACACACACAGACACACAAACCAACTGGGTATCTGTGTGTTTGTGTGTGTGTGTCAACAGTGTGTGTGCAGGTAAACAACCCAAAACACCTGTGCAAAGTGCTATGAACACAGCTGGCTGAAGCAGGACACCAACACCATGAAGGCCAAGAAGCTGTGGAAAGAGCGGATGAAGAAGTACATCCTGAGGAGGAAGTGGCAGGTAAACAACACCAAAACAACAGGCACGGCAGTTAAACAACACCAAAACAACAGGCACGGCAGGTAAACAACACCAAAACAACAGTTAAACAACACCAAAACAACAGGCACGGCAGGTAAACAACACCAAAACAACAGGCACGGCAGTTAAACAACACCAAAACAACAGGCACGGCAGGTAAACAACACCAAAACAACAGGCACGGCAGTTAAACAACACCAAAACAACAGTTATCGGCAGGTAAACAACACAAAAAACCTATTGCACGGTAGTTAAACAACAGGATAAAAACAACAGGCACGGCAGGTAAACAACACCAAAACAACAGGCACGGCAGTTAAACAACACCAAAACAACAGGCATGGCAGGTAAACAACACCAAAACAACAGGCACAGCAGGTAAACAACACCAAAACAACAGTTAAACAACACCAAAACAACGGGCAGGATAAACAGGTACCAAATTAACAGTTAAACAGGAAAACAGGTGGGCACGGCAGGTAAACAAAACCAAAACAACAGTTAAACAACACTAAAACAACTGGCACGACAGGTAAACAACACCAAAACAACTAGCATAACAGTTAAACAACACCAAAACAACAGCATGGTAGGTAAACAACATCAAAACAACGGGCATGGTAGGTAAACAACACCAAAACAACATGCACGGCAGGTAAACAACACCAAACCAACAGAGGCCTATTGCAGGAAACTAGGATAAGGGATTAAGCCGGGATATTCAAGTTATCCTGGATGAATTTAGCTTTGACTCGGTTGCACGAAACCTGGGGCCTATTGCACAAAAGTAGAATAAAGATATCCAGGATAAATGAAAAGTCCAGCTTGACTTAGTGTGATCCAGGATGAACAGGTGGCTTAATCGGTTGCACGTTAGTTGAGCCAGGATGAACAGGTGGAGCTATGTCCAGCCAGGTGTAGATAACCAGGATGAACAGGTGAAGCTATGTCAAGCCAGGTGTAGATAACCAGGATGAACAGGTGGAGCTATGTCCAGCCAGGTGTAGATAACCAGGATGAACAGGTGGAGCTATGTCCAGCCAGGTGTAGATAACCAGGATGAACAGGTGGAGCTATGTCCAGCCAGGTGTAGATAACCAGGATGTACAGGTGAAGCTATGTCAAGCCAGGTGTAGATAACCAGGATGAACAGGTGGAGCTATGTCCAGCCAGGTGTAGATAACCAGGATGAACAGGTGGAGCTATGTCCAGCCAGGTGTAGATAACCAGGATGAACAGGTGAAGCTATGTCCAGCCAGGTGTAGATAACCAGGATGAACAGGTGGAGCTATGTCCAGCCAGGTGTAGATAACCAGGATGAACAGGTGGAGCTATGTCCAGCCAGGTGTAGATAACCAGGATGAACAGGTGAAGCTATGTCAAGCCAGGTGTACATAACCAGGATGTACAGGTGGAGCTATGTCCAGCCAGGTGTAGATAACCAGGATGAACAGGTGGAGCTATGTCCAGCCAGGTGTAGATAACCAGGATGAACAGGTGGAGCTATGTCCAGCCAGGTGTAGATAGCTGGGATAAGATTTCCTGATGCAGAGATGGAGAAGACGCATGCGCCATATGTTTCACCCAATGAGCAGCAGCTTCTAATGGAAAGTAACGAGGAGGGGAAGAATATGCAGAAAGGGAAATACGGCTGTTATCAAACGGAGAGAAAAAGCCCAACATAGCGGACCGACTGAATGTGTGAGGATGTAAAAATATCTACTTAGCCTATAGTCACTCCACATTTTTACTACGTTGTAGGTTACACAGTGTTTTAATTGCTTTTAAATATGCTAGTTTCATGTTTCTGTTTTTATGTGATAAATGTGCTGGTTTTACTGTAAAGGGTCTTTGACTAGCCTACCATGTAAAGCACTACATAAATAAAATGTATTATTATTTAGTCTACCATGTAAAGCACTATATAAATAAAATGTATTATTATTTAGTCTACCATGTAAAGCACTACATAAATAAAAAATATTATTATTTAGTCTACCATGTAAAGCACTATATAAATAAAATGTATTATTATTTAGTCTACCATGTAAAACACTATATAAATAAATGTATTATTATTTAGTCTACCATGTAAAGCACTATATAAATAAAATGTATTATTATTTAGTCTACCATGTAAAGCACTATATAAATAAAATGTATTATTATTTAGTCTACCATGTAAAGCACTATATAAATAAAATGTATTATTATTTAGCCTACCATGTAAAGCACTATATAAATAAAATGTATTATTATTTAGTCTACCATGTAAAGCACTATATAAATAAAATGTATTATTATTTAGTCTAATGTAAAGCACTATATAAATAAATGTATTATTATTTATTTAGTATATAAATAAAATGTATTATTATTTAGTCTACCATGTAAAGCACTATATAAATAAATGTATTATTATTTAGCCTACCATGTAAAGCACTATATAAATAAAATGTATTATTATTTAGTCTACCATGTAAAGCACTATATAAATAAAATGTATTATTATTTAGTCTACCATGTAAAGCACTATATAAATAAATGTATTATTATTTAGTCTACCATGTAAAGCACTATATAAATAAATGTATTATTATTTAGCCTACCATGTAAAGCACTATATAAATAAAATGTATTATTATTTAGCCTTTGCCTTAAAAGTGAGCAGAGGGAATAATGTTCCTCGGGAAATGGAACCTAATAATAATAATAATAATAATAATAATATTAATAAATGGACCCTAATGACTAGGCTTAATTTCGATGATATTGAGTCTAACTGTAGTTTACATGAATACTGGATATGGAAAGATATAAATACAGATGATGCAATTATACTCAGAGCCGTGGTGGGTAAGTGAAACAGGAAGAGGAAGTACAGCGTCAGGGCCGACTGTGACCATGTGAGTGTTTCTTCTTCTGTGGTAGAAAACGGGTCACGCCGCGCGAGCCATCGGTAGGCTGTCGTCCATGGCGATGATGGCCGGAGTCAGCGCTAAGAAGGGCTCGCCCACCGAAGGTACACACAGACAGGAAGTACTCTGCTATTGGCTGAGGAAATCAGACGGACAGGAAGTACTCTGCTATTGGCTGAGGAAAATCTGTTACTGACTGACTGTGTCCATCTGTGTGTGTGTGTGTGTGTATGTGTGTTTGTGTGTGTGTGTGTGTGTGTGTGTGTGTGTCTCTGTGTGTGTGTGTGTCTGTGTGTGTTGTGTGTGTGTGTGTGTGTTTCTGTGTGTGTGTGTGTGTATGTGTGTCTGTTGTGTGTGTGTGTGTGTGTCCATGTCTGTGTGTGTGTGTGTGTGTGTGTGTGTGTGTGTGTGTGTGTGTGTGTGTGTGTGTCTGTGTGTGGGTGTCTGTGTGTGTGTGTGTGTGTGTGTGTGTGTGTGTGTGTGTGTGTGTGTACCAGAGGATAACCAGTTCCTGGAGTGTCTGGAGTACGAGCAGAAGACGGAGTGTAAGCCGACGTTCAGCTCGGTGATCAGAGATGTGGAGGTGGTGGAGGGCAGCGCCGCCCGCTTTGACTGCAAGATAGAAGGTACACACACACACACACACACACACACACACACACACACACACACACATCACACACAAACAAACAAAAAACAAAAGCTGTTTCCGAAACAGGAAACAGCCTCAACTTCTTCTTCTTCTTCTTCTGTTTTTTATATTCATCTTTTTATATTTTGTTTTCTAAAATATACAAAAAGTCCAAAAATAATCTGACTCTTCTTAAAACATTAACTTTAAATGTTCCACCTGTTGTTCACAGAAGAAGAGTCTCCCTGAGATATCTCTGTTTCCTAGGTTACCCTGAGTGATCTCTGTGTTTCCTAAGTTACCCTGAGTTATCTCTCTGTTTCCTAGGTTACCCCGACCCCGAGGTGGTTTGGTACAAGGACGACCAGCCGATCAAAGAGACCCGACACTTCCAGATCGACTACGACGAGGACGGAAACTGCTCTCTGGTCATTTCAGAGGTCAGAGGTCAAACCTTTCACAGGGGGCGGAGTTATCCATTGCAGGCTTTTCCCAAAGTTGCTTAAAACGTGTTTTAATCACGTTTTTTCGAGGGTTTGGGTGTTGAATTTTTTACGTTTATTTTGCTTACTCAATCAATGCAGACTTGTCTCGGGACCCCCCCCCCCATGTTGAACCCAAAGTTACAACCTTGTGTGTCATCCTGACCTTCTGCCTTCAACGTCCCCAAAACCTACAGACCTCGTCCACAAACTGTGGATTAATGTCTCAAACTGTCGACTTTACTACAGTTAAAAATCACCAGACTCCATGTAAATAATCACTACTTTTAGCGTGTATAGAGCAGCATATCTCCACCAGACTCCATGTAAATAATCACTACTTTTAGTGTGTATAGAGCAGCATATCTCCACCAGACTCTATGTAAATAATCACTACTTTTAGCATGTATAGAGCAGCATATCTCCACCAGACTCTATGTAAATAATCACTACTTTTAGCATGTATAGAGCAGCATATCTCCACCAGACTCCATGTAAATAATCACTACTTTTAGTGTGTATAGAGCAGCATATCTCCACCAGACTCCATGTAAATAATCACTACTTTTAGCGTGTATAGAGCAGCATATCTCCACATGTAAATAATGACTTTTAAGAGTTTATCTCCACCAGACCATGTAAATAATGACTTTTATTGGACTTCATTCAAAGTGGACAGAAACTAAATAAAAACCAAAAGTCTTGGTTCATCTTTTTAAATAATTTTAATTCAACCATTTACATGTGGAGATTGCTGCTCTATCCACTATTGAATGAAGTGTGATTTACAATGATAAAAGTAGTGATTATTTACATGGAGTCTGGTGGAGATATGCTGCTCTATACATGCTAAAAGTAGTGATTATTAACATGGAGTCTGGTTGGTTTGGTGATGGTTACATTACAGCTTGTTTCTACCTGATGCTGAACATCTGTCCTGCAGGTGTCAGGCGACGACGACGCCAAGTACACGGTGAAGGCGGTCAACAGTCTGGGGGAGGCCACGTGCACCGCCGAGCTGCTGGTGGAAGTGATGGCTGGAGAGGAAGAAGAAGAAGAAGAAGAAGAATAAAGCAGTGTTGGTCTGGACTCCCACAGGAAGAGTTGTTACTCCTCTTCAAAAAACTATTTTACCTACAAACGGGGTTCAAAATTAATTTAATTAACATTAAACATTAAGTTAACATTCTACCAATAATCATTAACCAACCCAGGCTCCGTCTCCACGGTTACGGTTTGGTTTTTAAGCGTCGCGTTTTGAGCCCAAAGTGATCTCTTGCTCGGAGAGTTTTTATCTCCAGAAGAAGAGCTAATCTCTGGAAATGAGAGGGGGAAATGCTAGAGCAGGGGGAATGAGAGGGCGGAACGCCAGAGCAGGGGCAATGACAGGGGGAAACACCAGAGCAGGGGGAATGAGAGGGGGGAACACCAGAGCAGGGGGAATGAGAGGGGAAACACCAGAGCAGGGGGAATGAGAGGGGGAACACCAGAGCAGGGGGAATGAGAGGGGAAACACCAGAGCAGGGGGGAATGAGAGGGCGGAACACCAGAGCAGGGGCAATGACAGGGGGAAACACCAGAGCAGGGGGAATGAGGGGGAACACCAGAGCAGGGGGAATGAGAGGGGAAACACCAGAGCAGGGGGAATGAGAGGGGGAACACCAGAGCAGGGGGAATGAGAGGGGAAACACCAGAGCAGGGGGAATGAGAGGGCGGAACGCCAGAGCAGGGGCAATGACAGGGGGAAACACCAGAGCAGGGGGGGAATGAGAGGGGGAAACACCAGAGCAGGGGGAATGACAGGGGGAAACACCAGAGCAGGGGGGGAATGAGAAGAACACCAGAGCAGGGGAATGAGGGGGAAACACCAGAGCAGGGGGAATGAACCAGAGCAGGGGCAATGACAGGGGGAAACACCAGAGGGGGGGGAATGAGAGGGGGAACACCAGAGCAGGGGGAATGAGATTGTGGCTTTTACACCAGAGCAGGGGGAATAAAATCTGTATCCAGAGCAGGGGGAATGAGACGGGGGCCCACCAGACAGGGGGAATGACAGGGGGAAACACCAGAGCAGGGGGGAATGAGAGGGGCAACACCAGAGCAGGGGGAATGAGAGGGGGAAACACCAGAGCAGGGGGAATGAGAGGGGGAAATGCCAGAGCAGGGGGAATGACAGGGGGTAACACCAGAGCAGGGGGAATGAGAGGGGGAATGCCAGAGCAGGGGGAATGACGGGGGTAACACCAGAGCAGGGGGATTGAGAGGGGGAAATGCCAGAGCAGGGGGAATGACATAGGGAAATATAGCAGAAGATATTTCTTTTTAACCAAAACGTAGCGGTGGAGATGTATAACGTTGTTAATTCTGAACCTTGGTCGGGGGGCGGAGTCAAATTACTGTAACTGAGTAGTTTTTTATTGTGTGCTTTTACTTTTTAAAGTACATTTTAAAATCTGTATCATCTAACGATGTTGTATGTGACGCCCCGCCCACCTGACACCTGGACAACAGAAGTCCCGCCCCTCTCAGGTTAGCCTCTGTTCATTGGTGGGTTTCCGCTCGTAGTTCATGTCATTGCTCTACGATGACCAAACTGTCGGAGGAAACGCATGCTGAATGCTAACGGTACGTGTCCACGGGCTCGGCGGATATCGGGGTCTTTTACACGCAAAGAAAACACCCGAGTCCCTCGCAGATTTCAACCCGCTTCATTGGAAACTTATTTTATTTTACGAAAATTGTTTGCTGAAATGTGTTTCTAAAAACTCTGTATGTCACACATCTGAGACTCGTGTCTTAACTCTGAAACTCGGTTCGTAACTTGGTACGTAACTCTGAGACTCGGTACGTAACTCTGAGACTTGGTTCGTAACTTGGTACGTAACTCTAAGACTCAGTACGTAGCTCTGAGACTCGGTTCGTAACTCTGAGACTCAGCTCGTAACTTGATACGTAACTCTGAGACTCGGCTCTTAACTTGGTTCGTAACTCTGAGAATCGGTTCGTAACTTGGTATGTAACTCTGAGACTCGGTTCATAACTTGGTATGTAACTCTGAGACTCGGCTAGTAACTTGGTACGTAACTCTGAGACTCGGTACGTAACTCTGAGACTCGGCTCGTAACTTGGTATGTAACTCTGAGACTCGGCTGGTAACTCGGTACATAGCTCTGAAACTCGGTACGTAACTCTGAGACTCGGCTCGTAACTCTGTACGTAACTCTGACACTCGGTTCGTAACTTGGTAAGTAACTCTGAGACTCTGTTCGTAACTTAGTACGTAACTCTGAGACTCGGCTAGTAACTTGGTACGTAACTCTGAGACTCGGTACCTAACTCTGAGACTCGGCTCGTAACTTGGTATGTAACTCTGAGACTCGGCTTGATAACTTGGTACGTAACTCTGAGACTCGCTTTGTAACTCTGAGACTAGGTAGGTAACTTTGGGACTCCGTACGTAATGTTGTGGCTCTAGATTTCAGATTTTCAGGAGTTTTCCAGAGGCAGAGACTCCAGCAGGACGCCCCTGATTTGCATAAACTAGCGTGGATTAACCTTTATGCAAATGAGGGACGGGAAACTTCCTGCCCAGTCTCTGGAAGGTCGCCATGACAACATGAACCCAAAGCATTAGAAACATGGAGATGGCGCTGCCTGTTGACACGTACCGAAATGTGTTTAAAAGGTCATATAAATAACATTCAGCTGCAGTTTTCAGGGCCCTTTCAGCAAAGACTCATGGGAGTTGTAGTTATTGTTGCAGGGCGGGACTTTGTCTCTGGAGGTCTGTATTTGACGCAGACCTGCTCCCTGTGAGAGTCCCAGGGAGGAAGAGAAAGAGGAGATAATAATAGCGTAATATCCACAGAGTTACATCACCAGACAATAACACAGATCACTGTGAAAAAGCTCAAAACGACTCAAAATAAAACAGCAATCAGATTTCAGACTAAACTCAAATCAAATCACTTTAAAACAACCCTTAAAGCCGTAGGCCTCTGGAGACTCCACTGGCTGACTTCTCTATTGGCTATAGAACAGGAGACTTCTCTTACGTCCTAAAACCAGCCTCTGGAGACTCCACCGGCTGACTTCTCTATTGGCTATAGAACAGGAGACGTCTCTTACGTCCTAAAACCAGCCTCTGGAGACTCCAACGGCTGACTTCTCTATTGGCTATAGAACAGGAGACTTCTCTTACGTCCTAAAACCAGCCTCTGGAGACTCCACCGGCTGACTTCTCTATTGGCTATAGAACAGGAGACGTCTCTTACGTCCTAAAACCAGCCTCTGGAGACTCCACCAGCTGACTTCCTATTGGCTGTAGAACAGGAGACGTCTCTTACGTCCTAAAACCAGCCTCGGAGGGTCGCTGGTTCAAGTATCCATATGAACAAAAGTATGGGGGTGGACTGGTAGCTGAAGAGGTGCCAGTTCACCTCCGGGCACTGCCAGGGTGCTCTTGAGCAAGGCACCGAACCCTCCCCCCCTTTATATTCATAGAGATTTCAGTTATGGTCCGCTACACAAGAACACCATGTTGTGATGAAGTTGACTTCCCCATGAAGGGGTTTTTGGGTAATGAAGTCTTCTGAATTCAAACAGTTCTGAGCTGCTACTAAAACCAAAGTGCCTTGACGCTAATGACGCAGCTCTGTGGATATAAATATCTATACATAGATATACATATACATACAGTAGATATATATATATATATATATATATATATATATATATATATATATATATATATATATATATATATATAAAACTTATATATCAATAACCCGTTTCTTTAGTGTATAATCTGCTGCATCCACTGGGAAACGTTGACTGTTTCACTTTGACTGTTTCACTGTGTTTCTTCTCTTCTGTTTGAGCACTCTTCCTGTTTGTGTGTCTTTCTTCGCCAGCAGTGGCGTTTAGCTTCCGGCCGTACGTCGTCGCCTTACAGCAGCCCGGAGACGCCTCTACCCCCCCGCCCGGGGGGTTTAACGTTAATAAACACGTCCATCACGTCGCTGAACGCCAAACGGAAAGGTTTCCTTCTGAAAACTTAAAGCTTAAAGACAATTGAATATAATTTGGAAATGCTCAGAATATTTCAGGGAATAAATTGGAATATTTCAAGAAAAAAGTCAGAATATTTCAGGAAATAAATTGGAATATTTCAAGATAAAAGTCAGAATATTTCAGAAAAAAAGTTGGAATATTTCAGGAAAAAAGTTGGAATATTTCAAGTAAAAAGTTGGAATATTTCAGGAAAAAAAATCTGAATATTTTAGGAAAAACGTCGAAATATTATAAGAAAAAGTTGGAATATTTCATGACAAAAGTCAAAAAATTTCAGGAAAAAAGTCTGAATATTTCAGGAAAAAAGTCGGAATATTATAAGAAAAAAGTTGGAAATTTTCAGGACAAAAGTCGGAATATTTTGCTGACGTAGGGGTCATGTGGCCGAGCGTCCGGTAGGACAAAAATAGTTGGAATATTTCAGGAAAAAAGTCGGAATATTTCAAAAAAGAAGTTGGCGTGACGTCGTGTTGTGATGTTGGCGTCATGTTGGCGCATGTGCGCTAGGAACCGGATCTGAAGGCGTCTCCGCTGCGTTCACGCTGACATTGTCGCGTTTTGTTTTTTTGTCACATTCCAGCTGTTTATTTTGGGCTTTAAGACATTTATTTAATGGTTTTCTTTCAGCCAGAAACCAAAGAAACTTAAGAATACACAGGTGTGTGTGTTTGTGTTTTCCTTACCTGGGCCTGTGTGTGTGTGTGTGTGTGTGTGTGTGTGTGTGTGCTTTGAGACTTATTTAATGCACAGATTCATAATTGTGACATCTTCTTGAGATGTTGTTGCCAGCACTCTGTCACCGTTGTTACTTCCTCATCAGTGGACTCACTCCTGGACCGGTGTGTTTTAGATGTGTGTGTGTGTGTGTGTGTGTGTGTGTGTGTCTGTGGACTCACTCCTGGGCCAGTGTGTTTTAGATGAATGTTGATTATATTTCTCTGGTTTTTATAAATATATCAGTTTGATGAAATGCAGATGACATGTATGAGAACACTACGACTGTAGTTGCTCACGGATACCAAATAAATCTTATCACAAAACCAACTGCTGTGGTCCTGTAGTCCTGTGTGTGTGTGTGTGTGTGTGCGTGTGTCTGTCTGTCTCTGTCTGTGTGTGTGTGTGTGTGTGTGTGTGTGTGTGTATGTTTGTATTTGTTGTGTGACGTCATGGGGACTAAACATCAGGTCCCCATAAGGGGAGAAAACCTTTTTAATAAATAAGATGAAGTTATTCTGAAATAGCCTGTGGGATTTTTAGCATCAGCCCATAAATCATGTTTTTCTTGTGTGTGTCTCTGTGTGTGTATCTCTGTGTGTGTGTCTGTGTGTTTGTGTCTGTGTCTGTGTGTGTGTGTGTCTGTCTGTGTGTGTTGTGTGTGTGTGTCTCTGTCTGTGTTTGCGTGTGTGTGTCTGTGTGTGTGTGTGTGTAAGTGGCTTATTATGAATCCAACACGGTGACATTGTCTTTATGTTAAATAGATGCATAAAGATTTACCAGAATACAGGAAATGAAGTGTTTAATGCTCAAAATGTCCAAGGGGGTGGACCCCCCCTCACAAAGAGTTTAACTTGAGCCAGACCGACAACAGAGATATAAATCATATCCCGTCATACAGGGAGAGTGGTACACAGCTGTTAAAACATAACATTTATGACACACTGGCATCGGACCAGAACTCGGCATTGGCCGATACGCGAGTTCAGGTATCAGAATGAATCGGGAAGCAACAAATGGTACGGGACCATCTGTGATCTAGACCCGGTCCTTTGGGTTACCAGGCCCGTTGTGATTGGCCAATATGTAAGTGTCATCTAACTTATCTAACTTATCTACAAACTGGAAGCTACATGGAACACACTGGTCAAGTTGATCGCTGGTTTGCATTGCATTCAGTTTATTTAAATGTGACCAGACTAATCCCTGGACCTTCTCAATCCTAGAACCGAGGTCCGGGGATCTACAATATTTCCTGGTTTTATGGTCCCACTCCGCATCTGGAGCGAGGGCTGCGTTGGCACTGGACATGTTACCTGCAGGAGCACACAGGAGTCAACGCCCCCATCAGGACCGAGCCCTGGTTCCTGGACCCTTACAGCAGTGCCCAGGAGTCAATGCCCCCATCTGGACTGAGCCCTGATTCCTGGACCCTTACAGCAGTGCCCAGGAGTCAATGTCCCCATCAGGACCGAGCCCTGGTTCCTGGACCCTTACAGCAGTGCCCAGGAGTCAATGCCCCCATCAGGACCGAGCCCTGGTTCCTGGACCCTTACAGCAGTGCCCAGGAGTCAACGCCCCCATCAGGACCGAGCCCTGGTTCCTGGACCCTTACAGCAGTGCCCAGGAGTCAATGCCCCCATCAGGAGCCCTGATTCCTGGACCCCAGCAGTGCCCAGGGTCAATTCCCCATCAGGGAGCCCTGGTTCCTGGACCCTTACAGCAGTGCCCAGGAGTCAATGCCCCCATCAGGACCGAGCCCTGGTTCCTGGACCCTTACAGCAGTGCCCAGGAGTCAATGCCCCCATTAGGACTGAGCCATGGTTCCTGGACCCTTAGAGCAGTGCCCAGGAGTCAATGCCCCCAATCAGGACTGAGTCCTGGTTCCTGGACCCTTAGAGCAGTGCCCAGGAGTCAATGCCCCCAATCAGGACTGAGTCCTGGTTCCTGGACCCTTAGAGCAGTGCCCAGGAGTCAATGCCCCCAATCAGGACTGAGCCCTGGTTCCTGGATCCTTACAGCAATGCCCCATGAGTTTTGCTCATGCCCTCTTCTTTGAGCTCTTGTGGTTGCGTGGACGAGAACTTGCTGTAAGTTGGATTTTTCTACAACTGTGCCACAAATCAGAGACACTTTGCTCTTTGTTTTAATTTTAATTGTGCTGCTTGGGCATCATTAACCCTCATATTGTCCTCATGTTGTCCTCATGTTGCCCTCATGTTCTATTCAATTGTATTTATATAGTGCTAAATCACAACAACAGTTATCTCAGTGCGCTTTCCATAAAGAGCAGGTCTAGACTGGACTCTGGGATGTTAGAGCAGCATATCTCCACCAGACTCCATGTAAATAATCACTACTTTTAGCGTGTATAGAGCAGCATATCTCCACCAGACTCCATGTAAATAATCACTACTTTTAGCGTGTATAGAGCAGCATATCTCCACCAGACTCCATGTAAATAATCACTACTTTTAGTGTGTATAGAGCAGCATATCTCCACCAGACTCCATGTAAATAATCACTACTTTTAGCATGTATAGAGCAGCATATCTCCACCAGACTTCATGTAAATAATCACTACTTTTAGCATGTATAGAGCAGCATATCTCCACCAGACTCCATGTAAATAATCACTACTTTTAGCGTGTATAGAGCAGCATATCTCCACCAGACTCCATGTAAATAATCACTACTTTTAGCGTGTATAGAGCAGCATATCTCCACCAGACTCCATGTAAATAATCACTACTTTTAGCGTGTATAGAGTAGCATATCTCTATCAGACTCAAGAATGTGAGGGTAACCAGTGACGTGCAGTCAGGGTAGGCAAGCTAGGCACTGCCTACCCTGCCAAAATTTAAGCATAAAAATGTTTATTAAATAAATGTATTTAATAAACTTATATTTGGATTTGTACTGTTTATTCTTGTGATTTATATGTGTGTTATTCCAATTATTTAGACGGTACGATGACAAATGTAGCAGTTACGCATAATCAAATAGAAAAATGGTAGAATAAGCAGTGCCTTTACTGTCCATTCAAGTGATAAACCAATGTTGCGCATGCGCACTTCGATCCTGTATTCTTTAACATGTATGGCAAAAAGCACAACTCTGCTGTGCCTTTGCACGTAAATGTGTTATGCCAGTAATCATCTGCGTTACATATCAAACATGGACCAATTAAAATCGAGATATTACTGGCCCTTTGCGTAGCTAACGTCATTACACCAGCTACGTTGTAAGCACAATCCCCGCGAAATTCAAAGTCAAAATGACAGCAGCGGTGTCCGCCGATATCACAGCGGTGAGGAACTCCTCTAAACTCGATTTTAATTTTAAAAAAGAACTAATAGCAAGATGGAGGTCTACGCCAGCCATAGATGGACTACTGCAGCAAAAGGGACAAAAACTCGTCCGATCGTTTCAAACTGACTGGTTTGGAAGAAAAGATGTGGCTAGGTGGCTGTGCTAACAGTCAGCGGCGGGACCTCTATGGGGTCCTGGGATCTGAACAGTCAGCGGCGGGACCTCTACGGGGTCCTGGGATCTGAACAGTCAGCGCCGGGACCTCTACGGGGTCCTGGGATCTGAACAACCTGCCCGCAGCTTTAACCAAGCATGAAAAACCGTCAGCTCATATAATACCAGCAACTACAGCTTCGCACATTTTCCACCCTGAAACGGATCAAAACATACAGCTCGCACGTCTTTCAGCCCTTGCCATTCTGTCAATTGAGAGTCAGAGACTATGCAGACTGAAGGCCCGTAAAGACGAGTTTTACAACACTGTGATCGCAGTCTTCACGAGGAAATAGCGTCGGATGGATTTTATGTACCAGAGCTGCCAATTTTTCCATAAACCTTGGAGTGAGATTTGGGGGGGGCAACCCATATTTTGCCGCGTACAAAGCAATTTCTTTGGCTCTTTCAGCATCACTATCCTTCAGGGTTTAAATTGGGATTTGTTATGTGGGGGGGCTCTCCCTAGGGGTCTGGGGGTATGCCCCCCCAGGAAATTTTTTTGAAAAATAAACCATTAAATGGCACTTTCTGGAGAGTTTTGTGCAAAAAAAATGGAGCAATCAAGTCTTACATGATATGTGCAAAACTGTAGGGTTAAGAGCCTTTGCATTGTCGTAGTATGAACAGGTATTAGGGCATTCAGAATTTACATTATTTACATTATTAACTTCTTATGATATAAGAACTGACCCAGACAATGTGCCAAACATAATGAGCCACATGAAGAGACAGTAGCATATGTCAGCAACAGCTGAGAAGATTTGGGTCTGGGGTGAACAGGTCCAGGGGTCCCTGGTGTAGGGACCAGGGACCCAAAGTTAAATTAATGTTGAGGGATCAACTAAGACCACTGAAATTCTAAAGAATGAAAACCAGTGATTTGCATAAATTCTAATCCTTACTGTGCCAAGGCTCAGTAATGTTTGGCCCTCATCCTCTGTATCCCACTATACTGTATTTATTTTTTTGGGAAAATAAAGACTATTTGTTCATTTTAGTGAAACATTGAATGAATTATTTACAGTTACATTTAGAGATGCACCGAGGTTAGAGAAGCACAATAGTGGCCCAACATTGCAGTATCGTATATATAGTATAGTATAGTATAGTATAGTATAGTATAGTATATATAGTATATATCGTATAGTATAGCTCAGATGTGTTTCATCAGATTTCTGCTCATGTTTACAACTTTGTGCACATTCTAAATATAACTCCTCCCATCTCTGTTGTCCGAGATTTGGAGAGTTGTAATATAGTCTGCTGTGCATGGCATTGCTCCGCTGATATGGTAGTATCTCACTCAGACCGTCTGTACGTTGCTCTTCATCGGAGGTAGAGCACAGATGCAACGCGTCACTGTCCACAGCAGAGCGAGTCCACTAAAATGAACTGAAGTTGCTACACTACCAGCCGCGCTGCTCACCTCTATTGTTACAGAGAGAGAGGACACCAAGCGACGGACGGGTCTGTGATACTCAGAGCTCATACCTGAAGCCGGGGCAATGCACCTGGGATGGCTCGTGAAAATAATGTTCTCAGTTTGCAACATTTCGAAACTTCCACAGACAGGGAGCGCTCTTGAACCCCCTCACAGTCTCTGAAAGCACAACTAGTCGATCATAAGTGGCTCAACAGGTAGATCTATAGATAAACTCATCTTTCAGAAGTTGACCAACCGTGTTGACACTTCAACGTGAGAAATCGGAGGTGTGGCGTGTGAGCGTGTGCAACCAGTCAAATGCGTGTGTCTCACGGCCAATGCGTGAGAGTTGGCAGCCCTGTGTACAGATAATCTACCGATTGGTGAGTCAGAAACTATTTTGGACTTAGTGCAGCCATTTGCCTTAATATTCAGTTGAGCAGTGTGTGTTTTCATTGTTGCTGACTGGGACTGACAAACATAATTGGCCGCTGTGCAATAATTAGAACAAAGATGGTTTCATAACTTGCATGCTGATGCTGGACATTAACGTGTGTGTGTGTGTGCGTGTGCGAGTGAGTGAGAGAAAATATATGTCACCCAGAGTTTTTGTTTGAAATTTTAACTTTGCTGGAGCACAACCGGTCATTGCGGTCTTGCTATCAACCGTGCGTGTGAGCCGCACTTGTGCGTAATGTTTAGCCTACTCTTTTGATTGAGTATTAGCCTAAACAATAAATTCGGTCATCTGACTTTCATAACTCAGTGCCTAGCCTCTTACTGACATCACCGCACGTCACTGAGGGTAACATGAGGACAACGTGAGGGTAACATGAGGGTAACATAAGGACAACGTGAGGGTAACATGAGGACAACATGACCGTGTCCCAGCAGCGTGTTAGCATCTGAACGACGTGCTGGGCGTCCTCAGTGTTTGCAGACTGGAGTTACAATTTGGCCTGAAGCGGCTCGGAGGAGCAGCACTCAGGGATGTTGTTAGACCTGCGTTGTCTTCCCCTTAACCATCAACTCTCCTTACAGGTCAGAATGGAAAATGAACATTTTATTTGTGCTTTTCCGATGTTTTTGTCACTTTTTCAGATTTTTTTCTCACGTTTTCCAGCTTTTGGCGCTTTTTATAAAAATCCTGAATTGGTTTAATAACATGTTTTACACTTATTCTTGGAATTCATGGTCACAAAACCTAATTTATATCAAACAATACATACATTTTTAGTTAAAAAAGCAGAAATGATGAATTACTTTCACTAATAGTTGAGATCAGACGATGTTGAGTGGATCTCAGACGGGTAGATATCAGAGTTTAGTCCCGATACTGGTCTGAAACCATTAAAAAAAGAATTCAAATACTATAAGATTTCCCTACATGTTTGAGTCCCCTCGGTTATTTCTTTCTCTTTTCAGGAGGGGGGGCAGGTTCATATGTTTTGAGGGAGACAAATCTATGTCTTCTATAATTTGGGGGGGGGGGGCATATCCATTGCACCCCCTGACATGTCCAGTGACAGATGAAACTATACTTTTACTCCACTACATTTCCATTAAGCATCTTCATTACTCGTTAGCTTTTCGTCCATTGCAGTGAAAGATTCTTCATCTCAGAAATTAAATTCTGCAGATTACTTTTAGAAAGCTGAGTGTTTTGCTGAATAAATATTGAATCAACGATTAACTTGCAATGTCAGTTATTTGCTCACTGAGACACCTCTAGGCAGGTTTGTCCTTCCCAAGCTCCGTGCACGCTCCAAGAAAGTTAGAGCTGCAATCACATCTTAACTATAAAGTATAAAAATGTAAGTATATATATTTTTACCCTAATGTCTGTATTAGACAAAACCTGTACCCTGTATTTATCAACACTGTGTTTTACTGCTCTTTATATTTATATTGTTCACTGTAATCTTCGTACTGTTTTTTTTACGGTAGATAATTTTAAGATGTGTCCAGGGACAACGGATGAAAAATAGCCTTTTGGCTAATTCTGGTTCATTTACAGCTATGTTAATGTCCACTGTCCCTGTCTAATACACGAATAGAGTAAATGAAGTGTTTGGCCTCTCAGTGAGAAGTGTGAGAGCATTTAACCCTTGGGTTGTCTTCACGTCCACCGTGTAACTTATTGGTTTTTGTCACTTTTTCCAATGTTTCTGTCCATTTTTTTCTGCACGTTTTGACGTTTTTTAAGCTTTTGCAAACATTTGTTACTTTTTTTTCTTTCATAACAAATATTTTGGTAAATTTGGTTGAAAGAAACCCTCTTTTCTTTTTTAAAATGGGTCAAACTTGACCCAAATCTTCCCAGAGACCCGAAGACCGAGGCCACGTTAGTAGAGATATGCAGTCAAATACTGGCCCGGGTCCCAGAGACCCGAAGACCAAGGCCACGCTAGTAGAGATATGCAGTCGAATACTGGTCCGGGTCCCAGAGATCCGAAAGCCGAGGCCACACCAGTAGAGAGACACAGTCAAATGCGGTACAGGTCCCAGAGACTCAAAGGCATTCTCGCCAGGGTCCCAGAGACCCGAAGGCCGATGCTGTTAGTAACGATATGCAGTAGAATACTGGCCCGGGTCCTAGAGACCTGAAGGCAGATGCCGCGGTAGTAGAAAGATAGAAAAATACAATTGCAGTCTGGTCCGGGTCCCAGAGACCCAAACACAAATCTTTCCAGGGTCCTAGAGATCTGAAGGCCGAGGCTGCGGTAAAAGAGAATTACTATAGACTACGGGCCAGGTTCCACGGGACCTGAAGGGCCAGGTCCGCGGTAGTAGACGTGATGTGAAATGAAACAAGCGTGGGTCCCCGGGACCCGACGGACAACACAAGGGTTAAATGTCAATAAGCAGATATCTTCATGAAGAGATCCTGTGTCACGGTGTGGTTAATAAAAGAAACACAATGCATTGTTCATTACAGCCAATCAAATCTCTACCTGCAGCACTGCATGACCTGTCAATCATGACTAAGCCCCACCCCTTTCCAAGGTATATAAGGGCCTTGGCTCTCTTCTCCCTCCAATAGTGGTGGGCGATACTGCAAAATTTGGTATCGATCCGATACCAAATACGTTCCGTATTGCTTATACCGATACCAATACGATACTTTTTACTTAAAAAAATACTTTTGTGTAGGGGAGAGCATTTCATTATTTCTGATCAATGATCAATTCCTTAGGCAATATTTTTTTATTAATGTATTGAAGTGCACAAAATTATTAGTTATTAGGCACTGTAGAATGAATACAAACCAAATTTTACAGCCTTTTTAAAAAATAAATAAATAAAGAACAACAAAAATTTCTCCCTTTTTTCTGGTTTTAAAATCAAATGAAATAAAGTGCACACAATTATTAATGAAGAACAAACAAAGAACTAAAATACCTGTGCAATTACATTCCCTGAGCCCCCCTTCTGGGCCCTGTCCCCTGTTGAAGTCAGAGATTTTTATTTAGAAACAACAACATATTTACATTTTTCCCTTTTATGGCACTTCTTCTATCACTCACTAGCTGCCCAGCCTTTGAAAAGATCCTTTCTGATGGAACTGATGAGGCAATGACTCCCAGGTGTTTCCTTGCTAGCTTGCTTCTCTCATTCACTGTGCTATCAGTCTCGCTGCTCCTCTGCGCGTTGTGTCAGTGAGTCACGTGATGACACAACAACGAATCACAGCAGAGGAGCAGGAGGGGGAGGAGGAGCAATGTGGGCCAAGATGTGAAAGCGGCGTTTGCTCAGGAAGGTGGAAGACACAAGCAAAGTATAGTGAACGTAGAGGAGAGATATCTAAATTAAAATATCGATTCAATTACAGTTGTATCGATCAAATACCAATACCAGCGTTGGCATCAATACTATCGATATTTAGATCGATCCGCCCACCCCTACCCTCCAACCCACAGAACAAAGATTACTGATGTGAGTATAATAATGGTTCACATTGTATCGTCATCATCATCATCAAATGTTTTGATGATAATTTGATATATTTGGTTTCTATTAGATTGCAGAGTTTCTTCCTGTTGAGTAAAGCTAAAATACAGACTGTGGATGCATTAATGATGTAAACTGGGTTAAGTTGAACCTAATCTGTTAATATTGAGTGTTTAATAGTATTCAGATATGTGACATTATCTTTCAGTGCCATCAGCTTGTTCTTCTTCTCTGTCACAGCAAATCACTACGGCAGCAAAGGTAATCATATTTACATTAATTATCACAATTTCATTCATTATTACTTTTAACCCTCGTGTTGTCTTCCCGTCAAAATTGAAAAGCAACACTTTTATCGATGCTTTTAACTTTTTCTCACACTGTAAAATCTGATTAGTTAACCTTATTTAAATAAAGCAAACTGACTGCACTTAAAAAACTAAGTACAGTGGAAGAGGTACTGCGTGTTGTATTAACAAATCCCTGTTTAGTATAGGTTCAAAAGCCCTATGCAAAATCGAGGAAGAGAGGGAGTGACCCTGCCCGGAGGAGGCCCCGGGGCCCCCGTCTGGAGCCAGGCCTGGACGGAGGGCTCGTCAGCGAGCGCCTGGTGGCCGGGTTTGCCACGGAGCCCGATCGGGCACAGCCCGAAGAAGCTACGTGGCCCCCCTATCTCCATCCCATGGGCCCACCACCTGTGGGAGGAACCGCTGGGGTCGGGTGCGCAGCCACATGGGTGGCGGCGAAGGTCAGGGACCTCGACGGACCAGACCCGGGCGGCAGAGGCTGGCTCTGGGGACGTGGAACGTCACCTCTCTGTGGGGGAAGGAGCCGGAACTTGTGCGGGAGGTGGAGCGCTACCAGTTAGATCTGGTGGGGCTTACTTCTACGCACAGTCTCGGTTCTGGAACCGTACTCCTGGATAGGGGTTGGACTCTGTCCTACTCCGGAGTTGCCCAGGGTGTGAGGCGCCGGGCGGGTGTGGGGATACTCACAAGCCCCCGGCTGAGCGCCGCTGCGTTGGAGTTTACCCCGGTGGACGAGAGGGTCGCCTCCCTACGCCTGCGGGTGATGGGGGGGAAAACTCTGACTGTTGTTTGTGCATATGCACCAAACAGGAGTTCGGAGTATTCGGCCTTCTTGGAGACCTTGAATGGAGTCCTGTATGGGGCTCCAGTAGGGGACTCCATAGTTCTGCTGGGGGACTTCAATGCACATGTGGGCAATGATGGAGATACTTGGGAGAGGCGTGATTGGGAGGAACGGCCTCCCTGATCTGAACCAGAGTGGTAGTCTGTTGTTGGACTTCTGTGCTAGTCATGGATTGTCCATAACAAACACCATGTTCGAACATAGGGATGCTCATAAGTGTACGTGGTACCAGAGCACCCTAGGCTAAAGGTCAATGATCGATTTTATAATCGTTTCATCTGATCTGAGGCCGTATGTTTTGGACACTCGGGTGAAGAGAGGGGCAGAGCTGTCAACTGATCACCATCTGGTGGTGAGCTGGGTCAGGGGATTGGGGAGGACTCTGGACAGACCTGGTAAGCCCAAACGGGTAGTGCGGGTAAACTGGGAACGTCTGGAGGAGGCCCCTGTCCGACGGACTTTCAACTCACACCTCCGGCGGAGCTTTTCGTGCATCCCTGTGGAGGCTGGGGGCATTGAACCTGAGTGGACAATGTTCAAAGTTTCCATTGCTGAAGCTGCGGCGGCGAGCTGTGGTCTTAGGGTCTTAGGTGCCTCAAGGGGCGGTAACCCACGAACACCCTGGTGGACATCGGTGGTCAGGGAAGCCGTCCGACTGAAGAAGGAGTCCTTCCGAGATATGTTATCCCGGAAGACTCCGGAGGCAGTTGCAAGGTACCGACGGGCCCGAAGGGCTGCAGTTGTTGACCTCAACTGGGGAGGTAATAGAGCAGTGGAAGGAGCACTTTGAGGAACTCCTAAATCCAGCTGGCACGCCCTCTGTGGTAGAGGCAGAGCTGGAGGATGATGGGGGATTGTCGTCAATTTCCCTGGTGGAAGTCGCTGAGGTAGTAAAACAACTCCACAGCGGCAAAGCCCCAGGGATTGATGAGATCCGTCCAGAAATGCTGAAAGCTCTGGGTGTGGAGGGGATGTCTTGGTTGACACGCCTCTTCAACATTGCGTGGAAGTCTGGGACGGTGCCTAAGGAGTGGCAGACGGGGTGGTGGTCCCCTCTTTAAAAAAGGGGGACCAGAGGGTGTGTGCCAATTATAGGGGTATCACACTTCTCAGCCTCCCTGGTAAAGTCTACTCCAAGGTACTGGAAAGGAGGGTTCGGCCGATAGTCGAACCTCGGATTGAAGAGGAACAATGCGGATTCCGTCCTGGCCGTGGAACAACGGATCAGATCTTCACTCTCGCAAAGATCTTGGAGGGGGCCTGGGAGTATGCCCAACCAGTCTGCATGTGTTTTGTGGATCTGGAGAAGGCGTATGACCGGGTCCCCCGGGAGAAATTGTGGGAGGTGCTGCGGGAGTATGGGGTGAGGGGGTCCCTTCTCAGGGCCATCCAATCTCTGTATGACCAAAGCGACAGCTGTGTCCGGGTTCTCGGCAGTAAGTCGGACTCGTTTCCAGGTGAGGGTTGGCCTCCGCCAGGGCTGCGCTTTGTCACCAATCCTGTTTGTAATATTTATGGACAGGATATCGAGGCGTAGTCGGGGCAGGGAGGGGTTGCAGTTCGGTGGGCTCGGGATCTCGTCGCTGCTTTTTGCAGATGATGTGGTCCTGATGGCATCATCGGTCTGTGACCTTCAGCACTCACTGGATCGGTTCGCCGCCGAGTGTGAAGCGGCTGGGATGAGGATCAGCACCTCTAAATCTGAGGCCATGGTTCTCAGCAGGAAACCGATGGAGTGCTTTCTTCAGGTGGGGAGTGAGTCCTTACCCCAAGTGAAGGAGTTTAAGTACCTTGGGGTCGTGTTCGCGAGTGAGGGGACTATGGAGCGTGAGATTGGTTGGAGAATCGGAGCAGCCGGTGCGGTATTACATTCTGTGTATCGCACCGTTGTGACAAAAAGAGAGCTGAGCCAGAAGGCAAAGCTCTCGATCTACCGGGCAATTTTCGTTCCTACCCTCACCTATGGTCATGAAGGCTGGGTCATGACCGAAAGAACGAGATCCAGGGTACAAGCGGCCGAAATGGGTTTCCTCAGGAGGGTGGCTGGCGTCTCCCTTAGAGATAGGGTGAGAAGCTCAGTCATCCGAGAGGAGCTCGGAGTAGAGCCGCTGCTCCTTCGCGTCGAAAGGAGCCAGTTGAGGTGGTTCGGGCATCTGGTAAGGATGCCTCCTGGGCGCCTCCCTAGGGAGGTGTTCCAGGCACGTCCAGCTGGGAGGAGGCCTCGGGGAAGACCCAAGACTAGGTGGAGAGATTATATCTCCAACCTGGCCTGGGAACGCCTCGGGATCCCCCAGTCGGAGCTGGTTGATGTGGCTCGGGAAAGGGAAATTTGGGGTCCCCTACTGGAGCTGCTGCCCCCACGACCTGACTCCGGATAAGCGGATGAAGATGGATGGATGGATGGATGTTTAGTATAGTATACTTACTCTTGAGTTCAAGTAACTAAAGACATTTTGTGTGGTGTACTCCAGACTGAGTACAGACTACTCAGAATTACTGTTTCAAACAACTAAGTAATGTCATGTGAACTTAACTTTGTGTGTACTCTAAACACAATTATTTAAGTTGAGCTAACTAATGTTCCTGCAAGTTAGAATTTCTCATTTTTAGTTACTTGGAGAGAGATTCTGATGTTGTCCTTGGGTCAAATTGACCCAATTTCAGTCAAAAAAAAATGTTGTCACAAAAAATGGGGCCGTTGAAATAAGCTAATGATAATAATAAAGATAATGTCAACATTAAAAATATCAAGAAAAGCACCCACATCATTGAAAAAGTGACAAAAATGTCGGAAAAAGTGATAATAATGTTGAAAAAAGCTAAATAAATAGTTTTTTTTCATGGTTGACGGGAAGACAACACAAGGGTTAAACCATGCAAAACCAATTGAAAAAACCAAGTAACTGTAACTTGTGTAAATTAAGTACTTCAAACAATCATTTTACCTTATTCTATTTACAGTAATCAATTAGACTAAAACACCAAATACTCACCTATGTCAACTCACTATACACTTGTCACATACAGTACAGTGCCTTGCAAAAGTATTCGGCCCCCTTGAACTTTTCAACCTTTTGACACATTTCAGGCTTCAAACGTAAAGATATAAAATATTTATTTTTTGTGAAGAATCACCAACAAGTGGGACACAATTGTGAAGTGGAACGAAATCTATTGGATATTTTAAACTTTTTTAGCAAATAAAAAACTGAAAAGTGGTGCGTGGAAAATTATTCGTCCCCTTTACTTTCGGTGCAGCAAACTCACTCCAGAAGTTCAGCGAGGATCTCTGAATGATCCAATGTTGTCCTAAATGACTGATGGTGATAAATAGAATCCACCTGTGTGTGATCAAGTCTCTGTATAAATGCACCTGCTCTGTGATAGTCTCAGGGTTCTGTTGAAAGCGCAGAGAGCATCATGAAGACCAAGGAACACACCAGGCAGGTCCGTAATACTGTTGTGGAGAAGTTTAAAGCCGGATTTGGATACAAAAAGATTTCCCAAGCTTTAAACATCCCAAGGAGCACTGTGTAAGCGATCATTTTGAAATGGAAGGAGTATCAGACCACTGCAAATCTACCAAGACCTGGCCGTCCCTCTAAACTTTCAGCTCAGACAAGGAGAAGACTGATCAGAGATGCAGCCAAGAGGCCCATGATCACTCTGGATGAACTGCAGAGAACTACAGCTGAGGTGGGAGAGTCTGTCCATAGGACAACAATCAGTCGTACACTGCACAAATCTGGCCTTTATGGAAGAGTGGCAAGAAGAAAGCCATTTCTCAAAGATATCCATAAAAAGTCTCGTCTAAAGTTTGCCACAAGCCACGTGGGAGACACACCAAACATCTGCTTTTCTTCAGCAGGGACAGGGAAGATGGTTAAAATTGAGGGGAAGCTGGATGCAGCCAAATACAGGACCATTCTGGATGAAAAACTGTTGGAGTCTGCAAAAGACCTGAAACTGGGATGGAGATTTATCTTCCAACAAGACGATGATCCCAAACATACAGCAAAATCTACAAAGGAATGGTTCACAAATAAACGTATCCAGGTGTTAGAATGGCCAAGTCAAAGTCCAGACCTGAATCCAATCGAGAATCTGTGGAAAGAGCTGAAAACTGCTGTTCACAAACGCTCTCCATCCAACCTCACTGAGCTCCAGCTGTTTTGCAAGGAAGAATGGGCAAGAATGTCAGTCTCTCGATGTGCAAAACTGATAGAGACATACCCCAAGTGACTTGCAGCTGTAATCGCAGCAAAAGGTGGCTCTACAAAGTATTAATGCAAGGGGGCCCAATCATTTTGCACGCCCCACTTTTCATTTTTTTATTAGTTAAAAAGTTTAAAAAATCCAATAGATTTCGTTCCACTTCACAATTGTGTCCCACTTGTTGGTGATTCTTCACAAAAAATAAAAATGTTATATCTTTATGTTTGAAGCCTGAAATGTGTCAAAAGGTTGAAAAGTTCAAGGGGGCCGAATACTTTCGCAAGGCACTGTAAATGTAGGCCTACCAGAGAACAAGTATAAAGTATCATAAAATAGAAATACTTAACACAAAAACAAAATGTCACAAAAAATGGGGCCATTGAAATAAGCACTGAAAATGTCAACATTAAAAATATCAAAAAACTTTGGAAAAAACATCAAGAAAAGCACCCACAACATTGAAAAAGTGACAAAATTTTTTGAAAAAGCGATAATAATGTTAAAAATGCAAAACAACATGCAAACTGATTGAAAAGACCAAGTAACTGTTACTTGCCAAATGCTCATCTATGTCAACTCACTATACACTTGTCACATAAATGTACCACAGAAGAAGTATAAAGTATCATAAATAGAAATATTTAACACACAACCACAGTAGAGTTGAAACAGGTTTATTCCTAGATCCTGGTATGAAGTATGCATTACTTTGACATTTGTAATTGTATTTCATCATCTTAAAGATTATGATTGCATGCTCTGCCCAGATACACCTTGTTATTTCAACCAATCACATGTTGGCTCACAATTTCTTGACTTCACTGCTAAGTCATTTTATTTAAACTTTTCTTTTTAAACCAAATTATTTACAGTAGTCTCGTCCCTTCCCGTCTCGATTACTGCAACTCTCTGCTCTTTGGTCTCGCTCACAAATCCCTCCATAAACTTCAGCTGGTCCAGAACTCAGCTGCCCCCCCCCTCTCCCCCACATCACTCCTGTCCTCCAACAGCTCCACTGGCTCCAGTTCCGTATCCAAATCAAAGTCCTCCTATTAGCATTCAAGGCCATCCACAACCTCGCCCCCCCATGTCTGTCTGATCTCCTCCAGCGTCCCACTCCCTCAGGTCCACTTTCTCCATAAGCCTGTCTGTCCCCTCCTCCCGCCTCACCACCACCACCACCATCTCTGGAACTCATTACCCCCCCAACTCAGAAACATCGATTCATTTCCCCCCCCATTTCAAGTCTCAACTTAAAACTTATCTGTTTAAAACTGCCTACTCCACTTTTTTTTTTTTTCACCTTTATTTAACCAGGAAAATCCCATTGAGATTACCAATCTCTATTTCAAGGGAGTCCTGGCCAAGACAGCGGTACAGATCACAACAATTCCGAAACATTACAGACAAATTTTATAACAATTTCATAAGACTATGTAAAACATTACAGACAAATTTCATAACAATTTCATAAGACTATGTAAAACATTACAGACAAATTTCATAACAATTTCATAAGACTATGTAAAACATTTGCAAACCATAGATTTCATTTCCAAACCTTTGAGCAAGAGTTTAAACTGGCCAATTGTAACCACTTCCTTTAATTTCCAGAACTTTTGTAGATTGTTCCATGTTATGGGGGCAGAATAGTGAAATGCCATCTTACCAACTTGTGTGCGGACACTTGGTACAGACAGTAGCAGTAAGTCTTGTGAGCGTAAAGAATACAATCTAGCCGCTTTTGGTTGAATATATTCACACAGATATGAGGGGAGCAGACGCAGAATACCCTTATAAATGAACATATACCAATGATTGAGTCTACGATTCTCCAAAGCTGGCCAGCCCACACGTGTGTAAAGTTCACAGTGGTGTGTGCGAGGCTTACAATTTGTGATAAACCTCAATGCGGCATGATAAACAGAGTCCAGTAGTTTCAATACTTGGGTTGGAGCATTCATATAAATGAGGTCACCATAATCCAGAATGGGTATAAATGTTGCAGCTACATGTTTCCTTTTTGCATTGAAAGAGAAACATAGCCTATTTCTAAAGTAAAAGCCAATTTTCAGTCTCAGTTTCTTAACCAATTGTTCAACATGTCCTTTAAAACTAAGACTGTCATCAATTAAAATACCTAGATATTTAAAAGATGTAACTCTTTCAATTTCTGCCCCTTGAAGAGTGACAATTAGAGGATTTATGTGCAGATTGCTCTTTGCTTTTGAGAATAACAACTTGCTCTTATTTGCATTTAAAGTAAGATCCAATTGTAAAAACATATTCTGAACTTTGTTGAAGGCGTTTTGTAATGTAGAGACACAGGCACTAAGAGTTTTTGCAAAGCTGTAGATAACCATATCATCAGCATAAAAATGGTAATTAACACTAGAACTGCCATGACGGTCATTTTGACCGTTTTGCATTTTATAAGTGCAATAACTTTGCTTAATAAAAAGATTAAATCTTGCTGGTCCCTGACTTTTCCTAAAAGTGTCTGTATTTTCATTTAAAATGTTTTTCAAATTATTTACACCAAAGCCAAAAAAAATATGATCAATTTACCCTATTTTGGCCATACACGGTCAAATTGACCGCAAGGGTTTTCGCGGCATTCTTTATGTAATTTTTCGCGTGGTTGATCTTGGTTGCTTAGTAACTATCATTGTCTTTGAAGAGAAACGTCTCTAGCCTATTTGTATTTGCCGGTAGCCTATTTGATTACAGTAGCCTACACTGCTTTTGATAACTTAGTTAGAAACCCATTTGTCGTAAAAAATGTCCAGAATGAATGACCGAATGAGGAGGTATATGACTGTTGAAATGGCCTTGGAGATGCTTCAGAACATGGGAAGTGATGATTCTGATGCTGGGGCTCTATCGGAGTCGGAGGAAAGTGACAGTGACCGTTCCTGGGTGAATGATAGGTCCAACACTTCATCCTCAGAGAGTGAGTCCGTAGGGCAACAGCGGAAAAAGAGACTACGACTGTCATCTAAGAATTCGGATCGAAATGTTCCGTTTAGGCTTGATGGTCCCTCTGATGGCGTTGAGCCGGCTGATATTCCCGTTGAGCCGGTCACGGCTGATGTTCCCGATGAGCCGGCTGATGTTCCCGTTGAGCCGGTCACGGCTGATGTTCGCGTTGAGCCGGTCACGGCTGATGTTCGCGTTGAGCCGGTCACGGCTGATGTTCGCGTTGAGCCGGTCACGGCTGATGTTCGCGTTGAAATGGGGAAGGATGGGACGGTGTGGACGGTACTTCCGCTGACTGACCGTCCAGGGAGAAAGCAGAGCCAAAACGTCCTGACAGAAGCTGCAGGCCCCACAGCGCAAGCAAAACGCAACATTGAAGATGCGCTCACAGCCTTTGTGTGTCTTTTTGATAATGGCATGCTGAAGCACATCAGGGACTGCACTGTGGCTGAGGCCCATCGGCACTGTGGTGACAGTTCCTGGGACCTGACAGTGGCAGAACTAAAGGCATTTATAGCCCTACTGTATGTCCGCGGGGCACAGGGTGCAAAACACATCAATGTGGACAGTTTGTGGTCAGAAAAATGGGGCTTGCCCTTTTTTACAGAAACAATGGCCAGAAACAGATTTAGAGAGGTCATGAAATTCCTGCGGTTCGATAAAAAAGAAACCAGACGGATTCATCTGCAGGATGACAAGTTTGCCCTGGTGTCAGCAACCTGGAACAAGTTTGTGGCAAACAGCATAGCTTGTTACAAGCCTGGTGCTGACATTACCGTTGATGAGCAGCTGTTCCCCACCAAGGCCCGGTGCAAATTTATTCAGTACATGGGGAACAAGCCTGATAAATTCGGCATAAAATTTTGGCTGGCTGCGGATGTGCAGTCCAAATATATGCTGAATGGGGCTCCGTATCTTGGTAAAGAGGAGACGCGGAGCAAAGGTCAGCTCGTGGGAGAGAGTGTGGTGCTGAAACTGGCGGAGCCGTTTCTGGGGAAGGGAAGAAACATTACTACTGATAATTTCTTCACCTCCCTAAAACTAGCCACTGCCTTACAGGCCAAAAAGACCAGCCTGGTTGGCACCCTGGGCAAAGCAAAACGCGAGTTGCCTCCCTCTGTAAAAGAGCAGGCAGAGCTGTTCAGCACAAAGGTGCTGAAATGTGCTAATGCGACACTGACCATTTACCAGGGAAAGCCGAGAAAAAATGTCTGCATTCTGAGCTCAGTGCACACAAGTGTGGGGATAACAGATGGACCAAAGGCAAAACCTGAGTCTGTGATTTATTATAATAACACCAAATACGGCGTAGATGTGCTGGATCAGATGGCGAAGGCGTACTCCGTGAAAGGCGGGACACGAAGATGGCCAGTGGCTGTATTTTATAACATCCTCGACCTGGCTGGAATAAATGCACATGTCTTATACAAGGAGTGCACCAGCAGCAAGATTTCAAGAAGGAAGTTTTTGCTGCAGTTGGCAGAGGAGCTAAGAGCCGAGTTCATGGAGGGGAAAAGGGCAGCAGCGCACGGTGCCGGTCAGCAGCGACAGCCACCACCGCACCAGGCACAAAAACGCAGGCAGTGCCAGGTGAGGAGAAGCTGCAATCAGAACAAGACACCAGACACCTGCAACACATGCCGCAAACCCGTCTCTATAAACTCATATAAAGCACATACTATTTACATTTCAAAAGGCCCAAATATATAATATATAATGCAAATATATGCCATATCTTAAACCAATGAGGCCATTTCCTCTATAAAACGGTAGATATCTATCTTGTTCCGCTATAGCACCTTTGATTGCATACTAGAGACGTTGACAGGAAGTATAGGACGTGTAGGAAGTGTTGGGAGTGTTGACATCTCTCAGCCTCCATACTCTTTTGCTGATGTCTCCCATATATGGGCATACTGGGGCCTGTACTTCCGTAAACAGAGAGCAGACACGGAGCAGCTAGCTAGCGGCAGAATCAAGCGAAAACGCGATGAATTATGGACATAAAGTGGATAAATCTGGGATTTAAAGGTATGGATTTAAAGCCCAACAACCTGAGGAGGCTGGAAGTTCCAGGCTGGATAGAAAATCACCTGTAGAGGCTAGAAGGACATGGAAAAGACCGCCGTAAAGGCTAATGCGTCCGGTTTCCTGCTGCGTTGTATTGTTTAAAAGTTATTAAACTATGAATCAGAGGTGATTTTTTGATCGTGGGCGAGCCTCTCGGTCTCCCAGGGTTAGTATCCATAAGACCCTGACCAACATTGTTCACATAGATAGTAAATAAAAGTGGCCCCAGAACAGAGCCTTGGGGCACTCCTTTAGTTAAGGAAAGAAAATTAGAACAAATATTATCTGATTTAACACACTGGGACCTGTCAGTGAGATAATTACAGATCCATCCAACTGCCTTTTTAGATAACCCAATATTGATCAGTCTCTCCTTGAGCAAAATATGGTTTACAGAGTCAAAGGCTTTTGACAAATCAATAAAGAGCGCTGCACAATGTTGCTTATTATCAAGAGCTGTCGAGATGTCGTTGATCACCTTCAGTGTTGCTGTTATGGTACTATGGCCTTTCCTAAAGCCTGACTGGAATTTACATAAAATGTTGTTGGAATACAAAAATTCTTTCAACTGTTCATTTATTAAAGATTCCAAAATTTTTGATAAAATGCAAAGTTTTGAAATTGGCCTATAGTTATTTAAAATTTTTGGGTCACCACCTTTGAATAATGGTGTGACAAAAGCCGATTTCCAAATTTTGGGAATTTGCATAGTGGTCAGACTTAAGTTAAAAATATCAGTCAGAGGTTTTGCTATTAAATCAGTTGCAATTTTTAGAAAGTAGGAATCAATTAAGTCAGGTCTTTGTGATTTACGTGCATCCAATGACTGTAATGCTTTGCGGACTTGACACAAAGAAAAAGACTGGAAACTAAATGTAGATGCATCAGGGTCTTTTTCTGTATCAGTCCCAGTGCTGCTTGAGTTTATAGAGGACGTAGATAAAATAAAATGTTGATTGAAACAATTTACCATTTCAACTTTGTCATAAATATTTGATGAGTTATGGACAATGTAATTTGTGTGTGGTCTGTGAGTTATTTTCTACAGTGAGTGATTTTATTGTTTTCCAAAAGCAGGGGGGGGGGGGATAGGGGAGGGCATGTATGGTGGGGAGTGAGAGTTGTGTGTGTGTGTTTATAATATGAAGCGTCAGACTGTCCAAGTTGTCAGAAAGTTCAGTTCATTCGGCCTTGCCATGGAGATAAGCCAATGTACAGTAGTAGTCCAGCTGCAGGCTGTTTACCCACTTAGGTGAAGGATGGGGGTGGGGGGCATAGATCACAATTTCAATCCAATTCAGGTTGATTCTGCGAAATTTGACCAAATCAATGTCCGTCAATCAATTCCACTCGTCCTCAGCGTCATACGTGCATCCAGTTCATGAAGTGCCCTCTGCGCCCACCCAGTCCGGTCTGAGATGTTACGAGACAGTTCACTGATCTGGTCAGCCCTCAGATGTAAAACCTTCATCCTCTCAACCACTCCATCTAGGCACTCTTTAAGTTCTACAGACAGCTGGTGGGTAAATTTCCTGGCGGCTGACTGTAGCTTACAGATAAGCATTCTTAGTTATTACAGTTGGGATACCACAGACAATATTCAGACTAAAATGATCAATGTCAAGGTATTAGCGCCAACCACAGAAGATCTCTTCTCAAAGTATACACACACTCATCATATACACACACGCGCTTATCACACTGCCATAAAATATAAAAAGAAAAACATTCTTCAACAGTACAGAGAGAAAGCAACACCAAGGGGTGTGAACAACGGACTCTGTTGGACGGAATCTGCTTATTTTTCTTCAATAATCTTCCAGTAATAATTGGCACCCACTGTATTTGGCTTTTATAAAAAGTCCAACCCTGACCTTTAATTTAAGATAATCCTGAACAAGTGCTTTACTTTTGTAATAACAATAAAGTTTAAAGACCAAACTTGGTAAAGAATCCACCTGCCCAACCCTAAGTACAGGTGACATCCAGTTAGTGTTTAACTATGGCAACCAATCTCACACATGTATGAATGAGCGTACACCTGCAGCCTCCAAAGGGAACTGGCTGATTTAAAACAATATGAAAGGAGGGCCTTAATTTAATTTCCAATTAAAAGCAACTGGACCCACTTTTCTAAACAAAATTGTAGATGTCACTCTTGATTTTTCCCATCCTAACTCAACAGGAGAGTTTTAAGAGTTTGACATTTGGGGGGGGGACACCCAAACAAGAGGCAAAGTGCTTGAGGTAAGTTCTGGAGACAATTACATTACAAGACCTTCCTTCAAGAATGAGGCAGTAGACACTGGGTCAAGATGGAGATGATTTGGAGAGAGAGGCGCATCTCCACTGATGACACTCAGCAACCCAACAGAGACCTGGGCCCAGACCAGAATCCTGTACACAACCAAACACAAACATTACAACAGGTACATGTTGATTGGCATTATCAATAGTTGTCAAGTCATCTGTCAAGTCAACACTTCCCTCCAGCCTATTTTTATTAGGTTTTCACTTTACACCCAGCTAACAGACATCCACTAAAAACATGTCTATCCTAATACAAAATGTATTCAGATGTTATTGCTGTTACAGCTTTTCTTTTTGAGGGAGAGAAATGTTCTACCTCTTGTGCAGAACTCAATGGCTAGTGGGCTTAGCATTGTTGCACTCAGCAGTGCAACCCTGTGACATAGACTACAAATGGAGTTAGTTGAATGGCTGCTTCATCGTTTGTTAAGGGTTTTTGTTGTTTTATCTCTTTTTTCTCCCCCTGCTGGCATACACTGAATTGTCACAGTTAGCATGCAGCCCATCTTTGTTCTTAACTCACAGTGAAATACAGTGTGTGCTCTTTTAAGATATGAGAACTTAGAAAGGAGGTGTTGTAGAAGTTACTGGGGTTGTCACCAAGCAGAACAGGGATGCCTTGAAGAACCAGGGTCTGCACTGCTGTCACATCTGGTTTCTAGAAGTGGACAGAACAAATAAAGTTCAAGATTATGCAACATTCAAAAGTTGCAATACAAACCCATTTTTAAAAGCGCACATGAAAAAGGTGTCACCATGTATGCCTAACAGTGCAGAGAACAGTTGCTGATTGGAGTAGTTATTTAAAGATCTAATCCACAGTTTGATGCCCAATCTCAGCCAGTTTCTTTCCAACACTTCCTTTCTTGGACTTGAAGATGGTGACAAAGTGTGGTGTGTAGCGGTCAACAGCACCAAAAAAGTAATTATCCAGGTTTTTTGTAGCTATTCTGTTGAACACCTACAAGACAAAGGAAAAGACGTGAATGAGTAGACTGGCTTTGGTTACCAGTCCTAAAACCTAAATGCACACTTAATCATAGCAGAATACAAAAAGAGCAAATCAATATCAGTACGTACTTGTCTCTCTGTAAAAAGAGCTGGCCAGCGTTCCTTCAGGGTTTTCACTAGAGGTTCAGCCTCCACAATCTCCCGTCTTCGCAGTGGGAAGGTCTGGTCCATCTTAGATGCAATGACAGTTCCACTGGGGTTACGTTTTTTCATTTCTTCAACCAGGAACTTTCTTTCAACCTCTAGTCTATCTTCATTCTGCCCCTCAGGGAGTTCTGGTAAGTACCTGACCTAAAACCTTTTTGGTCTTTTGATGCCTTTTGATGCCATTTCCGGGGTGCCTTTCCCCCTGATTTATAGCAACCTCTGCACATCCAGCTTTTCTCATTTTAGTGCAATAGTTCCCCATTTTCTTCCAGCCAGAACACCCATCCGGCGAACCTGGTTCTTTCAGGCAGGGATGTTTGCTTATGAGCAATTCTACATCAACTGAGAAGGAATCTCCAAAAACTCTGGCCACTGCTCTTGTCTCGTTGATGACGATGAGCTGTATGTCGACAGAATCTCTGGATCATCTGAGACATGTGAGACATCAGAAATGCTGGTGGTGGAAGCTGGCACCAGGGTCAGTGTCACCAACGAAATGACCTTCACAGTTAGTTTTGTAGCTGGCAAGTCTCCTATGTTATCTAGGTTGCAGAGGGAATAACCAAAGTCAGGGTCTTCATATGTAAGATTGAAGTCATCCTGCAGCTTGCATTTTTCTTTGACTTTTTATCTTCAGTTCTTCAACCGTTTCTGGTTTTCCATCCAGTGACACCTTCCGTTTGTCCCCTTCATTAATGATGATTATTAGTTTATAGCTTCCCATGGTCCTAGACAGAGTGAAGATCACTTTAGTACCCATTCAATATGATGTCATTCAGCATAATAAGTAACACTTTAGTGTTCTCTTGCACATGTCTGTCGGGGTCCTTGTTATTTGAAGATTCAGATTAAGAGTAATGACAACAATTCGAAAAATTAAGAGTATAACCAATTCTGACTTAAGTATAATTACAGCAATATTAGCAAAGCAACTCACATGTGTGTTCTATCAATAGCAGTTGTTATCTTGTAAAAATATGGAACGACTTCAGTTTAATTGTCCCATGATAAGACACGTCAATCTACATTTAAATTGTTAATGTTTTTCTTGTTTTTATTATACTTGTATTTTCTTGTTTGACAGGGTCCTTCTTAATATTCAATTGCAATAATAAATGTCCTTTTTTAATAAAAATACAACTTTTGGCGACCGTCATCATGTACTATCCACATTTTTGGCTTTGCAAACAATTAAAACAGAAACTGGCAGTAAAGTAACTTATGTTCTCCTAACTGTCCAACCAGCAGTGTTGGGAAGTTCACTTTTACACTTGAACTAGTTCAAACTTCAATTAATACATTTTAAAATTAACTAGTTAGTTCAACTAGTTAGTTCAAAAAGGAACTAGTTCATAGTTATTTTTTCCCATATGTTACTACGAGTTATTATTTTTCAAAGTTATTGCCACTGCTCATATAGAACCACAGTTTTAACACTGAAACTGTTGTGGTTTGGGGTTTTGTATTGGGTTATCTCCCCTTTTTGGTCCTGTCTGGTCTCCTTGTGTTTGTCTCTTAGTTCCCCCCCGGTCTTGTGTGGTTATCTCTGTCTCGGGTTTTCTCCCGGTAAGTGTCTGTTTGTTCTACTTCCTGTTTTGTTTTGATAGTCTGGTTTCCTGTCTTGTCTAGCTTTGCTTTGTGCCTGTCTGATTGTCCTGCCCCGCCCTAATGTGATTCACCTGACGTCTCACCTGTTCCCCTTTACCTCATTGTCAGATCCTTTTGTCTCATCCGTGTGGAAGACGGTGTTCCTGTCGTCTTGCTGTCCTGTCGTTGTGCTGTCCTGTCTTCTTGCTGTCCTGTAGCTGTGCTGTCCTGTCGTCCTGTTGTCTTGCTGTCCTGTCGTCTTGCTGTCCTGTCATCTTGCTGTCCTGTCGGTTTGCTGTCCTGTCGGTTTGCTGTCCTGACCTGTCGTCGTGCTGTCCTGTCGTCCTGTTGTCTTGCTGTCCTGTCTTGTCGTCTTGCTGTCCTGTCCTGTCCTGTCGTCTTGCTGTCCTGACGTCTTGCTGTCCTGTCGTCTTGCTGTCTTATTGTTGTGCTATCCTGTCGTCTTGCTGTTAACAAGCATGCAAGGTATAATATTCTAAGACACTACTACAGAGAATTGTCTAATAAGGGACTTGTAAAAACGAATTTCCCTTTCATTTCCCTCCTGTTGTACATTTAACAAACATCAGCAATTATCACTCCGGGTTGCGGTTTTCAATAATTACGTCATTACATGTACTCACAGGATAGGATAGGATTTCTCTTCATCAGGGAGAAGGCAAAAACCTTTCCGTCTGTTAGAAAGGAAAAATTCCTTCTCGACCCTCCCTTAGGAGCGATCACCCTTTTGGCCAAGATGAGTTCAAAGGTTTATGTGTGCTTTAATACATCATCGTGTGGGCTTGGGACACATTACTGATCAGATTTAGCAGAGAGCTGATGGAACTGGACATGTGCATAGGTGGTCAATGCTTGAGACATAGTACGTTGTATCAGTGTATGAACACAGTGTATGAACACAGGGCATCACACATTCTAGCACTATGAAAATTATTACCAGTACTGCTACAAGGGGAGTAACAATTCTAAGCAATAATCCATACCAAGGTCCTGAAGTTAAGAATTTAATCCCATGAAGGTGTGAAACACCTTCTGTACCCTTCCCCGCTGTTGGGACATGGCTCTTCGCCATGGCCCACCTAGCTACCATATGATAAAAATTGTAGGCAAGCAGGGCTTGTCATCTTTCTGATATAGGCCATCAACACAACTTGCACCGTCTGACAGCCATACATCTTTCTCGGTTTTGGGGGTTGTCTTGCATGTTTTTCAGAACTTCTGTAGGGATCGGATTCTGTGGTTCCTCTCGAACCGCTAAGAGCTCTGATCTTACAGCTGCTCTCTCAGCTTTCTCATCTTGCTTTGCATTACCTAAACTGACTGGATCTTGTCGCTTAGTATGCGCTGCACACTTGCAAATAGCTAATCTGTATGGTAATTGAATAGCTTGAAGTAACTTCACTTGCAAGTCTGCACATTCAACTGTCTTGCTCTGACTTTCTGTATGCTCTGGCACCTCAGCTCTGAGAGTGCACGTTCCTGTTCCACAGAAGGAGAGGAGCAGAGAGGGGAGGGGCTCGGGGGCGCGCTTGGCTCTGGCTGACTAGGCTGCTATCTCTGTGTATTTCTGTGACTTTCTCTGTGTTTTTCTCTGACTTTATTCTACTGAGGCCAAAAATCTTTCCCTAAAATCCACAGTCTGTTCAAATGTTGTGGATGACATTAGCTCTTCTTTTAGGTGAGCAAAAGCTTTTCTTTCCTCCTCATTGTTCCATCTTATTTTGTTAGTCAAGGCCATAGGCGTGTCAGATAAGGTCTTGTAGCTCCTGAGTTTTTAGTGTGTCTAACAATGTGTGGGTGCTCTGGACTGTACTGCTTGTTGTGGAAGTTTCTGTTCAGCCAAATTCAGGAATTTGTCGCGAAGTAGAGACCTTGTTGAAACAAAACAAACAAAAATGACAAGAACTGTACTTCACAACGAACAGTCACAGAGTGACCCCACAGCTCTGTGCGCATAACACATGACTGCTCTGACAGAGAAATTCGTTTTTATCTCTGTAGTAGTGTCTTAGAATATTATACCTTGCATGCTTAAATTCATGTTCATATCATAATCACTGCTTTCATGCTTATCATATATTCATATCTTGCTTGACGTATATTCATACATGCTTTTATATTTTATAATCTTATATGCACATTTAACCAACTATGTTTTCCTTAAAGCACCGCCATAAAGTCTACTCTGTTGTAAATCCTTTAGATAGTCTTAGTTTCGAGGTCAGGTACTCTGCCCTCCTTTTTCTGTGTAGATAGACTCAACAACTGTAAATCTTTGTGTGTGTGTGCTTCAATAAAAAAGCCTATGCTTTTGTAACTAGGTGTCTGTTCCGCGGAAGCAACTCTGGCAGGCAGATTGCAGTCACGGATCTAGCCCTTTTGCAAAAGCTTTTCAACTACACATTTTGCCGTCTGCGTCTCGTTTCTTTGCTTGACCATGTTTATTTAGTAAGATAAAGTGTCCTGAACCTGACATTTTCTGGTGCCGAAACCCGGGAGTCAACAGCTGAGGAGTCCAGGACCGCGCCCGATCAAGGCCAGATGATCTGTTAACAGCCGTCCACCTCTTCGTGGGACGGGGCCATAGGTTGGTCCGGTGCCGCCCTGCACCCTTGGTGACGACTCCCCATGGTCAAGCGGCGGACAGAGACGGTGAGTGTGGCAGTTCTGAGTTTCTCATGTAAAAAAGTGGTGCGCAGTTTTTGCTAGCTAGAATTTGTACTTTGAGAGTGACAAATTGAGAGTGTTGTTGATTACGACCCGCTGTCTGGAGACTTTATTGGGGCTATTATTCTGTTCACCTGTATGCGCATGCAAAACGCTCAACGTAACGGCTGTGTGTCTTACGGTCTAGGACTTTATTGAGTGATTTTGTGCAAAACGCTTAACGTAACGGCTGTGTGTCTTACGGTCTAGGACTTTATTGAGTGATTTTGTACAAAACGCTTAACGTAACGGCTGTGTGTCTTACGGTCTAGGACTTTATTGGGTGTTTTTGTTGTGGGTGCTGGGGGCAGATAATACCGCTCAAAGCCTGGTTGTTTTTGATTAATGCTTGCCGTCTAGGGACATGGCTAAGTGTAAAACGGGAGCTATCAGTTGGTTCTGACTAGTTCCGGGACGTCCAAAGCGACACGGTTCCCCGTGCGGGGAGACCGGGTGTCTAGAAGCCATCCTGATTGGGTTCGGGAGTTCGGCAGGGGTGATCACCGGCTTTTTGTTTCCCGAGACACCGTGTGTGTGTTGTCACTGCGGTGGTATAGTCGGAAGCGCTGTGTGTTCACAGCGAGGCAGTGTTTGTTTGTTTGTGTATTGTAGCAGTGCACTGTTTGCTATGTGTTTTGTGTTTTATGTTGTGTTTTACTGTTACGCTATGTGTGTTGACTCATAGTGGGTAGCGGATTTGTGTTTGTTTCCCGACACACCGTGTGTGTGTTTACACAGCGGGTGTCCGTCGGAAGCGCTGGGTGTTTTTCCCGTAGCGAGTTTGTGTTTGTTTCCTGACGCTCCGTGTGTGTTTACAGCGGCAGGTGGTCAGAAGCGCTGGGTGTCTTATCGCAGCGGGTTAGTGTATTGTTTGTAACAATTTGTTTGTTTGTTTGCTGGTTTGGTTGTGAGACAATAAGAGTGTTGCTGCACAGCGGTTTATTGTGATAACTTGTGGTTCTTTGTGAGACTTTGCTTAGGACAGGGACACAGGTTGGTGTAGAGCACAGCGGTTTATTGTGATTTGTGAAGTTTTATTGTCGCAGTGTTTTATTGTGGAAATTGTGTGATTTGAGAAATAGAGCAGGACAGATGGGTAAAAACCAAAGTACCGCTGTACCTAGCTAAAGATGTCAAATTCATGGAAAAAACCTTCCCAGGAAGTGTGGAATTTGTGAAAGATTGGACAAAGAAATACGGCTTTGATTGTAAATTTAGAATGACGTCTGTTACTAGTTTATTACAGCGATTGCAGGTGGAGGAGAGAGTTGCTATTTGGGAGAAAAAGAGACGGGGGATACAGAAGAGCTGTGTGCTGCAGGAATGTGGAGAGAGCAGGCAGGCAAGAGAGAGACAGAGACAGATAAGGGAAACTACAGAGACAACTTTTTTCCCTTGTTCTCTGTTTGCGCCTTTTTATTTGGAATATAACGAAAACCAAGCATAAATCAAGTCTGAAAATGGGGGATTCACTCAAAATTGAACATTGGATTGGATTGATTAAAAAATTGGATGGGAACAGTCAGAACTGGAAACAACGGAGCCTGGGGCCCCTAAATAAAGGTGAGCAGAACCTGTTGTGAATCGAATCTGCACATTGGTGAAATCTAAATTAAGGCAATGATGTTTTCATGGTCTGACTGATAAAAATTGGAGTGATCCAGTGGGGTTATTAATGCTACGTGTTGTTGAAGAGTAAAGAGTAGCCAAACAGTGGGTTTGGTGAGAAGTAGTGTGTATTTTGTCTGAGAGACAGACTACACACATGGAGGAGGTAATGTGTTAAAATTTCTGAACGCAGAACCTCTTAAAGCATGAGTAGTGTTAAAATTTCTTAACAAATTCTATGAGGAGTAATGCATGTATACATGATTACAATCACAATTATATGAGGGTGTCTGACAAATTACATACATTGATTACTAAGTTGGGACCAGATCCCTATAGATTACAGATGGACTTATTGGTAAAAAAAAAAAAAAAAACAATGAGTCAGAGAGCTAGTGAGAAGAATTGAATTTGAATATGAATTTGTTTTTTGATTAAGGTACAATTACGTTAACAGCAGCTAGATTTGTAAAAAACATTGTTGAAGTAGTTTAAAATGCCATGTCAAAATTCTGAAAAAGACAACTATTGTGTTAGTGCCAAAATAAGACCAGATTGCTCCAGTCAAGTGCCACACGTTTCACTAGCAAACACATATGATATGAGATGGAAAGATTTGGGAGAAGTGGCACTCAAAGTTCAAAGAGCAGATGATTAAGGGCCGGTAGACGACCCAGGGTTGGCATACAGCCCCTCCAGTGAAACGTACAGATATCAACAGGGGTGGGAGGTGCTTACCACACCCAACCTATGCAAAACTGACCAATGATTTACGTCCATAGGTCTGAGTGAGAGAGATGTACAGGACCCAGCAGGGGTCCTTTAATGTTTATGGACTAAAGGGCCTGCCTCTGTAGGCCTGATAAAAGCTGCCCAGAAACAAAAACAAGGCCAGACTGGCAGCCCAGGGTGAGACAATGCCCACTCAAACCCGAGGCAGAGAGAGACATTCCTGTAATTAGAGAGTTAGTAGAAGCAGGACTAATCAGAGAGTGTCCTGACTAGCCATGTGATACACCAATTTTCCCAGTAAAAAAGGCTGATAAGGTTCATTGGCGCTTGATTCAAGATATAAGACAGGTAACTGAGGCCTGTAATAAGACAATCACATAGACAAGATTTTCTTTTAGTTAATTGTTCATATATTAAGTGGATCTACATTGTAGGTGCCTCTGAAACATGAGCTTCCTAAAGATAGATCCTTGAATAGGGCCTCCGGCGTCTAGAGACAGCTAGTATTGTTATGGCTTTGCAATTTCTCACTGTGAGCAAATAGGCAACAAAAAGCTGGCGCCTCGAGAGATATGCAACGGTCAGCTTGCCCAAACTGTAGGTTAATGCCTGAACCAATCTTCAGACGAGATAAATTTCTAGCTTCTAAGATTGAATGACAGCTACAGTCATTTTTTGTTTTTGTTTTTTTTATATGTATGTGTTTTGATATTTTTTTGACGCACTAGGCGGGTTCACAGGGACAGCTCTGGCCCCTAGAAGCCTGAAAAACAGAAAACAGAAGGACGAAGTGTGTTGTTTAAGATTAGAGTGTTTTCCAAACATGGTCTGGTTTCTGTTGGGGCAAACGGGAGATAGGGAGCAGTCATGTGTTATGCGCACGGAACTGTGGGGTCACTCTGTGACTCTGTTCGTTGTGAAGTTAGAAGTTAGAAGTTGAAGAAGTGTAGAAGTTCAGTTCTTGTCATTTCGGTTTGTTTTGTTTCAACAAGATCTCTACTTCGCAACGAATTCCTGAGTTTGGCTTAACAGAAACAAGCAGTACAGTCCAGAGCCCCCACACTAGACATTAGACACACTAAAAACTCAGGAGCTACAAGACCTTATCTGACACGCCTAGGGCCTTGATCAACAAAATGAGATGGAACAATGTGGGGGAAAGAAAAGCTTTTCCTCACCTAAAAGAAGAGCTAATGTCATCCACAACAATTAAACAGACTGTGGATTTTAGGGAAAGATTTTTAGCCTCAGTAGAATAAAGTCAGAGAGAAACACAGTGAAGGTCACAGACATACACTGAGATAGCAGCCTAGTCAGCCAGAGCCAAGCGCGCCCCCGAGCCCCTCCCCCTCTCTGCTCCTCTCCTTCGGTGGAACAGGAACGTGCACTCTCAGAGCTGAGGTGCCAGAGCACACAGAAGGTCAGAGAGAGAGACAGTTTGAACATGCAGACTTGCTAAGTGAAGTTACTTCAGGCTATTCAATTAACACACAGATTAGCTACTTGCAAGTGTGCAGCACGTGCTAAGCGAGAAAAAGATCCAGTCAGTTTAGGTAATGCAAAAGCAGATGAGAAAGCTATGAGAGCAGCTGTAAGATCAGAGCTCTTAGTGGTTCAAGAGGAACCACAGAATCCGATGCCTACAGAGGTACTGAAAAACATGCAAGACAACTCTCCCAAAACCGAGAAAGATGTATGGCTGGCGGACGGTGCAACTTGTGTTGATAGCCTATATCAGAAAGATGACAAGCCCTGCTTGTCTAAAAATTTGTATTTTATGGTAGCTGGGTGGGCCATGGCGAAGAGCCATGTCCCAACAGCGGGGAATGGTACAGAATAAGGTGTTTCACACCTTCAAGGGATTAAATTCTTACTTAAAAAATTAATCCGCAGGGAAATGTAAGACCAAAGAGAGGGAAATGCCCACAAGGGTCACATCCGAGATCCTACACATGGATTTCATAGAGCTAAAGCAGATGCCATTACTGTAGCCAAAACACTCGCTAAAACGGTAATACCCCAGTATGGCATCCTAAGAATAATTTGGAGTGATTATGGCCCACATTTTGTAAATGAGACAGTAACAGTAACATTGCTTTGTGGGAAGGGGTCCCCTGGGCAGAGAAAAGTGATGATCCAGGGGCCCTCTTAGCAGAGTGGATGTGCAAAGTGTTTAGAGATAGGACTGTTCAAAGTGCATGTAATCTGCCTATCTCTCCCTCTCTGTCTCCCCAGGTGGGGAGACTCCAGCCAGGTGATGAAGTGCTGATAAAAGTGATAAAGAGGAAGTGCTGGTCATCACCAAAGTGGGAGGGGCCGTACACCGTGCTCATCACCACGCCCACAGCTGTAAAGATTGCTGAACGATCCACGTGGGTTCACCAAAGTCACTGTAAAAAGATCATTCCATTCCCACACCCCGAATAGGCTGGAGGGCGGGCGGTATCAAAACCTTTGCCTGCTGAAGAAAGAAGAAACCAACTGAGACTTTATACTCCAGCTATGGGTGAACTAAAGGGATGGGTTTGTTCTGTCCTACTGGTCCTCTGCATGTCGTTGACAGCGACTAAGGGACCACAACAACAGGTTTCACATGGAAACCGTGTGCTCATCGACGAAGCCATGAAAGACTATGATGTGGTTTACAATTCGTCCTTTGATTTGAACATTTGGTATTGCTATGCTAAATATGTAACTAAATCTGAGAACCACAAAAACTGTTATGTATGCACACGTATGCCAATTTCCGCCCACAACCCGTATGTGGTCGAAACCCCGTCGACGCCAGCACCATCTTCCTACACGCTACCCTCCGCCTTAACACCCACTCTGTTGAACGAGACCCTGAATTGGCAAATGGTCCCGCCATTGACTGTATGCAAATTGGACTTCACCAAGTCTGTAGGTAATACGACTTGTGTGCCATATTTCCAGGCCCCTGATGCATTGAGAACATATGGCCAGCTAGGAGTCAATTGGCTGTGTGGCTCCTACATGTCCCTAGATTTACCGGTGGGTTGGGAGGTTGCGCTCTAGAACCGGCAGATCATTCACACATGGTAACGCTCCGCCACCACCCACGTGCGAGACGTAGTGCTTTTGAACGCCATGACAGCGTAGGGGGATCGGATGTCCCCAAAGGTCACGAGCTGTGGTCAGATGGCCAGAAAGTTTTGCATGCACTTTTCCCGTGGGTAGGGGTGGGTAAAGTTGAGCTGAGAATGGAAACAATCAGTTACCGAGTAGGACTGTTCATGAATTCAACCGTAACAGCCCTGTCAAAGATACGCGAAGAATTGACCGCTTTTAAGATTGATCGCCCTACAAACTAGGCTGGTGTTAGACCAGTTGACGGCATCACAAGGTGGTGTGTGTGCGCTTATTGGTACTACGTGTTGCACATTTATCCCAGATAATGACAAAGATACTAGTGTCATTCAGAAAGCCATTCTTAATTTGACTGCTCTTAGAGATGCTGCTAGAGAGTCAACAGCTGAGGCAGATAATGTAGTTAGCGGAGATTTCCTCTCCTGTTTAACTTCAGGACCTTGGTATGGATTATTGCTTTGAATTGTTACTTTCCTTGTAGCAGTACTTGTAATATTTTTCATACACTGATACAACTGACCAACTATGCACATGTCCAGTTTCATCAGCTCTCTGCTAAATCTGATAAGTAATGATAAATGTGTCCCAAGCCCACACAATGATGTATTAAAGCACACATAAACTTTTGAACTCATTTTGGCCAACAGGGTGATCGCTCCCTAAGGGAGGGTCGAGAAGGAATTTTTCCTTTCTAACAGACGGAAAGGGTTTTTGCCTTCTCCCTAATGAGAGTAAAAACTGTCCTATCCTGTGAGTACATGTAAAGACGTAATTATTGACAACCGCAACCCGGAGAGATAATTGCTGATGTTTGTTAAATGTACAACAGGAGGGAAATGACAGAGAAATTCGTTTTTATCTCTGTAGTAGTGTCTTAGAATATTATACCTTGCATGCTTAAATTCATGTTCATATCATAATCACTGCTTTCATGCTTATCATATATTCATATCTTGCTTGACGTATATTCATACATGCTTTTATATTTTATAATCTTATATGCACATTTAACCAACTATGTTTTCCTTAAAGCACCGCCATAAAGTCTACTCTGTTGTAAATCCTTTAGATAGTCTTAGTTTCGAGGTCAGGTACTCTGCCCTCCTTTTTCTGTGTAGATAGACTCAACAACTGTAAATCTTTGTGTGTGTGTGCTTCAATAAAAAGCCTATGCTTTTGTAACTAGGTGTCTGTTCATGGAAGCAACTCTGGCAGGCAGATTGCAGTCACGGATCTAGCCCTTTTGCAAAAGCTTTTCAACTACACATTTTGCCGTCTGCGTCTCGTTTCTTTGCTTGACCATGTTTATTTAGTAAGATAAAGTGTCCTGAACCTGACAGCTCCTTATCTCCCGTTTGCCCCAACAGAAACCAGACCATGTTTGGAAAACACTCTACTCTTAAACAACACACTTCATCCTTCTGTTCTCTTTTTTCCAGGCTTCTAGGAGCCAGAGCTGTCCCTGAGCACCCGCCTAGTGCGTCAAAAAATGACTGTAGCTGTCATTCAATCTTAGAAGTTAGAAATTTATCTCGTCTTCAGATTGGTTCAGGCATTAACCCACAATTTGGTTCAGGTTCTAACCTACAGTTTGGTTCAGGTTTCTAACCTACAGTTTGGTTCAGGTTCTAACCTACAGTTTGGTTCAGGTTTCTAACCTACAGTTTGTTTCAGGTTCTAACCTACAGTTTGGTTCAGGTTCTAACCTACAGTTTGGTTCAGGTTCTAATCTACAGTTTGGTTCAGGTTTCTAACCTACAGTTTGGTTCAGGTTCTAACCTACAGTTTGGTTCAGGTTCTAATCTACAGTTTGGTTCAGGTTTCTAACCTACAGTTTGGTTCAGGTTCTAACCTACAGTTTGGTTCAGGTTCTAATCTACAGTTTGGTTCAGGTTTCTAACCTACAGTTTGGTTCAGGTTTCTAACCTACAGTTTGGTTCAGGTTCTAACCTACAGTTTGGTTCAGGTTCTAACCTACAGTTTGGTTCAGGTTCTAACCTACAGTTTGGTTCAGGTTTCTAACCTACAGTTTGGTTCAGGTTCTAACCTACAGTTTGGTTCAGGTTCTAACCTACAGTTTGGTTCAGGTTCTAACCTACAGTTTGGTTCAGGTTCTAACCTACAGTTTGGTTCAGGTTCTAATCTACAGTTTGGTTCAGGTTCTAACCTACAGTTTGGTTCAGGTTTCTAACCTACAGTTTTGTTCAGGTTCTAACCTACAGTTTGGTTCAGGTTCTAACCTACAGTTTGGTTCAGGTTCTAACCTACAGTTTGGTTCAGGTTCTAACCTACAGTTTGTTTCAGGTTGTAACCTACAGTTTGGTTCAGGTTCTAACCTACAGTTTGCTTCAGGTTCTAACCTACAGTTTGGTTCAGGTTCTAACCTACAGTTTGGTTCAGGTTCTAACCTACAGTTTGGTTCAAGTTCTAACCTACAGTTTGGGCAAGCTGACCGTTGCATGTCACTTGAGGCGCCAGCTTTTTGTTGCCTATTTGCTCACAGTGGAGAATTGCAAAGTCATAACATTACTAGCTGTCTCTAGACGCCGGAGGCCCTATTCTAGGATCTATCTTTAGGAGGCACATGTTTCAGAGGCACCTACAATGTAGATCAACTTGATAAATGAACAATTAACTAAAAGAAAATCTTGTCTATGTGATTTTCCCATTACAGGCTCTAGTTACCTGTCTCATATCTTGAATCAAGCGCCAATTAACCTTATCAGCCTTTTTTACTGGGAAAATTGGTGTATCACATGGCTAGGCAGGACACTCTCTGATTAGTCCTGCTTCTACTAACTCTCTAATTACAGGTGCAATGTCTCTCTCTGCCTCTGGTTTGAGTGGGCATTGTCTCACCCTGGGCTGCCAGTCTGGCCTTGTTTTGTTTTTGGGCAGCTTTTATCAGGCCTACATAGGCAGGCCCTTTAGTCCATAAACATTAAAGGACCCCTGCCGGGTCCTGTACATCTCTCTCACTCAGACCTATGGACGTAAATCATTGGTCAGTTTTGCATAGGTTGGGTGTGGTAAGCACCTCCCACCCCTGTTGATATCTGTACGTTTCACTGGAGGGGCTGTATGCCAACCCTGGGTCATCAACTGGCCCTTAATCATCTGCTCTATGAACTTCGAGTGCCACTTCTCCCAAATCTTTCCATCTCATATCATATGTTTTTGCTAGTGAAACGTGTGGCACTTGACTGAATTTTTTTTTTTTAAATAAAAATAAACTTAGTCTTCCCAAAACAGTGGCAATTCATGTACTCTGGCTCATTCTTCTTGAGCAATTTCAAATATATATATATCTCCATATATATATATATATATATATATATATATATATATATATATACATACACATACACACGTACATGCACATACCCTTTTTTTACTTATTTTTCTTAAATCTAACAATTTTGGAATTGGTATCAACCAACTGTTCTATATTCTTCCATTACTTTTCCCTAATTTCTTTCACTAGCTCTCTGACGCATTGTTTTTTTTTTTCTTTTCTTTTACCAATAAGTCCATCTGTAATCTATAGGGATCTGGTCCCAACTCAGTAATCAATGTATGTGATTCGTCAGACACCCTCATATAATTGTGATTGTAAACACGTATACATGCCTTACTCCTCATAGAATTTGCTAAGAAATTTTAACACTACTCATGTTTCAAGAGGTTCTGCATTCAGAAATTTTAACACATTGCCTCTTCCATGTGTGTAGTCTGTCTCTCAGACAAAATACACACTACTTCTCACCAAACCCACTGTTTGGCTACTCTTTACTCTTCAGCAACACGTAGCATTAATAACCCCACTGGATCACTTCAATTTTTATCAGTCAGACCATGAAAACATCATTGCCTTATTTTAGATTTCACCAATGTGCAGATTTGATTCCCAACAGGTTCTGCTCACCTTTATTTAGGGGCCCCAGGCTCCGTTGTTTCCTGTTCTGACTGTTCCCATCCAATTTTTCAATCAATCCAATCCCATGTTCAATCCAATTTTGAGTGAATCCCCCATTTTCAGATTTGATTTATGCTTGGTTTTCGTTATATTCCAAATAAAAAGGCGCAAACAGAGAACAAGGAAAAAAATTGTCTCTGTAGTTTCCCTTATCTGTCTCTGTCTCTCTCTTGCCTGCCTGCTCTCTCCACATTTCTGCAGCACACAGCTCTCCCTGTATCCCCCGTCTCATTTTCTCCTTAATAGCAACTCTCTCCTCTACCTGCAATCGCTCTAATAAACTAGTAACAGACGTCATTCTAAGCTCACCATCAAAGCCATATTTCTTTATCCAATCTTTCACAAATTCTACACTTCCCGGGAAGATTTTTCCATGAATTTTACGTCTTTAGGACCGGCAGAACTCTCATTTTGACCCATACTGCTCTATTTCACAAATCACACAATTTCCACAATAAAACACTGCGACAATAAAGCTTCACAAATCACCATGTAACGCTGCTCTACACCAACCTGTGTCCCTGTCCTAAGCAAAATCTCACAAAGAACCACAAGTTATCACAATAAACCGCTGTGCAGCAACACTCTTATTGTCTTCAAACAAACAGCAAATTTGTCACAAACAATACAAACACCTGCTATGCAAAAAACACACAGCGTATCAGACAACAACCTGTTGTGAAAAAACACACATAGCATATCAGACAACACCAACTCACTATGAACAGACACACATAGCGTAACGGCATAAACCACAAATCATTAACCCGCTATGCATGAAAAAACACACATCGCGTCTCAGCAAACACAAAACAATAAACCAACACAACAACAACAAGACAAACAAGACACAAGCTGTGATCACCCTGCCGAACTTCTGAGGTATTCAGAATGGCTTCCGGACACCAACAACGGTTTCCCTGCACGGGGAAAAGTGTCCCTCGGAACTCATCAGAACCAACTGATAGTTCCCGTTTAAGCTCAGCTATGTCCCAGACGGAAAGCATTCATCAACAACAACCTGGCTTCGAGCCTTATATCTGCCCCTAGCATCCACAACAAATCACTCAATAAAGTCCCAGACCGTAAGACATATAGCCTTTTACGTCAAGCTTTTTGTAAGTGTACACAGGTAAACAGAACAACAGACTCAATAAAGTCCCAGACAGCGGGGTATCATTAATAACACTTTCAAATTTGTCACTTTTCAAAGTACAAATTTCTTTGGGCCCCTTGGTACCAATTGACCATCGTTGCAACGCCACAGCCTACCTGAGTATTGTTGCTGACCATGTCCATCCCTTTATGACCACAATGTACCCAACTTCTGATGGCTACTTTCAGCAGGATAATGCGCCATGTCATAAAGCTGGAATCATCTCAGACTGGTTTCTTGAACATGACAATGAGTTCGCTGTACTCAAATGGCCTCCACAGTCACCAGATCTCAATCCAATAGAGCATCTTTGGGATGTGGTGGAACGGGAGATTCTCATCATGGATGTGCAGCCGACAAATCTGCGGCAACTGTGTGATGCCATCATGTCAATATGGACCAAACTCCCTGAGGAATGCTTCCAGCACCTTGTTGAATCTATGCCACGAAGAATTGAGGCAGTTCTGAAGGCAAAAGGGGGTCCAACCCGTTACTAGCATGGGGTACCTAATAAAGTGGCCGGTGAGTGTATATATACAGTGAGGAAAATAGGTATTTGAACACCCTGCTATTTTGCAAGTTCTCCCACTTAGAAATCATTCAACTATTTATTTGTATGATACAGCTGCAAATAAGTATTTGAACACCTGAGAACATCAATGTTAATATTTGGTACAGTAGCTTTTGTTTGCAGTTCCAGAGGTCAAACGTTTCCTGTAGTTTTTCACCAGGTTTGACACACTGCAGAAGGGATTTTGGCCCACTCCTCCACACAGATCTTCTCTAGATCAGTCAGGTTTCTGGGCTGTCGCTGAGAAACACGGAGTTTGAGCTCCCTCCAAAGATTCTCTATTGGGTTTAGGTCTGGAGACTGGCTAGGCCACGCCAGAACCTTGATATGCTTCTTCCAGAGCCACTCCTTGGTTCTCCTGGCTGTGTGCTTCGGGTCATTGTCATGTTGGAAGACCCAGCCTCGACCCATCTTCAATGCTCTAACTGAGGGAAGGAGGTTGTTCCCCAAAATCTCCCAATACATGGCCCCGGTCCTCCTCCTTAATACAGTGCAGTCGCCCTGTCCCATGGGCAGAAAAACAACCCCAAAGCATGATGCTACCCCCCCATGCTTCACAGTAGGGATGGTGTTCTTGGGATTTTACTCATCATTTTTCTTCTTCCAAACACGGTTGGTGGAATTATGACCAAAAAGTTCTATTTTGGTCTCATCTGACCACATGACTTTCTCCCATGACTCCTCTGGATCATCCAAATGGTCATTGGCAAACTTAAGACGGGCCTTGACATGTGCTGGTTTAAGCAGGGGAACCTTCCGTGCCATGCATGACTTCAAACCATCACTTATGTCTTAGTGTATTTTCCAACAGTAACCTTGGAAACGGTGGTCCCAGCTCTTTTCAGGACATTGACCAGCTCCTCCCGTGTAGTTCTGGGCGTATTTCTCACCTTTCTTAGGATCATTGAGACCCCACGAGGTGAGATCTTGCATGGAGCCCCAGTCCGAGGGAGATTGACAGTCATGTTTAGCTTCTTCCAGTTTCTAATGATTGCTCCAACAGTGGACCTTTTTTCACCAAGCTGCTTGGACATGTCCCCGTAGCCCTTTCCAGCCTTGTGGAGGTGTACAATTTTGTCTCTAGTGTCTTTGGACAGCTCTTTGGTCTTGGCCATGTTAGTAGTTGGATTCTTACTGATTGTATGGGGTGGACAGGTGTCTTTATGCAGCTAACGACCTCAAACAGGTGCATCTAATTTAGGATAATAAATGGAGTGGAGGTGGACATTTTGAAGGCAGACTAACAGGTCTTTGAGGGTCAGAATTCTAGCTGATAGACAGGTGTTCAAATACTTATTTTCAGCTGTATCATACAAATAAATAGTTAAAAAATCATACATTGTGATTTCTGGATTTTTTTTTAGATTATGTCTCTCACAGTGGACATGCACCTACGATGACAATTTCAGACCCCTCCATGATTTCTAAGTGGGAGAACTTGCAAAATAGCAGGGTGTTCAAATACTTATTTTCCTCACTGTATATATATATATATATATATATATATATATATATATATATATATATATATATATATATATATATATTTATATATATATATATATATATATATATATATATTTATATATGCAATAATAAAGTCTGTGTGCTATTTAATCAAATGTACTTTTTAATAGAAGATATTTAATTATTTTCTCTTAAAAACACATGTTTTGTTATGTGATAGAAATGACCGTTTGTTTGGACTGTCAGAATCATCACAGCCAAATTCAGGGAAGGTTTCTAGACAGATTGAGAAACCAACTGATACTATAAAACTGTTTGTAGAAATGTTTTTATTTTCTGAAAATGTCTAGCTCAAAAGGTACCATAGTTGAAGTATTACCCTTATATATATATATATATATATATATATATATATATATATATATATATATATATATATATATATATATATATATACACAGTATATATATATATATATATATATATATATATATATATATAGGTCTTCCTTTCCTGGGGGGTCTTCATGTGAGCCAGTTTCGTTGTAGCGTTTGATGGTTTTTGTGACTGCACTTGGGGACACTCAAAGTTTTCACAATTTTCTGGACCGACTGACCTTCATTTCTTAAAGTAATGATGGACTCGTTTCTCTTCCCTTAGCTAATTGGTTCTTGACATAATATGAATTCTACCAGTCGTCCAATAGGCTGTCGGCTGTGTATCAACCTGACTTCTGCACAACACAACTGATGGTCCCAACTCCATTAATAAGGCATGAAGTTCTACTAATTAACCCTGACAAGGCCCACCTGGGGAGGGACACCATTTCAGGGACTACCTCATGAAGCTCATTGAGAGAACACCAAGGGTTTGACCTGGGTGAACATAATAAAATAAATACCAGACCTTACTAGACAAAGTGGAGTTAGTGCCAGTATTTCTACATCTACATTTTGAAGCAGTCCTGCACATTGTCTGTTTGATGTCAAGAAGCCAGGTGTCTCATCACCTGGCCAATACCTCTTTGAGATCAGCTCTGGGCTTTAGCCCCCCCCCAGGGTAAATATTAATGATTTGTCCCTTTTAGAAAACAACAACAGACACTGTTTAAGACTATATGTCTTTTATTTTTGAATGCTTAGTTGATTATATAGTAAAGGAAATCAGATGAATAAAGAACACAACACATTAGTTTTAAGAATAAAAAGAAACCAGTTCATTAAACCAGTGGACTATATGAATTATTAATAGTTATTATGAAGTGTTATTACAGTTGCATTCTCCTCTTATATCACAGAAAGTTCTGATAAAATATACACTTTTATTTTCTATCTGGACATTTTGGATGAAAAGATCATCACCACTCATATCTGGTAGGTTTACCTTTGGATGGAGGGTTAGATGAATCAATGATAGAGATTAGAGATGAATCAATGATAGAGATTAGAGATGAATCAATGATAGAGATTAGAGATGAATCAATGATAGAGATTAGAGATGAATCAGTGATAAAGATTACAGCTGTAGAGGCTTCATGACGGCGCATTAGGGTCACACACACTTGTTCCCCAGGTCCTTGGAGCACATAAAAACAGCCTTGTTGGTACAACCCCAGTCGTTCCAGTTTCCTGTAGAGAGTTAACAACCATTGTCACTGATCACATTTAACCTTTATATTTAAAGTGCAAAAAAGAACATAGAAAATATATTTTAAATGTGTGTTTTTTACCTTCCGCCGATCTTATCATGAGACAGTGCTCCCCTCCCTTGTAGTTGTCAGGTTGCCCCGGATTCCATTTTGTGTACTTGAATTTGGATCCATCAGACCACAGCCACGTGCCGTCCTGGAGGAGAAAGACTGGTTTAACGCTCCTGGTGTCTTTGGGTCAATATATATCAGATATTTTTGTTTCTCTCAAACAACTGTCCAAAAAAGTAACGTGTATGGTTCCCAACAACGCTCCTCACAAGTTAAATAAATAATCAGTTCACTACTTTCATTGAATTTGTGTTTTTTTGTCTATTTTATAGCATTTGGAGAAAAAACAATTGGTAAAAGAACTTTAAAAAAGTGACAAATGTAAAAAATGTAAATTTGGGGAAAAACCCACGAAAATTTCAAAGGCTCAGAAAAAGTTGTTGAAAAAGTGACAAAAACACAAAATGGTTAAAAAAGATGACCAAAACCTTGATAAAAAGGGTTTCCATTTGAAATTTTGACTCAGAAAAACTCAAATTTCCAGATTGGCGGGAAGACAACACAAGGGTTAAAGTCTGGGATCAATCATTTAGGCCAAAACACTTCTTATTTTCTAACTAATGAGAGCCAACGCATTCTCATGAACGGGTTTATAAGATATCGGATGAAAACATATTCATAATCTCCTAATTTTGAATGAAATCCTATGAAATTAGGCAACCGCCTGCCGGTCACATGACAATTAAATGTAGCTGAGAACAGGTGACAGTGAGCCGGTTTGTCATGTTCAGAAACCAAAATGATAGTTATGATTGGAAAAAACGTGGTTTGGATTAAAACGCTCCAGGGACAACACTCGTCTACAGGGTGAAGGTCTTGTGTTTTCTTCTTAACCCTCGTTCAAGTTCAAGACCTTTATTTGTCCCTGAGGGGCGATTCATTTTGCTGCAGTAGCAAAGAAATTGACATACAGTACATGACAACAAAGACAACAACATCAGTTAAAAATACAGGGTCAGACCAAATGGGGAAATAAATACCACATTAAAAAAAAAGTCTGTTTGCCTAATGTGCAGACATTACCTATTCTTTACAGAGTTGAGCAGAGAGATAGCAGAGGGTACGAAGAGAATCTATATCTATTTGTTTTGGCTGGTGGCTGACTGAAGCGGGAACCAGAGGGCAGCAACTTAAATTCTTCATTCGGGGGGGTGAGACATATCGGACATGATGGATTCTGCCTTATTAAGCACATGTCTATTATACAGATCAGTTGGTGTCATCTGCTGAATCCCAATGATTTTGCGGCTAACTTTAATTACCATTGCTAATGTGTTTTTCCGTTTTAAACTCAGAGAAGCATACCAGCAAATACATGAAAAGGTAAAGACGGACTTAATAAAAGATTTGTAAAACAAAGTCATCAGGGATCTGTCCACTTGAAACGTAGCTAGCTTTCTCAGACAGAAGAGACGCTGCTGACTTTTCTTACTCAGCATAGCATATCTGTGTTTAGTTCTAAGGTCAACTTGTTATCAATGATGATTCCCAGATACTTGTATGACTCAACAATTTCAACCTCTTTTCCATCTATAATCGTCTTTCATGTCTTTCATGTGCACATGTCTTTTGTCTTTGTAACATTTAAGTCTAAAAAGGCTTCTTTGCACCAGTTTAAAATATAGGGTAGTACAGGGCCGTGAGATGTTTCAGTGGTGTCCATTAAGCTTACTATGACTGTGTCATCTGCAAACTTAACAATATAGTTATTGTTCAGATCACTGCAGCAGTCATTAGTGTACATAATGTATAAAAGAGGAGAGAGAACACAGCCTTGAGGGGAGCCGGTTGATGTCCCTGATATTCCAGAAAGATGTCCATTAACTCTCACTCTCTGTGTCCTGTTAGTGAGAAAGTCCAGAATCCAGCCCACCAGGTTGCAGTCCAACCCAAAATGTTCTATGAGCTTCTGCACCAATAAATGGGGCTGGATGGTATTGAAGGCAGATGAGAAATCCACAAAAAGCAATCTAACATGGTTTTTGTTACCCTCTAAATGCTTGTATATGTCTTCCATCAAAATTGAAAATCAACACTTTTGTTGATGCATTTTATCGATGTTTTTAACTTGTTTACGTTTTTTGTCCCTTTTTTCAACACTTTTGATGCTTTTTTTTTTCAATGTTTGTCACTTTCTTTGACGTGTTCAACACTACGTAACACTAACTTATTAACTTTAGTTTCACAGTTATTTTTGGAATTTATGGTCAATAAAACTCGTTTATGGGAAATTATACCTAATATTTGAGGACAACATGAGGACAACATGTTAACTCTTTCCGGGACATGAACACTGCCCCCCCGACCTCCTCCCTACAAAGACCTTCACGCTCTTATTCAGCAGCAGTCAATGTGCTGCTACTGTAATATGTGAAATACACACAAATTACAGAGCTTTACTTTTCACAGCTACGTATATATGAATGCATTCATGACAACCAACATCACTTCCTGTTTAATGATCAAAGTCTCACCTTCGCTACATCATGGCCTCCAATCCAGGTATAGGTGTTTTTATCGGTCACTTTTTTAACGAAGTCTGTGAGGAATGTCTGTTCCTCAGCTGATCGGATGGAAGCCAGATTCCCTCCAGCAGCGATGCAGGTGGTCTAATGGAGACAATATCATCAGTTAAAATGTCAAGAAAATCTAAACATAATCACATTATTAACAGATCTCAGGACAGTTACACAGTCACAGGGGGCAATTTAATACTTCTAATCAGTGGTGGGAGAAGTATTCAAACCCTGAACTGCAGTAGAACTACTAATACCACTCTGTAAGAATACTATATTACAGTAAGAGTAAATATAGGCTACTTAGTTACTGGTTTTAATACTTTAACTAGCTATATTTTATTAATGATACTGACATACTTTCAATGCAGGACTTTTACTCTAACAGTGTATTATTAAAGTGTGTTTTTAATAATTAAACTGCAGTAAAGTATTAGAGTACACTGGTATTTAGCATGCATATGTTATGATAGATAGAAGTGCTGTACCTCTGCATCAATCCAGGTCTTTGGCTGGTTGTAGAAAGAAAAACAGCGAGAGCCAAACTGAGTCCAATCAGGAGGACAGGAGGGGGGGGCACCCTGTATGAACAAACACACCAGAACCAATCAGACTAGTCTATATGGACAACTGTTCATTTATGGGATTGTTCCTCTGCAGCTCTGTGGAGATAGAGCTGGCAATGCAAGACTCCAATCAGAGCAACCCAACGAGTCCGAGATACTGTCCTGACCTGGGTCGGACGTTGGATTGGGATCATACAAATATCAATATATTATAACACAAGACTTCAACAGCCAATGACATTTAGGGTTGGGAGACTGGACTGATGTTCTACTGTTTAGTGTTAATCATATCTAACTCAGCCAGGTAAGAGCTACATTTAGCTTTGATGTTATATGATTATGGTTCCTGGAGAACAGGTTTGATCAGCACACAATTGTCAATGCACATTTATGAATGTAAATATTAACAAAAATGGAAAGCTGCTTTTATCAGTAGCAGATTTAACAATGAAATGCTGTGCAGTTGACTTTAATGTGTCCAGGAAGTTCAAAGAACGAGTAATTATGGTCATTATACGAGCATTTGTATCTATAGGTGCAATAACATCTGCTGAACAGGGCCGACATCTACTCAAAAGTGACCATTGAAAACTGTTTATAATAACAGAAAATTTATTTTTCCTGTAGCTACACACTTGCATTTTTAATTACAGGACAAAGTCTGTTATTTTACAGATTTATTCTATAAGAGTGTACTTACATATGCAGTCAGCAGTCCGCTGGACAGACAGAGCAACACAGCCAATGGAAACACTGATGTCATCTGTGGGAAGACATTAAAGAAACTGCATGGTCGGAAATAATGTCAGACAATGAATGTGTGCATCTGATCATCAAATTAAAGTATCCGGATATTTGGCAAGTACAAGTCTCTACTTTCATTAATTTTGGGGTGTCTTATTCAATTTTTATAGCATTTGAAAACAAATTGAAGTGTTTTTGAAATAGTATTGAGTAAAATTTGACATATTCCAGTGTGTGATTATCCATCAACATCCATTCCTTTAATTTTAGTCAAAATAATTCCGAATTTTTGCTTTTCTAACTCAAACATTAGGTATAATTTCCTATAAATTAGGTTTATTGGCCATAAATTCCAAAGATAACTGTAAAAGTAAAGTTAATAATTTAGTGTTACGTAGTGTTGAAAACGTCAAAAAAAGTGACAAACATTGAAAATATTGTCAAAAGTGTTAATTTTCAATTGTGACAGGAAGACAACATGAGGGTTAAAAGTAATAATGAATTAAATTGTGGTAATTAAGTTAAATATGATTACCTTTGCTGCTGTGATGATTGGCTGAGACAGAGGAGAAGAACAAACTAATGACACTGAAAGATAATGTCACATATCCGAATACTATGAAACACTCAATATTAACAGATTAGGTTAAACTTAACCCAGTTTACATCATTAATGCATCAACAATCTGTATTTTAGCTTTACACAACAGGAAGAAACTCTGCAATCTAGTAGAAACCAAATCTATCAAATTATCATCAAAACAGTCGACGATAATGATGATGATACAATGTGTACCATCATTATACTCACATCAGTAATCTTTGTTCTGCCTGGTGTGGGTTGGAAGTAGAAGAGAGTCAGGGCCCTTATATACCTTGGAAAGGGGTGGGGCTTAGTCATGATTGACAGGTCATGCAATGCTGCAGGTAGAGATTTGATTGGATGTAATGAACATTGCATTGTGTTTCTTTTATTAACCACAACGTGACTCAGGATCTCTTCATGATGATATCTGCTTATTCTCTCTGGTGACGGGCACGGATAAATAGTTATTAATCAAAACAGCCGCTCAAGCTTCTCACCCAAAACAGGATTACAACACGAGCATTAAGCATCTTCCTTACTCGTTAGCTTTTCGAATATTGCAATTAAAGATTCTTCCTCACAAAAATTAAGTTCTGTTGTTTATAATACCTGTAGCATTAATATGCAAAGCACTTTGTGAGAAATGTGAGTGTTTTGCTGAATAAATATTGAATCAAGGATTCACTTAAATGTCAATTATTTGCTCCAAAGAGCCCCCCAGGTATTTAATGGGTTGAAATCCCAGCGGCAACCCTGCTCACTGAGACACCTCTAGGCGGTTTTGTCCTTCCCAAGCTCCGTGCACGCTCCAAGAAAGTTAATGCTGCAATCACATCTTAACTATAAACTAGTATATACAATATAGGTCAAGAGTCCAAAGTTTGGACGCACCTTCTCATTCAATGCGTTTCCTTTATCTTCATGACTATTTACATTGTAGATTATCACTGAAGGCATCAAAACTATGAATGAACATATTTAGAATTATGTACTTAACAAAAACTTGTGAAATAACTGAAAACATGTCTTATATTCTAGTTTCTTCAAAGTACCCCCCCCCCTTGCTTTTTTGACAGCGCTGCAAACCCTTGGTGTTCTCTCAATTAGTGACGGCCAAATGAAGCTTCGTGAAACAGTGTCTTTATTTTCTGAGCCCATTAGATGGCGCTCTTGGTTTTAAGAGAAAGGCCTAAGGCATTGCAATTCAGTTTATTTTCAACCCTTTGTTGAACAGAGCACCATCTAGTGGGCTCAGAAAATAAAGACACTGCTTCATGAAGCTTCATTTGGCCATCACTACTCTCAATGTCCTTCATGAGGTAGTCCCTGAAGTGGTTTACCCCCCAGGTGTGCCTTGTCAGGGTTCATTAGTGGAGTTTCTTCCTTATTAATGGAGTTGGGACCATCAGTTGTGTTGTGCAGAAGTCAAGTTGATACGCAGCCGACAGCCTATTGGACGAATGGTAGAATTCATATTATGGCAAGAACAAATTAGCTAAGGGAAGTGAAACGAGCGGCCATCATTACTTTAAGAAATAAAGGTCAGTCGGTCCGGAAGATTGCAAAAAACTTTGAATGTGTCCCCAAGTGCAGTCGCAAAAACCATCAAGCACTACAACGAAGCTGGTACACTTCGTTTCTCGTTAGCTTTTCGTACATTGCAGTGAAAGATTCTTCCTCACAAAAATGAAATTGAGTTATTTACAATAGCTGTAGCATTAATATGCAAAGCACTTTGTGAGAAAGGTGAGTGTTTTGCTGAATAAATATTGAATCAAGGATTCACTTCAATGTCAATTATTTGCTCCAAAGAGCCCCCCAGGTATTTAATGGGTTGAAATCCCAGCGGCAACCCTGCTCACTGAGACACCTCTAGGCGGTTTTGTCCTTCCCAAGCTCTGTGCACGCTCCAAGAAAGTTAATGCTGCAATCACATCTTAACTATAAACTAATATATACAATATAGGTCAAGAGTCCAAAGTTTGGACGCACCTTCTCCTCCAATGAGTTTCCTTTATCTTCATGACTATTTACATTGTAGATTATCACTGAAGGCATCAAAACTATGAATGAACACATGTGGAATTATGTACTTAACAAAAACTTGTGAAATAACTGAAAACATGTCTTATATTCTAGTTTCTTCAAAGTACCCCCCCCCCCCCTTGCTTTTTTGACAGCGCTGCAAACCCTTGGTGTTCTCTCAATGTCCTTCATGAGGTAGTCCCTGAAGTGGTTTACCCCCCAGGTGCGCCTTGTCAGGGTTCATTAGTGGATTTTCTTCCTTATTAATGGAGTTGGGACCATCAGTTGTGTTGTGCAGAAGTCAGGTTGATACACAGCCGACAGCCTATTGGACGAATGGTAGAATTCATATTATGGCAAGAACCAATCAGCTAAAAGAAGAGAAACGAGCAGCCATCATTACTTTAAGAAATAAAGGTCAGTCGGTCCGGAAGATTGCAAAAAAACTTTGAATGTGTCCCCAAGTGCAGTCGCAAAAACCATCAAGCACTACAACGAAGCTGGTACACTTCGTTACTCGTTAGCTTTTCGTACATTGCAGTGAAAGATTCTTCCTCACAAAAATGAAATTGAGTTATTTACAATAGCTGTAGCATTAATATGCAAAGCACTTCGTGAGAAGGTGAGTGTTTTGCTGAATAAATATTGAATCTAGGATTCACTTGCAATGTCAGTTATTTGCTCCAAAGAGCCCCCCAGGTATTTAATGGGTTGAAATCCCAGCGGCAACCCTGCTCACTGAGACACCTCTAGGCGGTTTTGTCCTTCCCGAGCTCCGTGCACTCTCCAAGAAAAAACAAGAATAAACTGAGAGGCCCGGCCAAACACTTCATTTACTTTATTCATGTATTAGACAGGGACAGTGTACATTAATTATAACATTGCTGTGAAACTTGCTGCACCAGAATTAGCCAAAAGGCTATTTTTCATCCATTGTCCCTGGACACATCTTAAAATGATCTACCGTAAAAAAAACACAATAAGAAGATTACAGTGAACAATATAAATATAAAGACAGTAAAACAGATATAACTCTTCAAATGTCGTTGATAAATACAGTGTAGACGTTTGCTATAATACAGACATTAGGGTAAAATATATATATATATATATATATATATATATATACACTCACCTAAAGAATTATTAGGAACACCTGTTCAATTTCTCATTAATGCAATTATCTAATCAACCAATCACATGGCAGTTGCTTTAATGCATTTAGGGGTGTGGTCCTGGTCCAGACCATCTCCTGAACTCCAAACTGAATGTCAGAATGGGAAAGAAAGGGGATTTAAGACATTTGGAGCGTGGCATGGTTGTTGGTGCCAGACGGGCCGGTCTGAGTATTTCACAATCTGCTCAGTTACTGGGATTTACACCCACAACCATTTCTAGGGTTTACAAAGAATGGTGTGAAAAGGGGAAAACCACCCAGCAGTCCTGGGGGTGGAAATGCCTCGTTGATGCTAGAGGTCAGAGGAGAATGGGCCGACTGATTCAAGCTGATAGAAGAGTAAATTTGAGTGAAATAACCACTCGTTACAACCGAGGTACAGTGGGTACGGAAAGTATTCAGACCCCTTTAAATTTTTCACTCTTTGTTTCATTGCAGCCTTTTTCCAAAAATCAAAAATGTTCATTTTATTTCTCAGTAATGTACACTCAGCAACCCATCTTGACAGAAAAAAACAGAAATTTAGAAATTTTTGCATATTTATTAAAAATTTCTGTTTTTTTCTGTCAAGATGGGTTGCTGAGTGTACATTACTGAGAAATAAAATGAACTTTTTTGATTTTTGGAAAAAGGCTGCAATGAAACACAGAGTGAAAAATTTAAAGGGGTCTGAATACTTTCCGTACCCACTGTATGCAGCAAAGCATTTGTGAAGCCACAACACGCACAACCTTGAGGCGGATGGGCTACAACAGCAGAAGACCCCACCGGGTACCACTCATCTCCTCATCAAATAGGAAAAAGAGGCTACAATTTGCAAGAGCTCACCAAAATTGGGCAGTTGAAGACTGGAAAAATGTTGCCTGGTCTGATGAGTCTCGATTTCTGTTGAGACATTCAGATGGTAGAGTCAGAATTGACGTAAACAGAATGAGAACATGGATCCATCATGCCTTGTTACCACTGTGCAGGCTGGTGGTGGTGGTGATGGTGTGGGGGATGTTTTCTTGGCACTCTTTAGGCCCCTTAGTGCCAATTGGGCATGGTTTAAATGCCCCGGCCTGCCTGAGCATTGTTTCTGACCATGTCCATCCCTTTATGGCCACCATGTACCCGGCCTCTGATGGCTACTTTCAGCAGGATAATGCACCATAACACAAAGCTCACATAATTTCAAATTAGTTTCTTGAACATGACAATGAGATCACCGTACTAAAATGCACCCCCCCCCCCAGTTACCAGATCTCAACCCAATAGAGCATCTTTGGAATGTGGTAGAACGGGAGCTTCGTGCCCTGGATGTGCATCCCACAAATCTCCATCAACTGCAAGATGCTATCCTCTCAATATGGGCCAACATTTCTAAAGAATGCTTTCAGCACCTTGTTGAATCAATGCCACGTAGAATTAATGCAGTTCTGAAGGCGAAAGGGGGTCAAACACAGTCTTAGTATTGTGTTCCTAATAATCCTATAGGTGAGTGTATATATATATATATATATATATACACATATATATACAGTGGGTACGGAAAGTATTCAGACCCCTTTAAATTTTTCACTCTGTGTTTCATTGCAGCCTTTTTCCAAAAATCAAAAAAGTTCATTTTATTTCTCAGTAATGTACACTCAGCAACCCATCTTGACAGAAAAAAACAGAAATTTAGAAATTTTTGCATATTTATTAAAAAACAAAAACTGAAATATCACATGGTCATAAGTATTCAGACCCTTTGTTCAGTATTTAGTAGAAGCACCCTTTTGATCTAATACAGCCATGAGTCGTTTTGGGAAAGATGCAACAAGTTTCTCACATCTGGATTTGGGTATCCTCTGCCATTCCTCCTTGCAGATCCTCTCCAGTTCTGTCAGGTTGGATGGTAAACGTTGGTGGACAGTCATTTTCAGGTCTCTCCAGAGATGCTCAATTGGGTTTAAGTCAGGGCTCTGGCTGGGCCATTCAAGAACAGCCACAGAGTTGTTGTGAAGCCACTCCTTCGTTATTTTAGCGGTGTGCTTAGGGTCATTGTCTTGTTGGAAGGTAAACCTTCGGCCCAGTCTGAGGTCCAGAGCACTCTGGAAAAGGTTTTCGTCCAGGATATCCCTGTACTTGGCCGCATTCATCTTTCCCTCGATTGCAACCAGTCGTCCTGTCCCTGCAGCTGAAAAACACCCCCACAGCATGATGCTGCCACCACCATGCTTCACTGTTGAGACTGTATTGGACAGGTGATGAGCAGTGCCTGGTTTTCTCCACACATACCGCTTAGAATTAAGGCCAAAAAGTTCTATCTTGGTCTCATCAGACCAGAGGATTTTATTTATCACCATCTTGGAGTCCTTCAGGTGTTTTTTAGCAAACTCCATGCGGGCTTTCATGTGTCTTGCACTGAGGAGAGGCTTCCTTCGGGCCACTCTGCCATAAAGCCCCGACTGGTGGATTGCTGCAGTGATGGTTGACTTACTACAACTTTCTCCCATCTCCCGACTGCATCTCTGGAGCTTAGCCACAGTGACCATTGGGTTCTTCTTTGCCTCTCTCACCAAGGCTCTTCTCCCCGATAGCTCAGTTTGGCGGACGGCCAGCTCTAGGAAGGGTTCTGGTCGTCCCAAACGTCTTCCATTTGAGGATTATGGAGGCCACTGTGCTCTTAGGAACCTTAAGTGCAGCAGAAATTTTTTTGTAACCTTGACCAGATCTGTGCCTTGCCACAATTCTGTCTCTGAGCTCTTCAGGCAGTTCCTTTGACCTCATGATTGTCATTTGCTCTGACATGCACTGTGAGCTGTAAGGTCTTATATAGACAGGTGTGTGGCTTTCCTAATCAAGTCCAATCAGTATAATCAAACACAGCTGGACTCCAATGAAGGTGTAGAACCATCTCAAGGATGATCAGAAGAAATAGACAGCACCTGAGTTACATATGAGGGTCACGGCAAAGGGTCTGAATACATATGACCATGTGATATTTCAGTTTTTGTTTTTTAATAAATATGCAAAAATTTCTAAATTTCTGTTTTTTTCTGTCAAGATGGGTTGCTGAGTGTACATTACTGAGAAATAAAATGAACATTTTTGATTTTTGGAAAAAGGCTGCAATGAAACAAAGAGTGAAAAATTTAAAGGGGTCTGAATACTTTCCGTACCCACTGTATATAGATGTGATTGCAGCTCTAACTTTCTTGGAGAGTGCAAGGAGCTCGGGAAGGACAAAACCGCCTAGAGGTGTCTCAGTGAGCAGGGTTGCCGCTGGGATTTTAACCCATTAAATACCTGGGGGGCTCTTTGGAGCAAATAACTGACATTGCAAGTGAATCCTTGATTCAATATTTACTCAGCAAAACACTCACCTTTCTCACGAAGTGCTTTGCATATTAATGCTAAAGCTATTGTTAACAACAGAATTTAATTTTTGTGAGGAAGAATCTTTCACTGCAATGTAGGAAAAGCTAACGATTAACGATTTATATCATACCTCACTGACAGAACAGAGTACATTTCACTTGGAATCACAAGGTCCCGGCAACACACAGTCACCTGCATACGCCCCCAGGGGACAGTCTTTGGCCCCATCCTCTTCATCATTTAAATCTTCCCCCTTGGCCACGTCATCAGCCACCATGGAGTCTCATTTCACTGTTATGCTGATGACACACAACTGTACATTTAATCTGACTCACAACCCACTTTAGCTTCACCAACAGCATCATCGTCTTCAACACTCACCGCCTGTCTGGATAAAGGTGTGGATCAAACTAAATTTTCTCCAGTTGAACAGCTCCAAAACCGAGGCAATTCGTGTTGGCACCTCTCATCAAGTCCAGTCCTCCTCCATAACCGGTATAAATATCTCTGGTTAAGACATTCCCCTCTCCACAACAGTCACCAATCTTGGTGTAAGATTTGATCCACGTTTCTGCTAGGATTGAATCTCAATTCTCACCCACAAGTGCATCTATGGAAATGCCCCCCCGAAAGAACTACTCACCCCTCTCACGTCAACACGATCCATATTCTCAAAAAACTCCAACCGCCTCCTACTCCCCAGAACTAAGCTTAGCACCATGGGTGATCGAGCCTTCTGCTCTGCCCCCCCCACCCCCACCCCGACCATCTGAGGGCACCACAAACTATTGAGAACTTTTAAAAAAGACTAAAAACATTTCTTTTTAGCAGAACCTATGAGTTTTAACCTTGCACAATAATGTTGTTGCACTATTCATATGTATTTTAAACTGATGTTTTTATCTTGCTTTTATGATCTTACCTGTAGCACTTTTATTAGTAACGAAGATGCTTAATGCCCGTGTTGTAATCCTGTTTGGGAGAGAAACTTACACGTCTGTTTTGATTAATAACTACTCATCCGTGCTCGTCACCAGAGAGAATAAGCAGATATAATGAAGAGATCCTGTGTCACGGTGTGGTTAATAAAAGAAACACAATGCATTGTTCATTACATCCAGACACCGTCATCCAGCACTGATCCGGACATTTACACCTTGTTAAATAAATACATCAAAACTCTACCTGCAGCATTGCATGACCTGTCAATCATGACTAAGCCCCACCCCTTTCCAAGGTATATAAGGGCCCTGACTCTCTTCTACTTCCAACCCACACCAGGCAGAACAAAGATTACTGATGTGAGTATAATGATGGTTCACATTGTATCGTCATCATCATCATCGACTGTTTTGATGATAATTTGATAGATTTGGTTTCTACTAGATTGCAGAGTTTCTTCCTGTTGAGTAAAGCTAAAATACAGACTGTGCATTAATGATGTAAACTGGGTTAAGTTGAACCTAATCTGTTAATATTGAGTGTTTAATAGTATTCAGATATGTGACATTATCTTTCAGTGTCATCGGCTTGTTTTTCTCCTCTGTCTCAGCCAATCAACACGGCAGCAAAGGTAATCACATTTCACTTAATTATCACAATTTAATTCATTATTACTTTTAACCCTCGTGTTGTCTTCCCGTCAAAATTGAAAATCAGCACACAGGTGATTTTTATCAATGTTATTAACTTTTTCTTATGTTTTTGTCTCTTTTTTAACACTGTTGATGCTTTTTTCAATATTTGTCACTTTTTTGACGTTTTCAACACTACGTAACACTAACTTATTGACTTTAGTTTTATAGTATATATATAGTATAGGAATGGATGTTGATGGATAATCTCAGACTGGAATATGTCAACTTTTACTCAATACTATTTCAAAAACACTTCCATTTGTTTTCAAATGTTATAAAAATTGAATAAGACGCACCAAAATTAATGAAAGTAGAGATTTGTACTTGCCAAATAACTGATACTTTAAGTCGATGAACGGATCATTAATGTCTGCCATTATCTCCCAGCATGCAGTTTGCTGACTTTCTTTAACGTCTTTCCACAGATGACATCAGTCTTCCTGATTTCTGTGTTGCTCTGTCTGTCCAGCGGACTGCTGGCTGCAAATGTAAGTACACTCTTAAGAAATAAATCTGGAAAATAACAGACTTTGTCTTGTAATTAAAACTGGAAGTGTGTAGCTACAGGAAAAAATACATTACATACATCTGTTATTATAAACAGTTTCACTCTTCCCTTTTGAGTAGATGTTGGCCCTGTTCAGCAGATGTTATTGCACCTATAGATACAAATGCTCGTATAATGGCCATAATTACTTGTTTTTTAACTTCCTGGACACATTAAAGTCAACTGCACAGCTGTTCATTTTTAAAACTGCTACTAATAAGTCGCAGCTTTCTGTTTTTGTTAATATTTACACTCATAAGTGTGCATTGACAATTGTGTGCTGATGAAACCTGTTCTCCAGGAACCATAATCGTATACCATCAAAGCTAAATGTAGCTCTTACCTGGCTGAGTTAGTTGTGATTAACACTAAACAGTAGAACATCAGTCCAGTCTCCCCAACTCTAAATGTCATTGGCTGTTGAAGTCTTGTGTTATAATATATTGATATTTGTGTGATCCCAATCCAACGTCCGACCCAGGTCAGGACAGTATCTCGGACTCGTTGGGTTGCTCTGATTGGAGTCTTGCATTGCCAGCTCTATCTCCACAGAGCTGAAGAGGAACAATCCCCTAAATGAACAGTTGTCCATATCGAATAGTCTGATTGGTTTTGGTGTGTTTGTTCATACAGAATGCCCCTCCCTGCCCTCCTGGTTGGAATCATTTTGGCTCTCGCTGTTTTGCTTTCTGCAACCACCCAATGACCTGGCTCGATGCAGAGGTACAGCAGTTCTATCTATCATAACATATGCATGCTAAATACCAGTCAACTCAAATACTTTACTGCAGTTTACGTATTAATACCAACTGTAAATATATGTTGTTAGAGTAAAAGTCCTGCATTGAAAATATGTCAGTATCATTAATAAAATATAGCTAGTTAAAGTATTAAAACCAGTAACTAAGTAGCCTATATTTACTCTTACTGTAATATAGTATTCTTACACAGTGGTATTAGTAGTTCTACTGTAGTTCAGGGTTTGAATACTTCTTCCACCACTGTTTAAAAGTATAGAAATGTCCCCTGTGACTGTGTAACTGCCCTGTGACTGTTAATAATGTGATTATGTTTAGATTTTCTTGACATTTTAACTGATGATATTGTCTCCATTAGACCACCTGCATCGCTGCTGGAGGGAATCTGGCCTCCATCCGCTCAGCTGAGGAACAAATACTCATCTCAGACTTCATTAAAAGAGTGACCGGTAAAGACATCAATTCCTGGATCGGAGGCTTTGACTCAATGAAGGTGAGAATTTTATCATCAAACAGGAAGTGATGTCGCTCATCTCTCACACGGTTGTCATGAATGCATTCATATATACGTAGCTGTGAAAATTAAAGCTCTGTAATCTGTGTGTATTTCACTATTGCAGTAGCAGCACTTTGACTGCTGCTGTATAAGAGCGTGAAGGTCCTTGTAGGGAGAAGGTCGTGGGGGGGGGCAGTGTGGCGGGCAGTGTTCATGTCCAAGAAGGATTTAACATGTTGTCCTCATGTTGTCCCCATGTTGTCCTATATCAATGTTTTTTTAATTCCCCAAAATAACATGATTGATTCCACCCAATGCTCTTTGCCAAGTATAAATCTCTACTTTCATTAATTTTGGAGCTTCTTATTCAATTTTATAGCATTTGAAAACAAATGGAAGTGTTTTTGAAATAGTATTGAGTAAAAGTTGACATATTCCAGTCTGTGATTATCCATCAACATCCATTCCTTTAATTTTAGTCTAAATAATTTTTGCTGTTCTAACTCAAACATTAGATATATCCATCCATCCATCTTCGTCCGCTTATCCGGAATCAGGTCGCGGGGGCAGCAGCTCCAGTAGGGGACCCCAAACTTCACTTTCCCCAGCCACATCAACCAGCTCCGACTGGGGGATCCCGAGGCGTTCCCAGGCCAGGTTGGAGATATAATCTCTCCACCTAGTCCTGGGTCTTCCCCAAGGCCTCCTCCCAGCTGGACGTGCCTGGAACACCTCCCTAGGGAGGCGCCCAGGAGGCATCCTTACCAGGGTGTTCGTGGGTTACCGCCCCTTGAGGCACCTAAGACCCTAAGACCACAACTCGCCGCCGCAGCTTCAGCAATGGAAACTTTGAACATTGTCCACTCAGGTTCAATGCCCCCAGCCTCCACAGGGATGCACGAAAAGCTCCGCCGGAGGTGTGAGATGAAAGTCTGTCGGACAGGGGCCTCCTCCAGACGTTCCCAATTTACCCGCACTACGAGTTTGGGCTTACCAGGTCTGTCCAGAATCCTCCCCAACCCCCTGACCCAGCTCACCACCAGATGGTGATCAGTTGACAGCTCTGCCCCTCTCTTCACCCGAGTGTCCAAAACATACGGCCTCAGATCAGATGAAACGATTATAAAATCGATCATTGATCTTTGGCCTAGGGTGCTCTGGTACCACGTACACTTATGAGCATCCCTATGTTCGAACATGGTGTTTTGTTATGGACAATCCATGACTAGCACAGAAGTCCAACAACAAACAACCACTCTGGTTCAGATCAGGGAGGCCGTTCCTCCCAATCACGCCTCTCCAAGTATCTCCATCATTGCCCATGTGTGCGTTGAAGTCCCCCAGCAGAACTATGGAGACCCCTACTGAGCCCCATACAGGACTCCATTCAAAGTCTCCAAGAAGGCCGGATACTCCGAACTCTTGTTTGGTGCATATGCACAAACAACAGTCAGAGTTTTCTCCCCCATCACCCGCAGGCGTAGGGAGGCGACCCTCTCGTCCACCGGGGTAAACTCCAATGCAGCGGCCCTCAGCCGGGGGCTTGTGAGTATCCCCACACCCGCCCGGCGCCTCACACCCTGGGCAACTCCGGAGTAGGACAGAGTCCAACCCTTATCCAGGATGGTTCCAGAACCGAGACTGCGCGTAGAGGTAAGCCCCACCAGATCTAACTGGTAGCGCTCCACCTCCCGCACAAGTTCCGGCTCCTTCACCCACAGAGAGGTGACGTTCCACGTCCCCAGAGCCAGCCTCTGCCGCCCTGGTCTGGTCCGTCGAGGTCCCTGACCTTTGCCGCCACCCATGTGGCAGTGCACCCAACCCCAGCGGTTCCTCCCACAGGTGGTGGGCCCATGGGATGGAGATAGGGGTGCCACGTAGCTTCTTCGGGCTGTGCCTGACCGGGGCTCCGTGGCAAACCCGGCCACCAGGCGCTCGCTGACGAGCCCTCTGTCTGGGCCTGGCTCCAGACGGGGAACCAGGCCTCCGCCAGGCAGGGTCGCTCCCTCTCTACCTCGCTTTTTCATAGGGTTTTTGATTTTTTGGTTTTTGAACATTTGATATAATTTCCTATAAATGAGGTTTATTGACCATAAATTCCAAAAATAACTTTGAAACTAAAGTTAATAAGTTAGTGTTCCATACTGTTGAAAACATCGTAAAAAAGCATCAACAAAAGGGTTGATTTTTAATGTCTTTCTACTCCAGGAGGGAACGTGGATGTGGACTGATGGAGCCATGTTCAAGTACACAAACTGGCATTTGGGGCAGCCTGATAACTACCGTGGAGGGGAGAACTGTCTTGTGACAAGATCGGCTAATGGTAATTAAACAACCTTTAAAACATATTTTCTTTTCTATTTTCTTTGTTGCACTTTAAATATAAAGGTTAAATGTGATCAGTGACACTGGTTGCTAACTCTCTACAGGAGAATGGAAGGACATGGCTTGTACCAACAAGGCTGTTTTTATGTGCTCCAAGGACCAGTGTGTGTGACCCTAACGCGCTGTCATGAAGCCTCTACAGCTCTAATCTCTATCATTGATTCATCTCTAATCTCTATCATTGATTCATCTCTAATCTCTATCATTGATTCATCTAACCCTCCATCCAAATGTAAACCTGCCAGATATGAGTGGTGATGATCTTTTCATCCAAAATGTCTAATTAGAAAATAAAAGTGTATATTTTATCAGAGCTTTCTGTGATCCAAGAGGAGAATGCAACTATAATAACACTTCATAATAACTATTAATAATTCATATAGTCCACTGGTTTAATGAACTGGTTTCTTTTTATTCACAAAACTGATGTGTTGTTCTTTATTCATTGGATTTCCTTTACTATATAATCAACTAAGCATTCAAAAATAAAGGACATATAGTCTTAAACAGTGTCTGGTCCTGTTGTTGTTTTCTAAAAGGGACAAAAGTCAGGTTTCAGTACTCTATTAGGGCATGGCTTGTAATATATATATACAGTATATATATATATATATATATATATATATATATATATATATATACATACTGTATATACTATATATATATATATATATAGTATATTGTTTGTGTATATATAATACTGTTAACAATTAATGAAACAATAAGCTATTAGAATGTCTTTCTGTCCACTCAAGTGTAATGAAGTGGGATTTAGTCATAATAAAGGCAATGTCTTTCTTTATCTCAGTCAAGGAGCTCTTGTTCTCCAGACAAGGACAAAACATGTTATCCTTTGGGAGTGCAATCATAATATAGCTTTATCTGCAAACAATTGAAAACATTATCAAAACAGTAGAATGTGTATAATAAATCTCCCTAACGAGGGCTTTGACACCTTCAGACTTGATTGTTCTTAAGAGAATAAGCTTTTTCTATATGCAGTAGCACATTCCCAAAGTGCTCTTTAAGAAGAACCTCAGCCACGAGGTAGCCACGTGCAGGAGCCTTGTGTTGGCAGCTCCATGGTCTCAGGCCACGTTATAATTCAAGGAAGACAGAAAGATCAGAGAGGAACAAACATTGAACAGCATTAGAACAGTAATCGCTGGTCTGTTTGTGCCAATCAAAGTCAGTCATTTGGAATGGGATGCTAATGTTAGTTGCAAATCTATCTAATGTTGATTAGCAGTGGTTACAAAAGACCCCTTGCTTGTTATATTTTATTCCTATTATTATTATTTCATGTATATTGTATCCTAGTATTTCATTATATTTATATTCTGTGATGTGTGACTGATTTTGCTGCTGTAACACCATAATCTCCCATTTTTTTGGGATCAATACATATCTATCTATCTATCTATCTATCTATCTATCTATCTATCTATCTATCTATCTATCTATGTGAGTTTAACCTAATTTGTTATTATTGAGTGTTTAATAGTATTCATATCTGTGACAGTCATCAGCTTGTTCTTCTCTGTGTCAGCCAATCACCACCTCAGCAAAGGTAATCACATTTCATCTAATTTTAATTTTAATATTAACTAATACTGTCTTTACCGAGAGGCCATTTTCTGTTTTGAGAAAATTGTATTTATTAATTTACAATTTAAATATTAGATAATCTAACTCATATTAAACCATATGTTTATATGAACTGTCAGGTGAGTTGAGCTCACCGGGCTGCGCGGTCCTGAGGGACGGTGTGGTTAAACTGAGACCTTTCCATGGTACATTGGGACTGTCTGGGGCTGTGGGGTGTTTTCTAAAGCTGAATAACATAAATAAGTATATCCGTACCAATAGAAATTATTAAGTACTTTTCAACTGATTATGTAGAGGGGATGTCTTGGTTGACACGCCTCTTCAACATTGCGTGGAAGTCTGGGACGGTGCCTAAGGAGTGGCAAACCGGGGTGGTGGTTCCCCTCTTTAAAAAGGGGGACCAGAGGGTGTGTGCCAATTACAGGGGTATCACACTTCTCAGCCTCCCTGGTAAAGTCTACTCCAAGGTACTGGAAAGGAGGGTTCGGCCGATAGTCGAACCTCGGATTGAAGAGGAACAATGCGGATTCCGTCCTGGCCGTGGAACAACGGATCAGATCTTCACTCTCGCAAGGATCTTGGAGGGGGCCTGGGAGTATGCCCAACCAGTCTGCATGTGTTTTGTGGATCTGGAGAAGGCGTATGACCGGGTCCCCCGGGAGAAATTGTGGGAGGTGCTGCGGGAGTATGGGGTGAGGGGGTCCCTTCTCAGGGCCATCCAATCTCTGTATGACCAAAGCGAGAGCTGTGTCGGGTTCTCGGCAGTAAGTCGGACTCGTTCCAGGTGAGGGTTGGCCTCCGCCAGGGCTGCGCTTTGTCACCAATCCTGTTTGTAATATTTATGGACAGGATATCAAGGCGTAGTCGGGGCGGGGAGGGGTTGCAGTTCGGTGGGCTCGGGATCTCGTCGCTGCTTTTTGCAGATGATGTGGTCCTGATGGCATCATCGGTCTGTGACCTTCAGCACTCACTGGATCGGTTCGCCGCCGAGTGTGAAGCGGCTGGGATGAGGATCAGCACCTCTAAATCTGAGGCCATGGTTCTCAGCAGGAAACCGATGGAGTGCTTTCTTCAGGTGGGGAGTGAGTCCTTACCCCAAGTGAAGGAGTTTAAGTACCTTGGGGTCTTGTTCGCGAGTGAGGGGACTATGGAGCGTGAGATTGGTCGGAGAATCGGAGCAGCTGGTGCGGTATTACATTCTGTGTATCGCACCGTTGTGACGAAAAGAGAGCTGAGCCAGAAGGCAAAGCTCTCGATCTACCGGGCAATTTTCGTTCCTACCCTCACCTATGGTCATGAAGGCTGGGTCATGACCGAAAGAACGAGATCCAGGGTACAAGCGGCCGAAATGGGTTTCCTCAGGAGGGTGGCTGGCGTCTCCCTTAGAGATAGGGTGAGAAGCTCAGTCATCCGAGAGGAGCTCGGAGTAGAGCCGCTGCTCCTTCGCGTCGAAAGGAGCCAGTTGAGGTGGTTCGGGCATCTGGTAAGGATGCCTCCTGGGCGCCTCCCTAGGGAGGTGTTCCAGGCACGTCCAGCTGGGAGGAGGCCTCGGGGAAGACCCAGGACTAGGTGGAGAGATTATATCTCCAACCTGGCCTGGGAACGCCTCGGGATCCCCCAGTCGGAGCTGGTTGATGTGGCTCGGGAAAGGGAAGTTTGGGGTCCCCTACTGGAGCTGCTGCCCCCGCGACCCGACTCCCGGATAAGCGGATGAAGATGGATGGATGGATGGAACTGATTATGTAGAGTACAGTATGTGATATCTTAAACTGTAACAAATACAATGTAATCAACTAAAAGTGTGAATTATTGCTGTAAGACAGAATTAAGGCGACTATGATTTTCAGAAGTGATTATTAAGTGATTATGAGAGAATGTGAACAGGATGTATGTGAGAGGAATAAAGGAAGTGAAAGAAACATGTTGAAATACGCCAGGCCAACGGGTAGAGATGAGTGGAAGCTTCCAATAAGAGTTTGTACTTACGAGAAAATAGGAAAAATAGGTGTATGTGCTACACAGATGAGGTTTTGTGTGTCTAACTGATAGAAGGCAGTAACAGTGAAGATCGGGGTTATTTCCTCGGCAGGTCTTGGAGGGCGTTGGGCTGGACATGACAACGCCGGATTCGACAACTAGAAAAAGAGCTGGGATTTGAACAAGAAAACAGCAGAAGAAAACTTCAGAAATCATCTTCAGTGGAACAGCGAGACAGAAGCCACAGCCAATCCATCTGAAGGAGAAAGTAAATTTCCTGTTCAGCTGCTGCAACGTCTTTGGATTTAAAGACATTATGAAGACTTTGGACAAAGTTTCAGATTCTAACGGATTACACAACTGAGTGCAGAATAAGGGAGTGAGGTCCCTCCCCGGCCAGGGCGACACGCTCCTCTCCCATCTCTATAAGAAAGAAGATCACCAAATTCATGCTCAATCGTTAATTTGTATGCTTGCTCTTGCTCAATTTTGCAATAAAGTACATAATTACTGCATTTAAAGTACAAGTAGTAGACATTGAAATATTTCTCTTTTTAAGGTGGTAATTAGGTAGGCATTGTGTCTAACATCTCTAAAGGTTGTTATAGGTTTCTCTAGCCACTGAAATTAACATACCCGTAGGGCCTATTTTCCTGGCCACTAAATAATCTCTTAGCAACCATACCAAGTGCCCTGACCAATGAGAAGTGAGCTGTTGTTAACGAGCGTGGCTGGCGGGGTTTCTGGCTATAGGGCTCTTCAGTCAGGTGCTGTTTCAGAGTGAGCAGGGTAGGTGTTCGGAAGAAGACAGTTAGAAGCTGGAGAATCTCTTCGACGCCACCTTAAACAGTCCTCAGTCATACCTAGTAGGGTAATACCCATAGGCTTAGAGGATCGGACCCTTTAAACGGAGAGCTGGTCCAGTACCCCCTGAACAGGGGCATACCGGGATCTAACAGAACTATACGACTATGCGAAATTAAGTAAGAACTTCAGGCTATTCCAGGAAGGAAGATATTCTAATAGCATTTAACTCAATTGTATGCCTTAATAAAACAGAGGACCTTAATGTTAACTTTAGTTCCTCCCAAATTGATAATTTTGTTGATGGTGCTACAACCTGACTACAGATGACTTTAGACTCTGTGGCCCCTCTCTCTTCTCTCTTTCCCTTTTTTTGCCCAGAAGTTTTCCATTGATTAGGGTGGGACCTATATCATGGTTACAGCTGTTGCCGCGGACCTGGTCCGTGCCCTGGTACATCCTGTTATGCTCTACAGTGCCCTGCTACACCCTGCTACATACTGCTATGCTCTACAGTGCCCTGCTATGCCCTGCTACATCCTGCTATGCTCTACAGGGCCCTGCTACGCCATGCTATGTCATGCTATGCTCTACAGTGCCCTGCTATGTCCTGCTACGCCCTGCTACACCCTGCTATGCTCTACAGTGCCCTGCTGTGTCATGCTATGCTATACAGTACCCTGCTACGTCCTGTTACGTCTTGCTACACCCTGCTACATCCTGCTATGCTCTACAGGGCCCTGCTACGCCATGCTATGCTCTACAGTGCCCTGCTATGTCCTGTTACGCCCTGCTACACCCTGCTATGCTCTACAGTGCCCTGCTGTGTCATGCTATGCTATACAGTTCCCTGCTACGTCCTGTTACGTCTTGCTACACCCTGCTATGCTCTACAGTGCCCTGCCACGTCCCTATTTGATGAATGGCTCATTAATGATCAGTTGCAGTCATTCATTGTCTGACATTTCCTTGTTTGTTGACTTTCTTTAACGTCTTTCCACAGATGACATCAGTCTTTCCGTTTGCTTTGTCCCTCTGTTTGTCCAGTGGACTGCTGACTGCATATGTAAGTAAATGGACTGTTTTTATATATCACTTTTATAGTCTTAACGACTGCTTAAAGCACTTTTACATAATACAGGAACCCTTCACACACTGTGGCTGAGGCTTCCGTACAAGGTGCCACCTGGTCATCAGATACATACTCACACACATTTACACTCCGATGGCACAGCAGGAGTTCAGTGTCTTGCCCAAGGACACTTCTACATGGGAGTGCAGGGCCAGGTATTGAACCATTAACCTTCCGACTGGCAGGCGACCGTTATACCACTGGGCAACAGCCACCCCCTCTTAAGAAATAAATTTGTAAAATAACAGTAAAACATTCTGGCAGCTCATTACCCAGACCTTGACCTGTCATTAAAAAAAGGAAATTTGGTTAGTTACAGTAAAAATACATTTTATGTTATTAAGAACAATTTCTAAAAAACTGTTAATCTTCCCTTTTTTGGCCCTGTTTAACAGATGTTATTGTTGTTGCACATATAGATACAAATGCTCGTATGATGATGCTAATTACTCCTGGTTTTACTGCTGTTTGCAGCTCATTCCCTTCTCTTGGAGGTGCTGCCTTCAAGGGAATGGGACATCAAAGTATCATCTTATATGAACTACGGCGTTATAAATTTGTCTTTTCTTGAACTTTAAAGTCGTCATTAAAGAGTAATTTATTCTGCATTATAATAAGTCTATGAACATAGCCATGGGACATTTTTCATTCAATTATATGACAATAGGGCCAAGATATTTTTGTGCAAATATTCACTCATTTTATATATTTGATGCCTGCAATACAGTCCATAAAAGTGGGACAAGGGCAACTGGAGCAATCCTCAAGTGAACAGGTTAACTGGTCATGGTCAAGGGAAGCCATACAACACCAGCGAGAAACGCCACCGGTCCCCAAACGCTTACAGAGTGTTAATAAAAAGGAAGTATGATGTAAGAGTGGTAAAAATTCTGCTTTTATTTACTTTTAACACAATGTCTCAACTTTATTGGTATTGGGGTTTGTATTTGATGTGGTTACTGACCTGGATAATGGAGAGGGGGGCGCTGGCCCAAAACAAGATGAGAACCACTGACGTAAAGTAGTCAATATAGACTAGTCTGATTGTTTTTGGTGTGTTTGTTCATACAACCCGCCCTCCTGATTGGCTCTCACTGTTTCAGTTTCTACAACCACCCAAAGAGTTGGCCCGATGCAGAGGTACAGCAGTCAAATCTATCATCAGTGGTGCTTCTACGTTGAATTACATCCTGGACGAGACCCCCTTTGAGCGTCCCCCCCAGACGTTATATTTCATTATAAAAACATAAGTGAAAGAGAACATTGCACACATCCTTAATTAGAACATTTGAAAACACACAATACAGGAATTTATATTGCAAGGAAATATATTGCAATTACATCTTAAGGTGCACAATCTCCACATATGACAGTAGAAGTTATCAAAACTTAAATATTTACATAAATATGCTAAAAAATATATGCAATCAGATATATAAATTTAACAAGGGCAGAGAGCAACAATGATATACAATACATAAATAAAATATATAATAAATATTCTGAATAGCATAAATCCTTCATCACACAAATGTGAAAACATACTAAAGAGAATGGAATTGTTGCACTAAGAACAGAAATCACAGACTAGAACTAAAACCTGACCTTTCTGGCCTTCCTTGATGCTAAATCATCAATGATGTCATTGTATGAAATCTGCTCTCCTATTGGGTGATTGATACTGATGACAGCAACGCCACTGAGGCGTTTCTGACCTCAGGTATGACTTGATCAACTTTAGTTTTGAAAATCTTCTCACTTCTTGAGCCACAGTTACTGCAGAGTGAGTACAATCCTGAAAGTAGGCCAAGAGTTGAGGTAGATGTCCAATAGATCCTTATCAGACCTAGACTTAGACTCAGACTTAGACTCTCTTTATTAATCCTTTTGGGATGACTCAAGACATTTATAAGAAATTATCATGTGTCAGTGTGGAGTCAAGTGTTAAGGCGTCCAGGTATTTATGTGAGTCCAGGTGTGTTTGTACTGTCCTCTCTGCCATCATGCATTAAGTGATAACCTCATGGAGGCTCGTGCCCCCCGTCCGGACTGTTCTATTTGGCCAAACATAGGCACCGATTTAGGTTGGGGGTCACGGGCGCACGCCTTTTAAAAAAATAAAGTAGTCAAAAAATGTTTGCATTTCAGACGGCGGACAGGAACACACACGCCTATCAACTGGATAATAAAGCCGCCATCTTTCAACTCAGGACAGGGTTGGAGAGGAGAAGTTTAACTGATAACCACGATCAGCTTGGTGGGCGCTCAGTATTAGTGGAGCAGCCACTATATCGGCACCGATACGCAACCCGTTAACCCAGAGGTTTATACAGTCTGCTATTAGTACTATACTGCAGTAAATGATCTGATTACTTCTTCCTCACCACTGATTAAAAGTATAAAAATGTCCCCTGTGACTGTAAACTTTTCTGGTATCGTGAGAGGATGCTGGCGTGTCTGTCGCCGCTTCTCATGCTTACAAACAAAATTGCACAACTCCAGCCACTGATCCTGCTGTGATTCTGATCCTGCTGCTTCACCAAGCCGTTTTTCTACGTATGATACTAGTTGGATTCACTTTCTCACACTGCAACTTTTTCTCTATGTGCTCTGGCTACGCTACGGCTCTGCCAAAACCTGTGGCTTTTTCCAGCTGCTACACTACCTTGCAGAGTTGTCGACTGGCTACTTCCAAACCTTGGCTTTACTCTGACGATCCTAATTTTGTTAAACGCTGTAATTACCATTGATGACAGCTTGATCCTTCACAGTAGTCTCTGTTGAGGCTTGGCTGTGTCTCTCTGGTGGATGGTTTGTGGCTTGTAAGCTAACGTCGGCAAGCGTTGACAAGCTAGCGGCCTCCACCGACTTCATGGCTTTCCTACGATACTCCGCCTTGGAACTCAGGAATCTCACCTCACACATCGTACTGAGTAACGTCTGCCTTGAGGTGATTAAATCTCTCCATCTCTTACGTCGCCCCCGCTATGTGCACAGGGCTGCCCGACATAAGTTTGTTTACATGGACACATCCCCGGCTTCTCCTGCTATTCGGTGCATCACTACTCAGCGACGACGTCATCAGAGTGAGCCGCGCCTACTTTCATTTAACCTACGGCCCTTGGAACGGACTGTCGATGCCACCCCCCATGCCAGTACATCTGTCCATAAGTCAGCCTCATTTATGCTACTGAACACTCGCTCACTAAACAATAAAGCTCCACTCATACAGGACATCATAACTGACAGGAAACTGGATTTCCTGTGTCTGACTGAAACTTGGCAGAACCAAATGGACTTTTTTGCATTAACCAAGCTACCCCCCCAAGGCTATAGTTACATTCAAAAGCCCCGTAATTCTGGACGTGGTGGGGGACTGGCTGTTATACATCATACAGATATCCAGATAAAAGAAATTCCAGAAGACACCTCTTCATTTGAGTGCATTCACCTTGCTCTGTCTGGGCCTCTGCAACTACAGGTGGTCCTTGTCTATCGCCCACCTAAGCCATCTGCTAGCTTCCTGCCTGAGCTTTCTGACCTTCTTGCTCTGATTTGCCCCACCTCTCCAGCTACCATCCTACTTGGTGACTTTAACATCCATGTTGATTCCAGAGATGCTCACGCTGCAGATTTCTTGTCACTACTGGACTGCTTTAATTTTACACAGCATGTTAATGGCCCCACTCATGCTAAAGGTCATACACTGGACCTGGTTTGCTCTACAGGTATAACTCCCACCCAGCTTCAAACTCTTGACCTGGCTATTTCTGATCACCTTGCTGTCACTTTCTCTGTTTCTGCACACACACGCAGGAAATGTGTTAAAAGGACCATTGCATATCGTAAAATAAAACAAGTGTGCACATCAAAACTATCCTGTACCCTTGCAGGCCATCTTACCAGTGATCCCCCAAACTGCACAGTTGATGATTTGGTTAATCACTACAACCTAGCCCTGTCACGTAGTTTGGACTCTGTAGCCCCCCTCATTACTCGATCTGTATCATTCTTCTGTCCCGTCCCTGGTTCACTGCTGAACTCCGCCGCATGAAGGCTTCATGGCTTCCATCCACTCAGCTGAAGAACATACGTTCATCAAAGACTACATTAAGCGAGTGTGCGGGACAGACAGACCTTCCTGGATTGGAGGCACTGACACAGTGAAGGTGAGACTTCCATTATCACACAGGAAGTGATGTCGCTCGTCTCTCAGCCTGTTCTCATGAAGCGTTCGTACATATAGCAGTGAAAAGTAAACTTCTGTAATCTGTATGTATTCCACACATTCACTACTGTCAGCAGCACACTGACTGCAGCTGTATGACAGCAGAAGATCCTCGTAGGGAGGAGGTCGGGGGGATGTTAGCCTCCTAAATCACAGGGCTTTCAAGCCGGGGAGCAGAGTTCATGTCCTGAAGAAGTTAAGAAGAAAACTGAAGATTGTTACCCAGGAAACAGGTGTTCATGTCCTCGAGTATTTTAACCCAAGCCAAAATCTTTTTTTCTAATCTTAATCCTTCTGATGTCTAAACTCACTTGTTCTCAGCTAAAATCAGCTCTAACTGCCTCTGAAAGGACATAACCTCACGGTTCTCCGTACCTGGCTCACTGTCACCTTTACTCTGCTAAATTTAACTACAGAGACCGTTAACCTTTACTGTCATGTAAAGTTAACCAGCGGCCAGCGGTCGCCTAATGTCATACAATATCATTCACATTGTTGTGCGTAAGTTTTCATAGGATACCATACAAACCCGTTTATGAGAATATGTTGCGTTGCTTCTGGTCTGAATGAGGAATACAACAAGAACTCTTGATTTCACTATGACTTTAAACCAGTTTTTCTCCTCCAGGAGGGTACATGGATGTGGTCTGATGGATCCACATTCGACTACTACAGCTGGAATGAGAGGGAGCCTAATGGCGGTGGAGGGGAGAACTGTCTTGAGATGAACTGGGGTGGAGGTAAAAAAAACATTTACACTTACATTACATTCTACTTTGTTGCACTTTTAAATATAAAAGATAAATATAATCAGTTACATTGGTTGTTGTAAACTCTCTCGACAGCAAACTGGAACGACGGGGCTTGTACCAACCACTTTTCTGTCGTGTGCTCCAAGGACCTGTGTGTATAACCCTAGCGCGCCATAATGCCATTATAATTTACTGAATATTATCTGTTATGAACAGCGCCCACTGATCTGATGAAATATTAACACACTAATTAGATTTCTTTCTGAGAGTTATTGTTCAGATCAATACAACTCTCAGGTGTGTACGCTAAATAGGAATGTCCCTCAAGCAGACGTTAGCATAAAGACTGGAAACATGGGGAAACTGCTAAATTAGCATAGCATAAAGACTGGAAACATGGGGAAACTGCTAGCTTAGCATAGCATAAAGACTGGAAACATGGGGAAACTGCTAGCTTACCTTAGCAAAAAGACTGGAAAAAGGGGGAAACGGGAAGCTTAGCTTAGCATAAAGACTGGAAACATGGGGAAATAGGTAGCTTAGCTTAGCATAAAGACTGGAAACATGGGGAAACAGGTATCTTGGCATAAAGACTGGAAACATGAGGAAATAGGTAGCTTAGCTTAGCATAAAGACTGGAAACATGGGGAAACAGGTAGCTTACCTTAGCATAAAGACTGGAAACAAGGGGAAACAGGAAGCTTAGCTTAGCATAAAGACTGGAAACAGGGGGAAACAGGTAGCTTACCTTAGCATAAAGACTGGAAACAAGGGGAAACAGGAAGCTTAGCTTAGCATAAAGACTGGAAACATGGGGAAACAGGTAGCTTACCTTAGCATAAAGACTGGAAACAAGGGGAAACAGGAAGCTTAGCTTAGCATAAAGACTGGAAACAGGGGGAAACAGGTAGCTTACCTTAGCATAAAGACTGGAAACATGGGGAAACAGGTAGCTTACCTTAGCATAAAGACTGGAAACATGGGGAAACAGGTAGCTTACCTTAGCATAAAGACTGGAAACATGGGGAAACAGGTATCTTAGCTAAGCATAAAAACTGGAAACAGGGGGAAACAGGTAGCTTACCTTAGCATAAAGACTGGAAACAAGGGGAAACAGGAAGCTTAGCTTAGCATAAAGACTGGAAATGGGGAAAACAAAATAAATAATACATACAAGATTCTTGTTGAATGTTGCAGTCTAAAATATAAATGTTATGCATTAAATTAAATAATTTACATTTGTTTTTGAATCTCTACAGCAAAATAGAGCGAGGCAGGTTGAACCTACCAGGAAGGGTTACCCATGGTTACCGCTCCATTACTAGATATGATCAATATGTCTCTATTAACAGGTTATGTACCTGTGGTTACCACTCCATTACTAGATCTGATCAGTATGTCTCTATTAACAGGTTATGTACCCGTGGTTACCACTCCATTACTAGATATGATCAATATGTCTCTATTAACAGGTTATGTACCCGTGGTTACCACTCCATTACTAGATATGATCAATATGTCTCTATTAACAGGTTATATACCTGTGGTTACCACTCCATTACTAGATATGATCAATATGTCTCTATTAACAGGTTATGTACCTGTGGTTACCACTCCATTACTAGATATGATCAATATGTCTCTATTAACAGGTTATGTACCCGTGGTTACCACTCCATTACTAGATATGATCAATATGTCTCTATTAACAGGTTATGTACCTGTGGTTACCACTCCATTACTAGATATGATCAATATGTCTCTATTAACAGGTTATGTACCAGGGTCATTTAAAGTAGCTGTGATAAAACCTCTCCTGAAACCCCTCCCTGGACCCGGAGGTCTTAGCGAACTATAGACCTCTATCTAACCTTCCCTTTCTTTCCCAGATCCTGGAGAATGTAGTCCCTAATCAGGTATGGGATTCTCTACAGATGCTCTGTTCTGCATTGACTGCCACAGCGTAGATGAGGACACAATCCTCGCCACTGTGGCACCAAATACTTGCTTGTGGGAAATAGAAACTGATTGGTCTTAATAAATGATTGTATAATCTAGACCTACTCCATCTGTAAAGGGTCCTGAGATAACTGTCGCTGTGAATTGAAAGTTTTAAAATTCCCCTTCTCAGATAACAATCTGAAATGTTGCACACTACAGTCACCTCACAATTTTGTTATTTTCTTTAACATTAGAGAAGGAGTTTTTAGGAAATAACAGTATTTGTTTACACTACTGTATGCAGTAAAACCTTGTAAGGCACCTTGGGCTCAGATTGGGATATATTTCTGAATCTTTAATTAATGTTTTCAAATGTTAACCATGAATATGACTGCTTGCAGCGACTGGGCAGTAACTTAACTTACCTTCCTGCAGATGTTTCCTGAGGTTGGTCATCAGCAGTTCGACAGCTTGCAAACCTTCTTTGCATTGCACGGTTATGTTGGAGCTCTTTTCAGATTTTTGATTTATATTTCCAGTATTGGAACACGTTTTTATATGCAGCCATATAGTGTCACCTCTCAGACAGCTTGATGCGATTTAACTGTCCAATCCAAATCATCAGAATAATAGCGTCTAACTTTACTGAACGGCTGTGGCTGGAAATGGCAAAATAAGACATTATGCACATGAAAACATGCAAAGGAACTAAATTAATATTATTCAACATATGCTCATCATAATATCCACATGTAACTCCCAATGTATACATGAACATGTTTCCTTTTAACTGTACCAGATTACATTTCCCTTTAAAAACTGTGTTCCACGTAACTAGTCCCCCCCCCCCAACACTGTTTCCAGCAGCAGCCAGACGGTGATGTGTTAGCTCAGGGTCTCCAGCAGAGGGCAGACATGTTGTTTTAGAGACCCACCTTCATACCAGATCATGTAAAATACATTTACAGTTAACGTCCTGCATTGAAAATAGTACTTTTACTGCAGTAAAGGATCTAGGTCGGCTGCTGGTTGCACCCTGTCTCTGCTCTCCTCCCCCCCCGTCTGTCTTGATTGCAGGAGTGAAGCCTGGTGTGCGGGAGTCAGGGTTCCAGCTGCAGCTCATCAGATCCAATCACCTCTGCTTCAACTACCCGGTCAACCTACCACTCCTTGTCAGATCACAGTTTAGACAACGACGTTAGTCTCTTTGCTGACGCTACCTTTGGATCAGCTTGTGAATATTCTTGTAGTCCTTGGTCTTTGTCTTTGTTTCTGTGAACCTGACTCCTGCTTCCACCTTCACTTCTGCCATCCACCACTCCTGCTCTCCACCCTGGATCACCAGACTTTTGGACACATTACCACTCAAGTTCTGCACCCTGGATTACAGTGGATTTGTTTTGGACTTGGTTTTTCACCATTGCATCCCCGACATTGAACAATCGAATAAACCTGTTAGACTATCATTCTGGTCTTTGTTTTGTTTGCGTTTGGGCTCAACCTGTTTCCACAAGTAACAGAATACTTCTTCCACTGCTGTGGTTTGCCTTATCCAGCCCCATTTAGACCAACCACTGCACACTTATATATTTATATTTATATTTATATACAAATACTTTTTAAGTGTTAGAAGTTCAGAGCGGTTTTTCATTCTAAGCCTGAAACATGTCTTCATGTCTGAAGTCATGTTGTAGAAGGATTGTATTAATAAAAAAAGTATATATTGACTCCCCTGTTGAGGATTTATTGTGTAACTTGTAGTTATTGTCTAATATTATCTGTAATGTGTCATGGGAACTGATGGGATGCATCAATGTGTGTCTAAAGATTAACGTACCATTGTTACCGAGCATTCACACCTCATTCCACAGACATGGGAAAACCATGAAGTGGATCAAGTTTCCTTGTTTCTTTGCCAAAAGCACCGCAATGACCATTATCAGTCCCTGAATAAAGGTATGTGACACAGCATTCCCACAACAGATACTCATCATACGTCATAATGTAGTATACATTCATACTGTAGTATACATTCATACTGTAGTAACATTCATACTTTAGTAGCATTCATACTGTAGTATACATTCATACTGTATTAACATTCATACTGTAGTAATATTTATACTGTAATAAAATTCATCCATCCATCCATCCATCTTCATCCGCTTATCCGGTATCGGGTCGCGGGGGCAGCAGCTCCAGTAGGGGACCCCAAACTTCCCTTTCCCGAGCCACATCAACCAGCTCCGACTGGGGGATCCAGAGGCGTTCCCAGGCCAGGTTGGAGATATAATCTCTCTCCACCTAGTCCTGGGTCTTCCCCGAGGCCTCCTCCCAGCTGGACGTGCCTGGAACACCTCCCTAGGGAGGTGCCCAGGAGGCATCCTTACCAGATGCCCGAACCACCTCAACTGGCTCCTTTCGACACGAAGGAGCAACGGCTCTACTCCGAGCTCCTCTCGGATGACTGAGCTTCTCACCCTATCTCTAAGGGAGACGCCAGCCACCCTCCTGAGGAAACCCATTTCGGCCGCCTGTACCCTGGATCTCGTTCTTTGGGTCATGACCCAGCCTTCATGACCATAGGTGAGGGTAGGAACGAAAATTACCCGGTAGATCGAGAGCTTTGCCTTTTGGCTCAGCTCTCTTTTCGTCACACAACGGTGCGATAAACGGAAAGTAATACCGCACCGGCTTCTCCGATTCTCCGACCAATCTCACGCTCCATGGTCCCCTCACTTGCGAACAAGACCCCAAGGTACTTAAACTCCTTCACTTGGGGTAAGGACTCACTCCCTACCTGAAGAAAGCACTCCATTGGTTTCCTGCTGAGAACCATGGCCTCAGATTTAGAGGTGCTGATCCTCATCCCAGCCGCTTCACACTCGGCTGCGAACCGATCCAGTGAGTGCTGAAGGTCACAGACCGATGACGCCATCAGGACCTAAAAAAAAAAAAAGCAGAGATGAGATCCCGAGCCCACCGAACTGCAACCCCTCCCCGCCCCTACTACGCCTCGATATCCTTTCCATAAATATTACAAACAGGATTGGTGACAAAGCGCAGCCCTGGCGGAGGCCAACCCTCACCTGGAACGAGTCCGACTTACTGCCGAGAACCCGGACACAGCTCTCGCTTTGGTCATACAGAGATTGGATGGCCCTGAGAAGGGACCCCCTCACCCCATACTCCCGCAGAACCTCCCACAATTTCTCCCTGGGGACCCGGTCATACGCCTTCTCCAGATCCACAAAACACATGTAGACTGGTTGGGCATACTCCCAGGCCCCCTCCAAGATCCTTGCGAGAGTAAAGATCTGATCCGTTTTTCCACGGCCAGGACGGAATCCGCATTGTTCCTCTTCAATCCGAGGTTCGACTATCGGCCGAACCCTCCTTTCCAGCACCTTGGAGTAGACTTTACCAGGGAGGCTGAGAAGTGTGATACCCCTGTAATTGGCACACACCATCTGGTCCCCCTTTTTGAAGAGGGGAACCACCACCCCGGTCTGCCACTCCTTAGGCACCGTCCCAGACTTCCACGCAATGTTGAAGAGGCGTGTCAACCAAGACATCCCCTCCACACCCAGCGCTTTCAGCATTTCTGGACGGATCTAATCAATCCCTGGGGATTTGCCGCTGTGGAGTTGTTTGACTACCTCAGCGACTTCCACCAGGGAAATTGATGACAATCCCCCATCATCCTCCAGCTCTGCCTCTACCACAGAGGGCGTGTCAGCTGGATTTAGGAGTTCCTCAAAGTGCTCCTTCCACCGCTCTATTACCTCCCCAGTTGAGGTCAACAACGTCCCATCCTTACTGTAAACAGCTTGGATGATTCCCCGCTTCCCCCTCCTGAGGTGGCAAACGGTTTTCCAGAAGCACCTTGGTGCCGACCGAAAGTCCTTCTCCATGTCTTCTCCCGAACTTCTCCCACACCCGCTGCTTTGCCTTTGTCACGGCAGAGGCCGCAGCCCTTCGAGCCCGTCGGTACCTTGCAACTGCCTCCGGAGTCCTCCGGGATAACATATCCCGGAAAGACTCCTTCTTCAGTCAGACGGCTTCCCTGACCACCGGTGTCCACCAGGGTGTTCGTGGGTTACCGCCCCTTGAGGCACCTAAGACCCTATGACCACAGCTTGCTGCCGCGGCTTCAGCAATGGAAACTTTGAACATTGTCCACTCAGGTTCAATGCCCCCAGCCTCCACAGGGATGCCCGAAAAGCTCCGCCGGAGGTGTGAGTTGAAAGTCCGTCGGACAGGGGCCTCCTCCAGACGTTCCCAGTTTACCCGCACTACCCGTGTGGGCTTACCAGGTCTGTCCAGAGTCTTCCCCCACCCCCTGACCCAACTCACCACCAGATGGTGATCAGTTGACAGCTCTGCCCCTCTCTTCACCCGAGTGTCCAAAACATACGGCCTCAGATCAAATGAAACGATTATAAAATCGATCATTGAACTTTGGCCTAGGGTACTCTGGTACCACGTACACTTATGAGCATCCCTATGTTCGAACGTGGTGTTTGTTATGGACAATCCATGACTAGCACAGAAGTCCAACAACAGACAACCACTCTGGTTTAGATCAGGGAGGCCGTTCCTCCGAATCACGCCTCTCCAAGTATCTCCATCATCACCCACGTGTGTGTTGAAGTCCCCCAGCAGAACTATGAAGTCCCCTACTGGAGCCCCATACAGGACTCCATTCAAGGTCTCCAAGAAGGCCGGATACTCCGAACTCTTGTTTGGTGCATATGCACAAACAACAGTCAGAGTTTTCCCCCCCATCACCCGCAGGCATAGGGAGGCGACCCTCTTGTCCACCGGGGTATACTCCAACGCAGCGGCGCTCAGCCGGGGGCATGTGAGTATCCCCACACCCGCCCGGCGCCTTACACCATGGGCAACTCCGGAGTAGGACAGAGTCCAACCCCTATCCAGGAGTACGGTTCCAGAACCGAGACTGTGCGTAGAGGTAAGGCAAGGCAAGGCAGCTTTATTTGTGTAGCACATTTCAGCAACAAGGCAATTCAAAGTGCTTTACATAAAATCAGTTAAACAGATAAAACACATGTACAGACAGTTAAACATCATAAGCATTAAAAACCGATAAAACACATGAATAGATAGTTAAAACATTAGGACACATAAAACACAAGAATAAAAGTTACAGTGCAGCATAAGAAATTTAAAGAAATGAGCAGTCATTTAAGAAAGGCAGCATCAGAAAGAAAGGTCTTCAGCCTTGATTTAAAAGAACTGAGAGTAGCAGCAGATCTGCAGGTTTCTGGGAGTTTATTCCAGATATGAGGAGCATAGAAACTGAAAGCTGCTTCACCCTGTTTAGTTCTGACTCTGGGGACAGAAAGTAGACCTGTCCCAGATGACCTGAGCGGTCTGGGTGGTTCATAGTGGAGTAGCAGATCAGAAATGTATTTTGGACCTAAACCGTTGAGTGATTTATAAACTAGCAAAAGTACTTTGAAATCAATTCTTTGAGACACAGGAAGCCAGTGTAAAGACTTCAGAACTGGAGTGATGTGATCCAGTCTCCTGGTCTTAGTGAGGACTCGGGCAGCAGCGTTCTGAATCAGCTGCAGCTGTCTGATTGATTTTTTAGTGAGACCTGTAAAGACACCATTACAGTAGTCAAGTCTACTGAAGATGAAGGCATGGACCAGTTTTTCCAAGTCCTGTTGACACATGAGTCCTTTAACCCTTGATATACTCTTAAGGTGATAGTAGGCTGACTTTGTAATTGTCTTAATGTGGCTGTTAAAATTCAGGTCTGAGTCCATGACTACACCAAGATTTCTGGCTTTGTCTGTTGTTTTTAATATTGTTGTTTGAAGCTGAGCGCAGACTTTCAATCGTTCCTCTTTTGCTCCAAAAACAACCACCTCAGTTTTTCCTTCATTTAAGATTGAAATTTTGCCACTATCTGTGTTAAGGTGGATGTCATTAAAGACTTTGACAAGAGCCGTCTCAGTGCTGTGGTGTGGTCGGAAACCTGACTGAAAGGTATCAAAACTGTTGTTTAGTGACAGGAAATGGCTGAGTTGTAAAAAAACCGCTTTTTCAATGATTTTACTTAAAAACGGAAGGTTTGATATCGGCCTATAGTTGCTCATTAGTGATGTGTCTAGATTGTTCTTTTTTAAGAGTGGCTTGATTACTGCAGTTTTCAGGGCCTGTGGAAAGATACCTGAAAGAAGAGACAAGTTCACGATCTGTAGAAGATCAGAAGCCAAACATGTTGAAACATTTTTGAAAACACCCGTTGGTAGAATATCAAGGCAACAGGAGGAGGATTTCAGATGTTGTATAATGTCCTCCAGGTTTTCATGGTTGATTATATGAAATATATTCATATTGAATGAATCATATTGCCATATTGGAACTAGTTTTGCTTGAACACTGCGGCAACACATATCCTGAGCTTGATATGGAGGCACTGACTGCACTGTAAAAACTGTTACTTGGTCATAACTTAATAAGATTAAGACAACATTTTCCAACCACTTTTTGTTAGTTTAGTGAACATCTTGTTTTTTTAAGTACGTAAAACTCAGTAATAAACATTTTTGTATATGCTAAATTATGTAAAGTCTACCAAAAAAACAAAAAAATTAAGTTTAACCATTGTCAAAATAGAGAGCATTTTAACCACAAACATCTAATTTAATTAGGTTACATTTAAAAGAAAAATTTAAAATTTGATTTAAATTAAATCCTGCACTTATTTTTTTTAATGTTGACAAATTCTTTATTTCTGTTTAGAAGGTGCAATTTACTTAAAATAATTAGTTAGTATTGGAATACATTTAACAAAGAAACGAGAGGTATTTGATTCCAGCATTTATTAAACATATATTGTTAATATTACTATAATCTTGACACATTTGACCATTTGAAACATCATGGCTTAACAGTCAATGCATCATTTGACATCATTGTTTTAAATTGGCAGATTTTCCTTTTTAAACATACTAGTTTACATATTAGAACATGTGATCTCAGCTTACTGACTGCAGCTTGATACAATAGCTTGTCTTTCAGTGAGTACATCGGTTAAATCATTTTAAAATAACAAATATTTAAACAAAAATCAATCAATCAACGCTCATGTTTCACTTCAAGAAGCAGGTTTTTGAGGCTTGTGAACTTGTAGGTTGGTTTTGGGCGCTGTGCATCGAGTCCCACAAAAAAAGTCTTTGAAATACCTCATAAGTTCTCAAACTTTGCATGGATCCTGGAGATTCAGCATGCGTGTCACCCTGAGTACAAAGCAGCATGCTCTGGCCAGATTGCAGAGATGTGTAAGCACCGGGTTTCTCTCTCTTCTCCACTGCTTCTGGTTCATGGCAAGCACAGAACGTCAGGTCCTCATGCACACTATCTGCAGTTTCCTGTATGACAGACAAACAGAATATTAATAAACTCTAGTTTATTGTCATTTAAATCAATATAACAAATTTGATAGTCATATTTTGAACTTAAGATGACAATTTTTACCTTGACTTTTATTTTGCCTTGGTTTACAGATTGTTAAATGTGCGTGCAAGTATAACTTGACACGTGTGAGGTTACATTAGCTCATGGCTTTTTGAGACCTTTCTCAGTCTCTAGACACACCAATGATGCTGGATATTAGTGGAAGTGTAATAAGTAAATGAAGCTTTAAAAGTTGATGCAAACTTACTTCCAAAACTGTCTGTATAAGACAGTGTATGTATTTAGGACTGTGTATTTATTTGGGACTGAACTGTTTTTTAACCATAAAATGTGTTAAAAGCTGTAAACCAGTTGTAACTTTTTGTAAAACAAAGTTTTACCTCACCTGTATCAGCTCCATCAACAAGTTGTTGATGCACTGACCAACCCCTCTCCTCTGTTCAAAGGGAACAGCTCCAGGAGCTTTGGAGTGTCCTTGTCCAGCTGAGACATACACGTTGATTCCAGTGGAACTGCACCTTCCAAACTCCTCACTATCTGCAAGATCCCCCCCCCACACACACACAATTAAACTGTTTTGGATTACATAATTTCTCATGATAACAGTTTGACACAAAAACATGTATTGCAAAAACCTTGATTGCTTACATAATATGTATCTGAATGAGACAGAGTGTTGTGGGGTGGGGGTGGGGGGGTGGCAATGATCCCTTGAGTAGATGTGATGGTCTCCTTGAGAAACAAAATCAAAGGTTAATATAACCATAAGGAAAACAATTTACCAAAAAAATGTAACAGAAAACCAGAGTTAAGTAACTACTCCGTTCAAATTTTTTATTTACCAAAACCTGTTATGTTCCAGTTTGTAATGTTACTTTAGAAACTTATATGAATTCATAAATGCTCTGACAAAAATTTGCACGACATAGTACAATCTGTTTGCTGATGCTGAAAGCCGAAAAAACAATATTTACAAAACAGAAAAACTTGCATTGCCTACGTTTCTTCTGTAAACGGACATTCTTTCAGTTAGAGTTGTTTTCTATGCCACAGGTTGCTCCAACTAGCGTTAGCATGCAATAATAATGCTAATAGTAATAATGCTAATCTAACGAGTTGGAAGAGGCACAAGCAGCAATCCTACACATGACTTACAACAGTTTAGTCAAAGCTAGTAATTATGGATTTCATTATTGAAATCTACTAAACAGGGTGTACCTTTGATGTAGAAACCGCATTTGACTAAAAAGAAACGGTTTACCGTTAGCTAATCATTTGAGCTTAACGTTCGTGCACATTTGAAAACGCCTCGTGGCATCCTCACAAATGGTAAAGTTAACAGTAGACATACGGAAACTGAGAGCTATTTTAGCATGAGATAGAGAAAATAGACGTTCAATTTTGAGTACAATTTAACTTTCACTAATAAAAATGGTTACTTACGAATGTTTTGAGAAGAAATGCCCTCCAAAAGCACGGAGAAATATCCACATGGCCAGCAGCAGATCAGTCACGTACAGCCGCGCTGAGACTCGCCCAGACACGTTCAACCGTTACTGTGGGCGTGTCCTGACTATACATTTTGCCATAAGTCCTAGAACTGAGTTTTGGGAAGGCAGTTTATTAAATTAATTATTAAATTAAAATACAAAAAAATCAATTTTATGGTACAAATGTGCACGTTCCCAAAACATTCACACTTTTCATTTTTCTGTAACTTAATCTGAAAGCAAAATAAAAGGAAATGAATTTATTGAAAGAAATACACATTTTAAAATAAAGTCGTATGGTCCGTTGAAGGACTTTTTACAGTGTGTTTGTCTAATCTTCTGAATTTTGTCTTTGAAGAAGGATGCAAAGTCATTGCAGGCCTTGGTAGATAAAAGTTCAGATGCTACTGGTACTGGAGGATTTGTTAATCTATCGACAGTGGCAAACAAGGCACGTGAGTTATTATTGTTTCTAGAGATAATATCAGAGAAGAAAGACCTTCTTGCATTCCTCAGTTCCAAATTATAAATGCGAAGTCTCTCTTTATAGGTGTTATAATAGACCAGGAGATTTGTTTTTCGCCACTTTCGTTCAGCTTTCCTACACTCTCTTTTCTGTTCTCACCAATAGGACATGTCTCCATGGAGATCTTTTCTTACCAGAGACAACTTTGACCTTAGTGGGAGCAATGGCATCAATAACATTTGTAATTTTACAGTTGAAATTATCTACAAGCTCAGTCACTGATAGCCCAGAGAGGGCTGGTGTGGAAGAGAAAAGCTGAGTGAATATTTCAATGGTGTTTTCAGTGATATACCGTTTTCTGATTATCTTTGTTTGGACACTTTTGGGCACAGAGATAGTGCCGCTGAAGAAAACACAGGAATGATCAGAGAGAGCAACGTCAGTCACCACAACCTTTGGAAATGTTCAGACCCTTGGAGACAATCAGGTCAAGAGTGTGTCCCTTATTGTGCGTGGGCTCTGTCACATGCTGAGTCAGTCCATAGTTCTCAAAAACACAACACAGTTCTTTGGTCCCCCTGTCCTGGGGGTTGTCAACATGAATGTTAAAATCACCCGCAATGATTACACAATCAAAGTTAATACAGATTATAGACAGCAGTTCAGTGAAGTCATCAATGAAGGTTGCACAATATTTAGGTGGCCTGTAGATATTTAGAAATATTGCTTGAGGGGAAGACTTTAGCTGAAGGGCCACATATTCAAAGGAAACTAAATTTCCATAACATATTTGCGTACAGTGGAATGAGTCATTAAATAATATGGCAACTCCACCTCCTTTCTTATTCACTCTACTCTTACTCATAAAACTGAAGTTAGGGGGAGCTGACTCGATGAGAACAGCAGCGCTGTTATTATGGTCTAACCAGGTTTCAGTTGAAAACATAAAATCTAGATTGTGTTTAATAATGAAATCGTTGATTAAAAATGATTTTCCTGCCAAAGACCTGACGTTTAGTAAGGCTAGTGTTAGTGTGTTTTCATTTTTTGGGACAGGCTGTGGCTGACGAGGAATGGATGCTAAATTTGCTAAATTTGCAGTTAAATGCTTATTCACCATTCTTTTCCTATTACCTATCACAACATAAATTGAGGAAGAAATGAATCCACAGGGCCCGGGCTTGTCTTGGAAAGAGTCATTAGTATCACTAGTCCTGCAGCCAAGGCCCGGCACATATCAGTTAGTGCTTGTTGGGTTTTGCACACAAGCGTCCTTATCAGTTTGGGGGGAAGGAGTTTGCTGACCTCCTGGCAGGTGCTTGGTGTTTTACTTTTGCCCGGGGTTGAGCCATGGGGGTTGGAAGGGGTGTATAATTGATGGGGGACATAAGGGAAAGGGTGTGTGGAGACATCAGTAGGGACAGCAATGAACCCTCATAGGGTTGGGGGTTGGTAAAGGAGTTTGAGGGGTGCTGACTGGGTGAATCCTCATAGGGTTCAGGGTTGGTAAAGGGGTTTGGGGGGTGCTGGACGGGTGAAGAGGGGAGTGGAGGCTTCGTGTCTCTGCTCTGTGGTCTTACATGCACAAATCTTTGCACAGGTGGGGGATGTGCTGGATCACTGCCGCACTTTGTTGTGTCTTCCTTTTGTTTTGATTTGTCTTGTCTCGTGTCCTTGGCAGAGGGAGCAGATGTGTAGCGTAGAAAGTAAAGTAGGTTAGAGGTGAACAGCTTTACTCCTGGCTTGTTAAGGAAAAGTCCATCTGCCTTAAAAAGATGTTTGCGTTCCCGGAAAATGTTAAAATTGTCAATGAACTGCAGAGAATGGACGGTACATTCAGTTGAAAGCCATTTGTTTAGTGCCAGCAGCCGGCTGAATCTCTCAGCTCCTCTTCTGACTGGCGGTATAGGGCCACTGTACTGATAAACACATCTGCGTTTAGGGGGTGACTGTGTCCAGCAGTTGCATAAAGTCCAGCTTCTGCAATTCAGACTGTTGCTTTACAACATCATGTGACCCAATGTGCAGTATAATGTTCTTCACAGTTGGGTGTTCTGCCACAATATCTGCGATTTTTTGGGTCAAATCAGACACTGTGTCTTTGGGAAAACAGAGTATTTTGGTGTTTTTACTGTTTTTTAAATCTTTTACAGCAGAGTCACCCACAATCAGGGTTTGAGGCCCAGTTGTTAGCTTTTTACTTTTTGAATTGCCCTCAGTCCTTACCCTCCTGTGTGGCGGACGAGGCGCAATCCCGGTCATCAGATGTCTGTCCAGCGCCCTGCAGCAGAGGAGCAAATCTGTTATCCAGTTGCACACCAGGTTGTTGGGGGGGGCATTTTGTTGCTTATTTTCCCTTTTTGCAGCTGTCCACGGCTGTGTCCTACTATGTACAGGGGGGTTGAGAAGGCGCTCTGCCTGGATGATAGTGCAGGCCAGCCGGTCATATCACAAATCTCAGGGCGCTGTGCCCTGCCCGTAAATCGTCTTCCCATTTCCCAGGAAAATGATTTAGTCTTAGGCTTCACACCAGGCGAGTTCCGGGGAGGACTGCCACTTGTTGATTTCTTACCAGTTTCACCCTCCTGTTTCCTTGTAGTGTCGTTGGTGCTAATTAGCCGTGTGTTTGCATGCTTTTGTCCATTGTTATGGGTCCATGGTAAGGTGGTGTCATTTCCACAAGATCCGTTAACTTCCACGTTCACTTCTAGTCGGTGAACCTTGGTTTCCAGAAGTGCAATCTTCTGAAGGAGTTTGTGGTAGTCTTCCACGGTGAAAGGAAAGTAATCATCCATGGAGTAAAGAGGCATCTTGCTGCTAATTAGCTTTTAGCTACAGTCACTGTAGGACAGGCTTGAGCTATTGATAGGCCACACTCACGCAGAAAAATGTTAGGTAAGCCCCACCAGATCTAACTGGTAGCGCTCCACCTCCCGCACAAGTTCCGGCTCCTTCCCCCACAGAGAGGTGACATTCCACGTCCCCAGAGCCAGCCTCTGCCGCCCGGGTCTGGTCTGTCGAAGCCCCTGACCTTCGCTGCCACCCGTGTAGCAGCGCACCCGACCCCTTTGGTTCCTCCCACAGGTGGTGGGCCCATGGGCTGGAGGGAGAGGTGCCACGTAGCTTCTTCGGGCTGTGCCCGACCGGGCTCCGTGGCAAACGTGGCAAAATTACTGTTATTATTGTTGTCTTTACACTGTCTTTTTCTCTCTATACTGTATATTTCTTGCTGAAAACTGCTGCTGGAAATTTCAATTTCCTTGTGGAAAAAGAATTAACAGAGAGAGTCTACGTCTTAGTTTATGTTGCAGTAGCGGTTACTGACATTAATAACACTCCTGTTCCTCTGCCCAGAGTCTTAACCCTCCTTGTTGTTGGTTTGTTCCCCTGTTCATTTGGTACCACAGGGGGAAACAAAATGGGTCCGTTCATCACTCCTCAGTGATAGGTTGCTATTTCTTCATGTAAAAGTTAAAATGCAGTAAACCATTCAGACTGAGCTTTTAGGGGAGAGTCAGCGTGAAGTGGACCCTAGGGTGCAAGAATAGATCAGAATGTGTAAACTAGTAGAAGTTAAGTTAGTAAGGAGTCTCCCAAATACAGAGTCATGTCAAAGGTAACTCTGTCTCACAGAAATCGATTAACTGACCCCTGCAGAACAAGAAGATTAAGAAACAAAGTTATTCTGATGGTCAGTGGTCACTCTTGTATTTATGTGTGTAGAGTCGGCTCACTGTGTCATGAACGTTTGTTCACTGTTTGAATAAAGCTGCAAATGATTTGAAATCCTTCGACTCGTCCTCTTTAAAGTCTTCATCATCGTCTCCTGATCTCCACCTTTTATCAGTCAGGGACAGTGGAAAAAGCTGGTGTTTCTTCAAAGGCAGTGAAGAAACCTCCCAGTCGTCCTGAGAAGGTGAGAGCTGTGTCCACGTTGTCCCATCTCTTCTGGAGGACACATCCTCTTCTGCAGACATGAATCACCAATCCTGTGTTTCAACAGGATCCAAGGTGGTACAAGAACACAAAATAGTTCCCCTGTCTGAAACGTCTGACTGTTTCCTTTAGCACGGACACAGTGGAGAACGGTGGTTTGTCTTCTAGAGCAGCTTGAAGATGCTGGGAATGATATCGAGCAGAGGGCCGCCTGGGCATTTATGTCCCAGGTCACATGGTCACTAACCACTGCTGCATTCAGGGACCCCGCCAATAAGAAATCATCGTTTTGCAGGTGGGAACTACACACTCGGTAGTTTTTATACCTCTGAAGTGTGACCTTTAGGCTGCAGAGTTTGCATGGAGGCCTAGTTCTCTTTCTTTCTAAGCACATGGCAGTGTCCTTTGTCCTTAAGTGTCAAATGATGAGAGGTGGAGTAGAAGTATAAAGTAGCATGAAAAGGAAGGAAAGAACAAATGCATTGGCATTACAGTACCTCTTACTGGAAGAAGTGTTTCCTTGTTCCTTTGCATGATATCACGTTAATCCACAGGTCAAACATGTTCTTATGTTTCAGATGCCACGGCACTATGGTAACCTATATAAAGACTTCTTCTTTCAGTGTCAGTCATCAGATGGTTCTTCTCCTCTGTTTCAGCCGTCACCACCTCAGCTAAGGTAACTGTCTTTCAAGTAATTATCACAATTTTCATTTATTTATTTATCATCTATTTTTAATAACTAATCCTCTATTAATCCATAGAACATTTTCTATATTAAGAAAACTTGGATGTTATAATTAGACTTTTTGTTTTACACATTATTAGATAATCTATCAAATAGAAACCATATCTACATTATATATTACACTTATAACTAGCAGAATAATTTAATTTGATGAATGGCTCATTAATGATCATTGTCTACCATTATCTCCCATCATGTAGTTTGCTGACTTTCTATAACGTCTTTCCACAGATGACATCAGTCTTTCTGATTTCTGTGTTGCTCTGTTTGTCCAGCGGACTGCTGGCTGCAAATGTAAGTACACTCTTAAGAAATCAATCTGTAAAATAACAAAGATCTGGCAATGCAGTACTTTATCTGGGAATTAAAATGGAATTATCTTGTGTAGCTACAGTAAAAAAAAAAAAACAGAATATTTTCTGTTATTTAACTCATACAAAGCTGCTCAGTTAGGAAACCTCTGAGAATAAATCTGTTCTTAATTAAATACATTTTATTTATCCTTTCAACCTTTTTGATGCGTGGTGTTTCTTTGATGCTAGGAATATTATTGACTCATTTCTGATGCTTTTGATGCTCACTAATCCAAGTGCTGGTTAATAATTTACAATAATGTTTTATAAATAGATCCCTGTGTTAGCTACCGTTAATGTTATCCTCCAATTAAAATTTCACTTATTAACACATGACCAAGACAAAACTATTTAAACTACTATACATCCTATACTATACAGAATGTTGTTAATTGTCTCACACAATTACCTAATGTGAAATGTAGACAGATACAAAATTGTTTGTTGTTGTCCTCATGTTGACCTCATGTTGTCCTCGTGTTGTCCTCATGTTGTCCTCATGTTGTCTTCATGTTGCCCTCATGTTGTCTTCATGTTGTCCTCATTTTGCCCCTCATGTTGTCCTCATTTTGTCCTCATGTTGTCTTCATGTTGTCCTCATGTTGTCCCCATGTTGTCTTCATGTTGTCCTCATGTTGGTCTCATGTTGTCCTATATCAATATTCAACACGATTGATTCCACACAACGCTCTTTGCCAAGTACAAATCTCTACTTTCATTAATTTTGGGGCGTCGTATTCAATTTTATAGCATTTCAAGCAAATTGAAGTGTTTTTGAAATAGTATTGAGTAAAAGTTGACATATTCCAGTCTGTGATTGTCCATCAACATCCATTCCTTTAATTTTAGTCTCAATAATTCTAAATTTCTGCTTTTCTAAATCAAACATTAGGTATAATTTACTATAAATGAGGTTTATTTACCATAAATTCCAAAAATCAACCTTGTTTGAGACTAAGAGGAAGTGTCCTTCTTTCATTTTTAAATTAGTGTGTATTGGATGAAATGGACCCAGCTGACAGATAGAAAGCAGCAGAAGCAAAGTTCTCTTAACAACTCTTTATCATCCACAGTTTTGACGCGGTCCAGTTGGTCAGTTAGGACGAAGACAAACATCTTGTCTAATTTAGGATGGTTTATTAAAGCTGCAATAATAATAATAGAAACTTGTATACAAGGATTCTCCCGGTTTGAGAAGCCACGGTCAGCGGGTTGCTGTTACTCTGTCTCCCCCCCCCTAAAAGAATGCAGTTCAAAAGTCACAGCTCAATATATGAGAATGTGCAAGTAATTGTGATTAATTAATCCTAGGGTGGGAGGCTCCAATGGTTTAAACTTTGGTCCTTCCTGGTTGGTGCTCAGACTGGTCCCAGCCTCTTGGCCCTCCACCCATCAATGCCGAGGACAACACTTCCTTCCCAATGACGTAGATAGAATATGAGTCTGATATTGCTCTACGGGACTGTGATTATGGGGCGTGTCTTAACCACAAATGCTTCTGCACTCAGTTGGCCTACAACCAATCAGAGCCTCTGAACTCAACTCAGCTGTCAAAAGAACTCAAGAACGCCAACTTGAGATGAGACGAGACATCTGGACAGTACCATGTCAATGCAAACTATTTCAAATCAGTCTACCTGCCTCCACACCCTTATAGGACAGTGCTGTGTGTGTTTGTGTATGTTTTGTGTGTTTGTGCATGCATCACTATGGGCTCTGTGTTATTGTCCCAGGAACAGCCATTCTGTTAAGATGACTGTTCTCTACAGTACTAACACATATTCCTAACAGTGTCCTCTGTGGTAGATTTGGCCCTGGCCCTGGGAGGGGGTTTGGTGATCACAGTGATCCATATCAAACGTCCGGCCCAGGTCAGGACAGTATCTCGGACTCATTGGGTTGCTCTGATTGGAGTCTTGCATTTCCAGCTGTATATCCACATCGCTGCAGAGGAACAGTTGTCCATATAGACTAGTCTGATTGGTTCTGGTGTGTTTGTTCATACAGGGCCCCCCCTGCCCTCCTGATTGGACTCAGTTTGGCTCTCGCTGTTTCAGTTACAACATCCAGCCAAAGACCTGGATCGATGCAGAGGTACAGCACTTCTATCTATTTTTACTCATGTATGCTTCATACTACTCAGTGTACTACAAATGGAATTTAAGTAACATTTTAACTGCAGAACTTCTGCTGTAACAGAATATGTTTTACTGTGTTGCATTAATAGTTTTACTGCAGTACAGGATCTGAATACTTCTTCCCACCACTGATACCACTGATTAAAAGAATTAAAATGTCCCCTCTGACTGTGTACCTGCTCTAAGATCTGTTAATAATGTTTTAACCTGATGATATTGTCTCCATTAGACCACCTGCATCGGTGCTGGAGGGAATCTGGCTTCCATCCACTCAGCCGAGGAACACAAATTTATCAGAGACTACATTAACCAAGTGTCCATTACAAACACCTATACCTGGATCGGAGGCTTTGACGCAGTGAAGGTGAGACATTCATCGTCACACAGGAAGTGATGTCGCTCGTCTCTCAGCCTGTTCTCATTAAGCATTCGTACATAAACTGTAGCTGTGACCATCAAAGCTCTGTAATCTGTTTGTATTCCACGTATTTATTACTGTCAGCAGCACATTGACTGCTACTATGTAAGAACTGTAGATCCTCATGGGGGGGGGGTGGATCCTAAAACACAAGATTTTCACCAGGAAACAGGTGTTCATGTCCTGGAGAAGTTAAGGAGAAAACACAAGACTTTCACCAGGAAACAGGTGTTCATGTCCTGGAGAAGTTAAGGAGAAAACACAAGACTTTCAGTGTCCATGTCCTGGAGAAGTTAAGGAGAAAATACAAGACTTTCACCAGGAAACAGGTGTTCATGTCCTGGAGACGTTAAGGCGAAAACACAAGACTTTCACCAGGACACAAGACTTTCACCAGGAAACAGGTGTTCATGTCCTGGAGAAGTTAAGGAGAAAACACAAGACTTTCACCAGGAAACAGGTGTTCATGTCCTGGAGAAGTTAAGGAGAAAACACAAGACTTTCACCAGGAAACAGGTGTTCATGTCCTGGAGAAGTTAAGGAGAAAACACAAGACTTTCACCAGGAAACAGGTGTTCATGTCCTGGAGAAGTTAAGGGAGAAAACTGCTAAAATTAATTACAAAGACAGCTAACCCTAACTGTCATGTGACTGGCGGGTTGAGGATTTCAGACTAATTGTTGTACATAAGTTTCCATACGATATCATACGGAGGGTACATGAGAATGCACCTCTCAGGTTGTAGTAGAGAACAAGGAGGACCCTCTTCTGGTCTGAGTGAGTATTACAACTACAAGAACTCTAGATTTCACTTTGGCTTTAAACCAGTCTGTCTCCTCCAGGAGGGTGCGTGGTTGTGGTCTGATGGATCCAAATTTGACTTCATCAACTTCAATGCGGGGGAGCCTAATACCGGTGCAGTGGAGAACTGTCTTCTGATTAACTTTGGAGGTAAAAAAACATTATTGCTGTATGTTGTAGTCTTTATTATAAAGGTTAGACATTGAATTTAAGCCATTGGTTGTGAACTCTCTCTCTCTCTCTCTCTCTCTCTCTCTCTCTCTCTACAGTTACCGGCTGGTACGACGGGGTTTGTACCAGCTTATTTTCTTTCGTGTGCTCAAGGACAGCGTGCAACCCTAGACTTTTAATATTAATAATATAATATTAATTAATATTAAGACTGGAAACAGGGGGAAACTGCTAGCTTAGCTTAGCATAAAGACTGAAACAGAGGGAAACTGCTAGCTTAGCTTAGCATAAAGACCGGAAACAGCTAGCCTGACTCCATCCAAAGGTAAACCTACCAGATATGAGTGGTGATTATCTTTTTATCCAAAATGTCCAATTAGAAAATAAAGGTGTATATTTTATCAGAGCATTCTGTGATCCAAGAGGAGAATGCAACTGTAATAACACGTCATAATAACTATTATTATTAATATTATTATAATAATAATTCATATAGTCCACTGGTTTATGAACTGGTTTATTTTTATTCTTAAAACTGATGTGTTGTGTTCTTTATTCATCTGATTTCCTTTACTATATAATCAACTAAGCATTCAAAAATAAAAGACATATAGTCTTAGACAGTGTCTGGTCCTGTTGTTGTTTTCTCTGAGGTCTGCTCAGTGTCTCTCTCTGGATTGATTTCATTTAAATGTATTTTATAGTATTTATTTCTTCCAAGTTTTAGTTTTAAGTCGTACGTAAGTTATTTACATGGACATTTCATTTTGAATTTTTTAGAAGATTGTGGACTTCTATGAGTTTAAAAATGACACTATACCTCTGCTCTGAGCCAATTTTTCTAACCTGAGCCTGATCCAATGGATCCTACTAGCTCAGGCTAAACAGAGCTAGGCCTGAGCCTGCTACATTCTCCTGGAGCTTGGGCTAACCAGCCTGCTCTTGCTACATCCTCGTGGTGCTTGAACTAACCAGCCTGAGCCTGCTACATCCTCTTGGAGCTTGAGCTAACCAACCTGAGCCTGCTACATCCTCTTGGGCTTGAGCTAACCAGCCTAAGCCTGCTGCATCCTCGTGGAGCTTGGGCTAACCAGCCTGAGCCTGCTACATCCTCATGGAGCTTGGGCTAACCAGCCTGGGTCTGTGAGCGGGCCTGGCTTGCTTCGTCTTTTTGGAGCTTGGGCGGGCCGGCCTGGGTCTCATCCATCATCCTGGAGGCTAGGAAAACGGGCCTGGCCTACTACACTCTTCTGGAGCCCAGCCTAACAAGCCTAAGCCAGTAACATCATTTTGGAAGCTGGACTATACTCTACAAGATAACCTGGTACTGTTACTTTTAATATTAGTAAATTAATGACGATGGCATCTTTTTATATTTTAATTTTCTTGTCCCCGTTGGTCACTTGGAACTTGCAACCGGGCACCGATCCTAGGGTGAGTTATTTTAATAATATGGTGGACATACAGGAAACCTACTATAGTGGCACAAAACCCAGTATTGACATGCACCAGGAGCCATTACATTTTTGTTGGAACCTGGACTTCTGGATGGATTTGTATCGGGATTTGCCTAAACTGCAAAACTTCTTTGTTTTGTATAATTTGTCTCTCTCAATTAATGACAGGCATTACCTGGTTTCAGCATATGATAGGCCGGCTTTAAAATATGCTGTGAGGTGTAGATTTATTATTGCACTACTTCTACTTCTATCTGGAAATGTGCAGCCCAATCCTGGCCCTGGTTTGCAATATGTCTCGACCCCTCCTGAATTTAAATCAATGCCTGGACTGAAAATTGTTCATCTAAATATCCGCAGTTTACTACCTAAAATGGACATGGTTAGAATTTGGATTGAATCTACAGATGCAGACATAGCGTCACTGCAACATTTTTCTCTGTCTTAGATTATGGTGACATGGTGTATAGGATCGCCTCAGCACAATGTCTGCATAAGATTGACACTGTGTACCATACGTCTCTGAGATTTATTAAAAATTGTAAAAAATCTAACCCATCATTGTGAATTGTATTCCAGAGTGGGATGGCCTTCGCTGTCAGACAGGAGATCAGGGTATTGGCATATTTTTTAACTATAAGGCCATGCTAGGTCTGTTGCCATCCTACATCAGTAGTTTAATCACATGGAGAGGTGGTGGTTCCCATTCATTGCGATCAAATGATCACTTGCTGCTCTTTGTTCTGTTTGCCCGTACAAATCTGGGAAAAAGAGCTTTTGTCTACTCCGCTCCTTCTGCATGGAACTCTTTACAAAAAGACTTGAAATTATCTGAACTTATTTCTTTAAATGCTTTTAAATCCAGATTGAGAGGACCTGAAATGCCCTGTTTACATTGTAAATGTTTTTAATTAGCTGTGTTGCATAACTTTTATAAATATAATTGATTGTGTTTTTGCCGGCCTCTTGGCCAGGACTCCCTTGAAAAAGAGGATTTTAACCTCAACGGGACTTTCCTGGTTAAATAAAGGTTAAATAAAAATAAAATAAGAGGAATATCATTAATATTTGCCCTGGGGCTTAAAGTTTATTAAGTCAACCTGGGTCAATACTTTTATATGGGCATGGCACGTATATATATATATATATATATATATATATATATATATATATATATAGTTATTCTGAAGGAGGGACTAACCTTAACCTAACCCAAAAAAACGTTGTTAACCCTTGGATGGTATTTGGTTCACATTTTACAAGAAGAAACATCTCAGTCTCTTCCTCACCTTTATGCGAGGACTATCAGGCTTTAATATAATATTTAACATATGGCCGAGCCTTTTACAGAAAATATTCACTTGTAACTCCCAATGTAATCATGAACATGTTCCCAGTTAACTGAACCAGATTATATTTCCCTTTATAAACTGTGTTCCATGTAACTAGTCCTTAAATCTACATAAATCTATTTTTATTTTTCCTGTTCTTGACCGAAATAAAAGATAATGATTTGTTACTCTCTGTGCCCACTCTCGGAGGGGAGGGGTGAGAGCAGGCAGTGTTGAGGGGGGGATGGCTTTCTTTTCCAGTCGGCCTGTGTAGATGTCCTGCAGGGAGTGGGATGTTCAGACTGGCTGAAATCTATCATCACCTCCTTGGTCTTAGTTGTTGAGGTCTAGGTTGTTATGGTGACACCACTGAGCCAGATGGACCTCCTCTCTGTTGGCTGCTTCATCGTCTGTTATGAGGACAACTTCAGTGATGTCATCCACAACGTTGATAATGTTATTGGACAAAAAAGATGATTTTTATCGTTATTTTTAGGTCTTTATTATAAATGACAGTTTAGACATGGAAGGGGAGAGAAAAGGGGAATGACCTGCAGCCCAGGTCGGAGTCAAACCCACGCTTGCTGTGTTGAGGACTGAGCCTCTGCTAATGGGTGCGTGCTCTACCAGGTGTGCTATACAGACGCCCAGTAGGAGGATTTCTAATGAAAGATCCTTCTCCATTTGTCTCTCCAAAATCACAGATTCCAACTAGCCTATATGTTATTTATGACTAATGAAAACACATAAGTGTTAATAAATCAATCCATAGTGCTTAACTGCTGCATCTCGCCCAATGGGAGACCTGCTTACATTTAACTAGTGTGGGGTGGTCTGGGGCACATTTAACTAGTGGGGGGGGTTTGGGGCATGCCTGCCCAGAGAGCGTTTTGGCCGTAATAGCCCAAATCTGTTGGCCTCATACACATTCTATACCCTCATATACACTGATCTTTATTATTGCATATTTAAATGAGTTTTCCTCCCCATACTTACATTTGTATCCCATCAATGGTCTTATGCGTCTTCCATTTTCTTACAATTGCACAGTTGATTTATTCACACCAACCCGCATGTCTTTTGTAGATCCACCCTGCCCTGCCTGGTGCAGGTCTACAATCATCCTGCTGTCCTTGGACCGCTGTGGTCTTGGCTGAGTTTGGAGTCTGACTATTTGAGGCTGGGGGAGAGGTGTCTTTTATACAGATAACGAGTTCAAACAGGTGCCATTAATACAGGTAACAAGTGGAGGACAGAAGAGCTTCTTAAAAGAAGAAGTTACAGGTCTGTGAGAGACAGAAATCTTGCTTGTTTTTGTTGGTGACCAAATACTTATTTTCCACAATAATTAACAAATAAATTCTTTGAAAATCCTACAATGTGATTTCCTGGATTTTTACTAATTTTGTCTCATAGTTGATGTGTACCTATGATGAAAATGACAGACCTCTCTCTTTCCAAGTAGGAGAACTTGACTACTGACGACCTGAGTAACATGCACACACGCCAACTCATGTTGCGTTCAAATCAACTCAGATGTGTTTCAACTGTGGGGACGGAGGGCCCGACATGTTAAGTGTCTGCTACGCCCTTGATCAGAGGCGTGAATTCAGGAGCAGTGTGGGGGGGGCTGAGGATGCATCCTCGCGGCGTTCCTGTGTTCAGGATCAGAGTTGAGGATGTGTGCAGCCTCTCCTGACGTGTGGCCTGTTGCTCAGAGAGTCAGATATCCAGAAGCACAGTGAACTTCTCACACCCAAGGAGCCCCGTTTGGGGGTCAGTTTGTACGGGAGGATTTGGAAATCTTTCACAACACTTGGCAATGATGGTCTAAAAACAAACCCATGGTGAAAGACACCAAGAGATATTTAGTTATTCAAAAGAAAATTTCCGAAAATTGCACTTTAAAATGTAACTGTTCTATTTTCATTTTTTATTGAATTCGTTGGAAATTGTTTCCTTTCACTTGCTTTAAATTCAAATAGCAATTTGTGGTATTTTAACAGAATATTGAAAGCAGAAGAACAGATAACACTTTATTGCAAGTTATATCGTTATTGTGATATTCAACAACTTTTTCACATTTTCAACTTGTGTCTCTTTGCTGTAGTTTTGTGTCTTCATGGTAATTGTTGGGCTCTTTTGCATCTTTCTTCCTTTTGGGTCGTTCTCAGGGACTTCTAACTAATTAAGGTTAGGATGTCCCATCCTCTGAGCCTCTGGATATCTGCATTTATTTTGAGGGGGTTCTACCTTTAATGTACAGGACAGCTAGGTGAGAGGGAGCTATGGGAGAGAGAGGGGGAAGACATGCAGGAAATAGTCCCAGGTTGGACTCGAACCCTGGACCTTTGCATAGAGGCATAAACCTCTACTTATATGAGCGCCAACTGAGCCAACTCGGTCCTATGCATACCCCTCTGGCCTCATTGTTCATTATGCAGAGTAAAAACACTTGGTTAGGGTTCTGGATGGGGAGATGGGACAAATGGGACCAGAACCCCGGTCTCCTGGGGGAAAGTCCTGTGTTGTTTGACCCATCCACCCTAAAACCCTCAAAGTGCTTCTTTTATCATTGTCTATGTGTGTGTGTAGAATCCACCTTCCTTCACCTCAGCTGGAAACCACTCCAACCGGTCATGTGTTCAGCAGGGACACATATACAACTTTTATCTGGCCAACATGGATATGATATTAGATATGATATTTGACATGATATTGGATATGATATCGGATATGATATCTGTGTTGACGTGTTGAAACATGCCAATACAGATATTATGTCTGAACACGCCAACACGGATATGAAATGCGTGCTGGTGTGTTTGAACATCAAACAAAACTCCCGTTGAGGACAAGTTGGCACTGTTTCAGTTACAGAGTGTAAGTGTGTCCTGGCAAAGTTTTTTTGTCTTTGTCTCTTTGTCTTTAGCTCTAAGTTTAATTCTGTGCATCCACGAATTAGACAAAAACAAACAGCACAGGCTTCTACTTGAGTCTTTTCAGGTTTAATGAGCTCAAACGTCCCACTAGTTTGTGTTGTATCTGCAAGAGGCTGACGAGGACCGGCCGGTATGTTGGATTCTATCGTGGCTGTATGTGTAAAATCATTTGGACTAATTACAGATATAACTACATGCTGTCTGTGTAGAACTTGGTGGTCTCCAGCTGCAGGTTGAGCTCCTCCTGATGAGATCTTCCGTCTCTATTAAGACAGCAGCACACAGCTCAAACCTTTTTTTCAAGAGTAGTTTTCAGTTTTATTTGCATGAATATCAAACTCTGCCGATGCCTCTGGAGGTCACTACCAAAGATTATACAGTGAATGTGATTTCTGGAGATAATACCTGGACCTGCTCTGATAACAAAGCTCTGGACAACTTCTGGTTCAGACTTTGTGGCATTTATCCTTGGAGGAAAATGCAAAGACAAACAGTCGTCTTGTCCTTCAGAGAGGACACACAAAGAGAGATTCAGACGTCATACACCCTGAAAGACATTGTCTATAATTATATGAATGATCAACAGTACATGCATACTATAGAATGATTAGATAGACTCAATGCTTTATTGTTTTACTTCATGTGAATACTAGTTTATTAGAGGAGTAACTTCGTATTGAAGTAATGCAGTAAAGCAGGAAGTGGGTGTAACCCACATATAAAATGGGCAATAAATAAGCCTGTGGCATTAGCCTATAAAGTTTGAGGGTTACTACATCCTAGCCAATAGAGTGTTTAGGCCGTCTCTCAGCCGTTGGCACTACTGAGACCGGAAGTGACTCCAGAAAAGCTGATTCATCGTAGAATAGACTTGTACATTTTAAGTCTAATGTTAAGTTCTGTGTCTGTTGACATAAACTAAATAGTGTGAAACACTGGAGAGAGACTGATTCAGAAGGCAGGTTCAAGCTAATGAGCTGTCTCATTGTACTGATTCAAAGTTGAGGGATTGCAGTCTGGAGGAGTCTAGACCGGCGATGGAAATCAACAAAGAAACATTGCGGAGCGTAGAGAAATTGGATGGCGAGCCAAGCCCACTTGGGTGGCTGTGGCTCAGTGGTAGAGTGTTTGCCTGCCAATTGGAAGGTTAGTGGCTCAATCCCTGGCCCTGCAGTCCCATGTCGAAGTGTCCTTGGGCAAGACACTGAACAACACTGTTGCAACCTAGCAGCAGAGAAACTAGATCTATTACCCCTTTGGCCAAGGGGTCAGGTAGAACTTTGTGCACACTTGATTTCCTTGAAGGAGGACAAATATCCTTTTTGCGCTTAAGGAATTGAGAACAGTTAATTAATACTTTGATACTTTGTATTTTTTTTATTTTTTATATGGGATCCCACTTTTCACCTTACTACATTTGTGTTTATAATTGTTATTGTATTAATGCTATTTACCTCTTGACTTATTGCATTTAATACATACAGTTAAACTGTCTCCTGTGACTTGTGGAGTTCTTTCACTGTGGTAATTCAATCCTTTGGCTTCAGCGAGCAAACCTATAATCTTCTGATCTGGCCCAATTCCGACACCCGGATACTTGAATATCTCTTATTGTCAGGTAAACTTGGTAGTAATTCTTATAAAAGTGGCCAGCCCTTGAGTAGCTGGTTACATGTGCATTTAGTTTTTGTTTTTATTGTGTCTCCACAACAATGAGGGTGATGTGTGAGAGGAGAAAGCAGAGGGGAAGTCATGTAGTTCATGGTTGTAAAAACAATGGTTGTCTGGACGTCTTTGCTAAGGACAAACCAGGACATAAGGCATCAAGAAATTGATGGGGGGGGTCATGTCTTATTTCTGAATAACTTTAAAGGGTCATTGAAAAATTAATCACTGGCAAGGGGGGGGTCAGGTCTATTTTTGACAAAGCATCCCAAAACTCAGAGAGTCTCTAGTCTAGTAGACTCTCCCTTGTTGTTTTCCCGGTTGGGAGAGGTGAATGTATTTATGACTCATTCATTATCTGAATTCAGCCCATTATTTCTTGTATAATTTATATTTACTTTCCCTACAACGTTATAATGTATTTCCTAACTTCTCTACGTATCGGTATCAACAGCCTAATGCCATGGATTGTTTTCCAAGTATTAAGAGTTGGTGTAGCCATCTTAAATGTGACAACGTTAACTTCTGTTCTGTACGTGTTAATGTTTGTTTTGTAGAAGCTGGAGCAGGCTGTTTTGATCAGTAACGAGGTCGTGTTTATTAATATTTGTCCCCAGAGAGAATAAATGGATATCATCATGATGAGATCCTGGGTCATGGTGTGGTGAATAAAATAAACCCAACGCAGTTAAACACACAGTGTTCATTACATCCAGACACCATCTGATCCTGACATTTACACCCTGTTAAATATTGGTGAAATATCAAATACCCACCTGCATCACGGCATGGACTGTCAATCATGATTAAGACCACGCCCCTTTCCAAGGTATATAAGTGACTCTCCTTTCCCTCCAAAACCAAACACACCAGGCCGAGCAAAGACAGGATTGATGTGAGTTTAATGGACATTTCTCCCTGTGATGTCATCATTGTCATTGACTGTTTAGTCTGATTGGTTGATATATTTTGTTAATGCTAGATTGCAGAGTTTCTTCCTGTTGAGTAAAGATCCAACTTGACTGCAGATTGGGAATGCATTAATGATGTAAATCAGGTTAACTTAATTTGTTGTTATTGAATGTATAATGCTATTCATATCTGTGACATTTTTTCAGTCAGAGTCATCAGCTTGTTCTTCTCCTTTGTGTCAACACCTCAGCAAAGGTACTCATATTTTAATATTTTAATAAATAGTCTTGTCTTTATGAAGAGGACATTTTGGGGGGAGGGAATGAGGCTATGTATTATATAAATCTTTACTTAAGTAAAGAATATGTGTTAAAACAAAGTTAACCCTACATTGAGTTCTTACCTTGCCATTATAAGGTACCCCCTCCCGTCGTTAGCGTAGCATCACGTACCTGTAACCCAGCCAGCTACAAAGAACTGGTAGCATCCAGACTTTCTTTGAGACCAGCACCAGTGTGCGGGGGAGACCCGTTACCCCATAGTGGGACAGACCATGTGGACTGAGGTTGGCAGACTTAAAACGGGGGGGAAGGTCAGGGTCGGAGCCATCCTGCCATCTCCAACTTCTCCAAACACGGCTCTTTGTGAGCACCTACCAGACTCCCTCCCTTGACTAATCACGGCACGACAACTTGTTGTTCACTGGAAGAAGCCATGAAGAAGAAGATAGTATTATTTTTACAGATAATTTAGAGTTATTTATTTTAAACTGATTGAAACTAATGAAACTTTCTGCTCATCTACTAAACTGTTCAGCTTGTGCTTCCAGTGATTCTGCGTCCGTCATGGCTCACACACGGTGGTGTTTTTGTAAAGGCTGAATAGTTTCTCACGGTCTTTATCTCCAAGTGAGGGACAACGAAGGGAAATTGGCCAGAGAATGGGTGCAGTGGGGGGGTATTACATTCACTTTCCCGCTCTGTTGGGACAAAAAGAGCTGAGCCAGAAGGCAAAGCTCTCTATCTACTACTCCAATAACAAATATTTTATATTTAAATATCCAAATAAACCAGTTTTGGTTCCTTCTGTGGTCATGAAGGCTGGGTCACGTCACAAATATTAAACCATATCTTCATACATAATACATGTATAACTAGATCGAGATCTTAATTTGATAAACAACTCATTAATAATCCATGTAGTCATTCATTGTCTGACATTATCTCCCAGCATGCAGTTTGTTGACCATGTTTAACGTCTTTCCACAGATGACATCAGTGTTTCCATTGGCTGTGTTGCTCTGTCTGTCCAGCGGACTGCTGACTGCAAATGTAAGTACACTCTTAAGAAATAAATCTGGAAAATGTTCTGGCAGCTCATTGCCTGGACTTTGTCCCATAATTAAAAATAGAAAGTTGGTGTGTAGTTACAGTAAAAATACATTTTTTGTCATTATGAAGACTTACAATCTTCCCTTTTGAGGAACTCTTGGCCATGTTCAGCACATAAAGATACAAATTCTCATATAATGATGCTAGTTACTTGGGGTTATGTTAACTTCCTGGTTGTGTTATTGGATTGGTTAATTCTGCTACTAATAAGCCTCAACTTTCCATTTTTGTTAATATTTACACTCATGAATGTGCATTGATAATATATTGATATTTGTATGATCCCAATCCAACATCCGGCCCAGGTCAGGACAGTAACTCGGACTCGTTGGGTTGCTCTGATTGGAGTCTTGCATTGCCAGCTGTATCTCCACAGCGCTGCAGAGGAACAATCCCCTAAATGAACAGTTGTCCATATAGACTAGTCTGATTGGTTCTGGTGTGTTTGTTCATACAGGGTTTCAGCCCCTGCCCTCCTGGTTGGACTCAGTTTGGCTCTCGCTGTTTCGGTTACTTCATCCAGCCAAAGACCTGGATCGATGCAGAGGTACAGCAGTTCTATCTATCATAACATATGCATGCTTAATACCAGTCAACTGAATTGAAAGTACATTAGTCAGTATCATTAATAAAATATAGCTAGTTAAAGTATTAAAACCAGTAACTAAGTACCAAAGAGATTTACTTTTACTGCAATATAGTATTCTTACATAGTGTTATTAGTAGTTCTACTGCAGTACAGGATTTGAATATTTCTTCCACCACTGATTAAAAGTATAGAAATGTCCCCTGTGACTGTGTAACTGCCCTGAGATCTGTTAATAATGTGATTATGTTTAGATTTTCTTGACATTTTAACTGATGATATTGTCTCCATTAGATCATCTGCATCGCTGCTGGAGGGAATCTGGCTTCCATCCGCTCAGCTGAGGAACATGCATTCGTCAAAAACTTTATTAACCAAGTGACCGGTACCCAGAAAACCTCCTGGATCGGAGGCTTTGACTCAGTCAAGGTGAGACTTTTATCATCTAACAGGAAGTGATGTCGCTCGTCTCTCAGTCGGTTGTCATGAATGCATTCGTATATGGCGTAGCTGTGAAAAGTAAAGCTCTGTAATCTGTTTGTATTTCACGTATTACAGTAGCAGCACATTGACTGCTGCTGTATAAGAGCGTGAAGATCTTCGTAGGGGGGGTTCTCCTAAAACACAGGGCTGTCAAGCTGGGGATCAGAGTTCATGTCCCAGAAGAAGTTAAGGAGACAACACAAGACTTTCACCCTGTAAACGAGTGTTCATGTCCCTGAAGTGTTTTGGTCCAAACCATGTTTTTTCCAATCTTACCTCATGTCCTCATGTTGTCCTCATGTTTCCTTCATGTTGTCCTCATGTTGTCTTCATGTTGTCTTCATGTTGTCTTCATGTTGTCCTCATGTTTCCTTCATGTTGTCCACATGTTGTCCTCATGTTGTCCTCATGTTTCCTTCATGTTCTCCTCATGTTGTCCTCATGTTGTCCTTATGTTGTCCTCATGTTGTCCTCATGTTGCCCTCATGTATCCCTCATGTTGTCCTCATGTTGTCCTCATGTTGTCCTCATATTGTCCTCATGTCAAAGTTAATAACATTGATTAAAAGCATCAACCAAAGTGTAGATTTTCCATTTTGAAGAGAAGACAACATGAGGGTTAACTAGTCATTTGGGTGTCTGAACTGTCGTCGCTACCTGACACACAGGACCCGGCTCACTAACCCGATCATGAGAAGGCGTTGGGTCTCATGAGTTATTGTAGAAAGTAAGAAGTCTTCTGGCCTAAATGAGTGTTACTCTAGATTTCACTGTGACTTCAAACCTGTCTGTCTCCTCCAGGAGGTGCGTGGATGTGGTCCGATGGATCACCATTCAACTACAGAAACTGGAATGCGGGGGGCCCAACAACTGTTGTGGGGGGAGAACTGTCTTGTGATAAACTGGCCTCAGGTAAAAAAACATTTAAAACATATTGTTCTTTGTTGCCCTTTTTTAAATACAAAGGTTAAATGTAATCAGTTCTGATGGTTGAAAACTCTCTCTACAGGAAACTGGAACGACTGGGGTGCAACAACCAGGTTTCTTTTCAGTATGCTCCAGGAACCTGGGTGTGTGACTCTAACACACCATCATGAGGATTCTACAGCTCATATATAATCTCTATCATTGATTCATCTCTAATCTCTAGCATTGATTCATCTCTAATCAGATGACTCCCTTTCCCTTGTTTCTTATCTGAAGAAGGGACCGGTTCACATTTGGGTTTAAAATCAGAAAGAAACTGGCTCACTGAGCCGGACCAAAACTAATCAGTTATTGGACTTTTAATCTATGATAAATTACACAAAAATGAAATACAGAAAACATTTGAATACTCACACATCTTTTCTGTTCTAGTTTACTGAATATTATTTGTTATGAACAGCGCCCACTGATCTGATGAAATATTAACACACTATTTAGATTTCTCTCTGAGAGTCATTGTTCGGATCAATACAACTCTCATGTGTGTACGTTAAATATAAAGTTCCCTCAAGCAGACGTTAGCTTAGCTTAGCATAAAGACTGGGAACAGCTAGCCTGACTCCTTCCAAAGGTAAACCTACCAGATATGAGTGGTGATGATCTTTTTTATCCAAAATGTCCAGATAGAAAATAAAAGTGTATATTTTATCATAACTTTCTGTGATATAAGAGGAGAATGCAACTGTAATAACACTTCATAATAACTATTAATAATTCATATAGTTCACTGGTTTAATTAACTGGTGTCTTTTCTTTTTATTCTTAAAACTGATTCTTTATTCATCTGATTTCCTTTACTATAATCAACTAAGCATTCAAAAATAAAAGACATATAGTCTTAATCAGTGTTTGGTCCTGTTGTTGTTTTCTAAAAGGGACAAATCATTCACGTTTACCCTGGGGGGGAGAGACCAGAGCTGCTCTCAGTGAGGTAGTGGCCAGGTGATGAGACATTTATGTATATATATACTGTACAGGCCAAAGTTTTGGACCCACCTTCTCCTTTAATGCATTTCCTTTATTTTCATGACTATTTACATTGTAGATTATCACTGAAGGCATCAGAACTAGGAATGAATACATGTGGAATTATGGACTTAACAAAAAAGTCTTATATTCTAGTTTCTTCAAAGTACCCCCCCTTTGCTTTCTTGATAGTGCTGCAAACCCTTGGTGATCTCTCAATGAGCTTCATGAGGTAGTCCCTGAAATGGTCCCCCCCCCACACACACAGGTGGGCCTTGTTAATTAGTGGAGTTTCTTCCTTATTAATGGAGTTGGGACCATCAGTTGTGTTGTGCAGAAGTCAGGTTGATACACAGCCGACAGCCTATTGGACGACTGGTAGAATTCATATCATGGCAAGAACCAATCAGCTAAGGGAAGAGAAACGAGCGGCCATCATTACTTTAAGAAATGAAGGTCATTCAGTCCGGAAAATTGTAAAAACTTTGAATGTGTCCCCAAGTGCAGTCACAAAAACCATCAAGCACTACAACAAAACTGGCTCACATGAGGACCCCCCCAGGAAAGGAAGACACATGAGGACAACCCAGGAAAGGGAGACCAAGAGTCCCCTCTGCTGCTGAGGATAAGTTCCTCTGAGTCCCCAGCCTCAGAAATCCCAAGTTACAGCAGCTCAGATTAGAGAGCAGATGATAGCACACAGAGTTCTAGCAGTAGACACATCTCTAGAACAACTGGTAAGAGGAGACTGGATCAGGCCTTCATGGTCCAATAGCAGCTAGGAAACCACGGCTAAGGAGAGGAAACAAGCCTAGGAGACCACTGCTAAGAAGAGGAAACAAGGCTAGGAAACCACGGCTAAGGAGAGGAAACTTCTCGGGTTACGTATGTAACCCTTGTTCCCCGAGATAGGGAACGAGACACTGCGCCGGTTACGACACTGGGAATGGGTGCCTTTAGGCATGACAGGGCTGAATGCGAATGAAAACTACTCCAATCCTATTGGTCCTAGTGAGAACGGTAGCATGTGACGGCATAACCGTAGGGGCATATAAGCACACCGGCACATAGCTCATTAGCTCCCAGGTTTTTCTATGAAGCAAGGCACTCCAGACTCTGGGCGAGGGGCGGTGACCCGACGCAGTGTCTCTCCCCTGTCTCGGGGAACAAGGGTTACACGTAACCCGAGACGTTCGAGGGGAACTCGAACTGCGTCGGTTACGACACTGGCGGGGAACGAGATACCCACTAACCCCCGCGAAACCCCGCCTGCCCCTAGCGTGCAAGCAACTTGTGGGCCCGACTAGGAGGAGAGCACCCGGGTGCCGGGTGCCAAGGAAAGGTCCAGACTATAGAACCGAAGAAGGTGTGAGGGTGGCCCAGCCAGCCACATCACAAACCCCCAGGAGAGATGCCCACGAGAGGAGAGAGCCTCAGAGGCCGCCAAGCCTCTCGTGGAGTGAGCCCTGCACAGCCATAGGTGAAGGCATGACCCGCGCACCTGACAGGCCAGGGAGACAGTCTGAGCGATCCAGTTGCCGATAGTATGTCTGGAAGTAGGGGCCCAGCCTTGGGGGCCCGAAACACACCAGCAACTGGGCTGACTTTCCACCACCGGGAGGACCTCAGAGTGAAGACACTCAGTGCTCCGACAGTGCAGAGCAAACGGAGCCTCCCGCCCCTCCGCCACCACATGAGGTGGAGGATGAAACGGTTGCAGTACCATGGGCCCATAACAGTGGGCTGCACCTCGGGAATGAAGCCCGGAACAGGGGTGCAGGATGGCCCTCACGTAAGCCGGGACAAACTCCAGGCATCGGGAGTAACCGAAAGAGCCTGGAGGTCCCCCACCCTCCTCAGAGAAGTGATAGCAAGGAAGAAGGCCATCTTCAGGGGCAGGTAAGGCCTCAGCCGACTCCATGGGCTCGAAGGGCGCCACAGCCAAAGCATCGAGAACCACTGCCAGATCCGTGGGAATCTAGGGTGAGCTGCAGGTCCCATCCGGACCTGATGGCGGATACCCTCTCAACGGTACTCCAGGAAAAAAGCGCACAGATGGGCCACGGCCACATCCGCCCCAGACCCATAGCGGGGCCCGTCAGGGAGAACCATAGAGGACAGTAAATAAGTCTCCTGAGGCAACAAGTCCAGCCTATTGGTCCAAACCTTCCACACAAGGACTCCACCACCCGGGGTGGAGCCGCCAAACCCGGCCTCAGCCCCTGTCTCGACAGCAGGTCCGCACTGATGATCCTGAAGCCCAGGAGAACACCGCCCTGGAGAGAGAGCAGTCTCTCCAGGGACCACAGGAGGATCCGATGCGCCAGTCTGCAGAGAGGGCGCAAGCGCAGACCCCTGATGATTCAGATAGGCCACCACAGCCGTATTAAAATGGACCTGACAAGCACGTGGTGACCCAGGAGTGCAGGCAGGAAGCTCCCTCAGAGCCCGGAACACGGCCAGCATCCCGAGGCAATTGAGGTGCCATGACAGTGATGGTCCTGCCAAACAGCAGTTAAAGCAGTCGTCCATGACCGCGCCCACCCGGTGAGGGAAGCGTCCGTTGAAACAATACATGGTGACAGGCGCCCCATCGTGGGTCCTTGGGACAGGAACCAAGGCTTCGCCCACACCGATAGGCATGAAGACATTTGTGCGTAACCCATATCAGGCGGAACGGGTTTTAAACAGGGGAGAACCCCTTGATTTCAGCCACCACTGCAGGGCCCTCATGTGCAGAAGACCAGAAGGTATCACGCTGGAAGCAGCCGCCATGAGGCCCAACCCCCTTTGGAAGTGGTTCCACTGTGATGGCGGCCCAGCCTCACACTCACACCGTGGCCAGAACGGACTTGACACGAGCCAGAGACGGATGTGCCAGTATCGTCAACAAGTCCCACACCACCCCTAAGAACACAGTCCTTTGGGCGGGTGCCAGCACACTTTTCACCTGCATGATCTCTTCTTGAGCCTCAGCCCCAACGAAGAAGACGAAGCGAGGACGACATCTCGATTTCGAACCGCCACCCCCGAACTGAGCCAGGATGAGCCAGTGGTCGATGTAATACAGGACCCGGATGCCCTGGAGCCACAAAGGGGCCAGTTCGCATCCATACACTTTGAAAGTGCGAGGGAGAGTGCTAGGCCAAAGGGAAGGACAGAACGGAGACTCAAAAGCACGTGATCCCTCAGATCTATGGTGGCAATCCAGTCCTTGGACTGGATGTGACACAAAGGGCGGATGGTGAGCATTCAGAACCTGTCTCCTCAGAGACCGGTTCAGAACCCGCAGATCCAGGATAGGGGCGCAGGCCCCCGTCCGTCTCGAACAATTAAGCACCGGTTGTAGAAACCGGACCCGCTGGCCAGCGGGGGAACGCAAGCACCTCGGCCCCCTTCTCCAGCAGCGGCGCACTTCTTGTCCCAGCACCAGGCCCTGGCCTGGGCACACCACAGTCCGGACCACCCCAATGAAGCCGGGGGAGGCGGACCCGGAACTGCAGCCTGTACCCTCCAACAACGGTGTTTTTAGAACCCACGGGGAAATGTTCACCAGGCCCCCGCCGATCTCGGACAAAACCCCTGATTTCGACAAACCCCTGAAGCGGGCCGCCAGGAAAACCCGCCCGATGATCCGCAGTCCGGGGAACATAACCTCGGCCCACTGCCACCCATTTTTGGGGCAGGCAGAGCGGAGAAGGTCCAGCGACGGCCAGCGCTCGCGAGCGCCATGGCGGCAGGACAACAACGCTAGCGGCCGTCAGGAGGGGGGACCACAGTCGGCCTCCGGGGCAAAACACACAGCCCCTTGCCATTGTGACCGGACACGGCTTTTTCTCAGGCCCCGACCCGCCGGGGCATTAACCTCGGCCCACTGCCACCCCTTGGGGTAGGCAGAGTGGAGAAGGTCCGGCAGCTGCTAAAATGTATATTTTTAAACGGCGGCGGGACAACTCTTAGCGGCCGTCTCGGAGGGGACCTCAGTCGGCCTCGGGGGAAAAACACAAAGCCTCATGGCCTTGCCCTGCTGTGACTGGACGACGGCTCGCAGGCCCAACCTGCTAGGGAGGGAGCTGGCGGGAGGTTGGCCTGCATCCCAAGATGGCCGAGGGGACCACAAGAAGCCACACACCGTCCCTGGCTCCGCCGGTGGGAGCCGGTATTGCGCAGCTCCGCCATCTCCTCCTCAGAGGCCTGGCAGGCTCGAAAAACTGCCATGGTGTGCAGGCTCTCTCCAGCCTGGCCCGCCGCCAGATAAGCTGTACCCACCAGCGTTTGTCACCCATGGCCGGCCATGAAACAGATGACGTCAGCTGAGGAGAGAGGTAACCCGCCAGAGCGGCCTCAACCCAGCGCCATCGTCCCCGTAGGGCTGGGGCCCCTGATCCTCACCACATTGCTATACTCCAGCAGCTGGGGAGTAAATAGCCAGGCGGAGAAAGGCTTATACCAAGACTTACACAAATCATTGTGCAAGTCCGGAAAAAATGGCAAGGATCGGCGCAGGGGAGCAGAGCGGTTCCGCAGGAAGCGATCATCCAGTCTGCCACAAATAAAATTTGAAAAAATGGTGTTAAGCTCCCTGACAGCCTGTGACCATTCAGACCAAGCTTAGCCAGAGCTCGCGTCACCACTTCCAGCAGCTCATCATAAGCCGGCGCCTCGGCGCTCTTCTGATGACGTCGGCCCGATACCCGGAAGTCCCCCCTCCCACCTCCCCCGATGCACGCTGAGCTCCTCAGAGCCAGGGAGCAACCGCTAAATCGGTCAGCGCCCCCGAACAGAAGAAGCCGAGAAGCCAGCCCTTGAACGGGACTAGGGGAGACGGAATCGGCAGAGGCGAAGGACGAGACGGGGAATGAACCGCCTCGGAATCCTCCAGCAGACCTCGTTGCGATCCCCCATGACCGGGACCGCGAGCCACCTCAGCAACCGGGGCCCGAGCCACGGGAGAGCGTATCTGGTCAGATCCCGGAAAAAAGAGGGCCATGCGGGACCTCAGTACCCGCAGACGGGCAGGGCCTCGCAATGGACACAAACAGCCCCTCGAGAGCCGCCGTGGCGCAGGCGGCCCGCCCAGACAAGCAACACACAGCTCATGAGAGTCTCCTACCGTGATGAAACGCGGGCAGGGAGACACACATCTCCGGAACTGGTTAACTGCTCGGACATACTGCAACTTCCAGGTGAGTAGGATACACGGAATCATTCAAACACAACATCAACCAACGTGCCTGCTGAATAGAAAAAAAAAAGCTAATGAGCTATGTGCTGGTGTGCTTATATGCCCCTACGGTTATGCCGTCACATGCTACCGTTCTCACTAGGACCAATAGGATTGGAGTAGTTTTCATTAAGCATTCAGCCCTGTCATGCCTAAAGGCGTTCCCATAATGTCAGTAACCGGCGCAGTTCGAGTTCCCCTCAAAGGGGAACAAGCAGAAGAGATCTGTTTTGAACAGAAACAAAAGGAATGAACATTAGACCAGTGGAAATCTGGGCTCTGGTCTAATGAGTCCAAGGTGGAGATCTTTGGTTCCAACCGCCATGTCTTTGTGCGACGGAGAAAAGGTGACGGATGGATTCTACATGCCTGGTTCCCACCGAGAAGCATGTAGGAGGAGGGTGTGATGTTGTGGAGGGGGGAGGGGGGTTTGCTGGTGACACTGTTCGGGATGTATTCCAAAATTCCATAAAAATGGAAGTAATGACGAACGCAATTGAAGTTGGGACTATAAAGATCTCTCCGCGCAGATGGCTAAACACAAGAACTTTTTTCCAAACAGCATGCTGCAAACTTGAAGCACACATGGAGCTAGAAGACAGGTCCCGCAGGGATAATGTTTGCATTATCAACTTGCCTGAATTAGTTGAAAAAGGAGACGCAACAAAATTTGTTTCATCTTCGCTCATTAAATGGTTTCCTGCACTTAATGACGGAAAGATGGAGGTGATAATGGACACACCGTGTAGGCCAACACTGGATCCCGCACCTTGATCTGCAAGATGCTACGCTACACAGACCGGGACCGCATCTTGAAGGCAACCAGAGGCTATCGGATAGAAGCCGGCGGCAAAGAGATCCGCCCTCGCCGCTGACTGCAGCAACTTCACCTTCAAACGACGTCATCGCTCATTTTCCCAAACAATGGATACAGCGAGGAAACAAGGTTTCATCCGTTTCTGATTTATCCGGCTAAACTAAAGCTGTCCCGTGGGTCTGAAGTGCACCTTTTTGAGACCCGGCAGATGCTGAGGAGTTCCTTGGTGCTCAGACCCTGCCGACGGCCTAACAGAAGGGATATGATGTCTGGTTTCCAGAACTACTAACACAGGATTGTTAGATAAGTAAAATGTTAAAACTGTATAGACACGACACCCCTCATAATATCACTAAGGTATCTGATATCTGACAAACCAGGGAGGTTGTGTGTTTTGTGGGTTTCTTTACTATATTATTTGCTTACCTGAAGTAAACTCTAAGAACCTTGGGTATGTATGGATGACTAATTTGATGGATAATTTTCTTTCTTTACTGTGGCCAATTTCTATCTGTTCTTTTTCTTTTGATATTGGAATGGACACACAGACAAATGATTTCGGGGGTGGGCCTTTGTAATGGTGTGATAGCCGGCTGTTTCAGTTCAGGTGCCTAAATATTGGGTGTTTTGTCTGTGGTTTTTGCCACCTTGTTAGGTAATGTCAGACGTGAGTTTTGTAATTTTACATTTCAATTTTCAATTCAATTTTATTTATAGTATCAATTCATAACAAGAGTTATCTCAAAACACTTTACAAGGACCCAACAGTTCTAGTAGTTTGCTCAAGAGCAAGCAACAATGCGACAGTGGCAAGCAAAAACTCCCCTTTGGGAAAAAACCTCGGACAGACCCAGGCTCTTGGTAGGCGGTGTCTGACAGTCCCAAAAAAAAAAAAAAAAAAGTAGTTTGTAGTAGTTCTTTGTAGTAGTTCATGGCATAGCAGGGCACTGTGCAGCATTACAACGCACAGCAGGACGTAGCTGGGCACCGCAGATCGTGGCAGGGAAGGGCGTGTAGCGGGACCATGGCGACAGCTGCAACCATGATTTTGGAGCCTCCTGATCCGATTGATCCGGTGGAAACATGCTGGGAGAAAAACAACACAAAAGGACTGGGAATGACACCCCAGAGCTAGGTTAGTAACAAGCATTTCTGGGACATGGATGCACACAAAATAGGAAGATAGAAAGATAGGAGAGAGGAGCTCAGTGTGTCGAAGGAAGTCCCCCAGCTGTCTACAACTATTACAGCATAACTAAGAGAGACAGGGTAAAGAGAGGAGCCTGGTCAGGCTAGAACTCTCCCCAACCGGATCGGGCTGTATGCCAAGTCTCCCTTTAGTTTTATTACATTCTTGATTATATGATAGATAGATCTGACAACTATGAGAAGCATGTGGGCCGGGTTAGCGGACGCTGCAACTCCTCACTCCCTAACAATATTCAATTCTATGCCCTAACTATAAACTTTATCAAAGAGGAAAGTCTTAAGCCTACTCTTAAATGTGGAGACGGTGTCTGCCTCTTGAACCCAAACTGGAACCTGGTTCCACAGGAGAGGAGCCTGATAGCTGAACGCTCTGGCTCCCGTTCTACTTTTTAGTGACTCTAGGAACCACTATAACCCTGCATTCTGGGAGCGTAGTGCTCTTGTAGGGCAGTAAGGTACTATGAGCTCTTTAAGATAAGATGGTGCCTGACCATGAAGAGCTTTGTAGGTGAGAAGAAGGATTTTAAATTATATTCTGGATTTCACAAGAAGCCAATGCAGAGAAGCTAAAACAGGAGAGATGTGATCTCTTTTCCTGGTTCCTGTCAGAACACGTGCTGCAGCATTCTGGATCAGCTGAAGAGTCTTTATGGACTTTTTCGAGCAGCCTGATAATAAAGAATTGCAGTAATCCGGCCTAGAAGTAACAAATGCATGGACTAGTTTTTCTGCATCATTTTTAGACAAGATATTCCTGATTTTTGCAATATTACGTAGGTGAAAAAGGCGATCCTTGAAATTTGCTTTATGTGAGAATTAAAGGACATGTCCTGATTAAAAATAACTCCAAGATTCCTCACAGTGGTGCTGGAGGCCAGGGTGATGCCATCCAGAGCAACTATCTCTTTGAATAATGTGTCACGGAGGAACATTTTTTTTAAAAATATATTTAAATTTTTCTTTTTTCTTTTTTTTTTGTTTCTGGCGACATGGGGTGGAATTTTTGGATCTCTACCTTGTATACTATAGTGTATATACAGGAACTCATAACCTCGCTCAGCCTTGTTTGTATTAATGTTGATGTTACACATTGCTAGTTGGAATATAAATGGTTTAAATGGCCCCATTAAGCGCTCAATGTGTCTTGATTGGCTTAAAAGGCACAATATAGATGTGGCCTTTATCCAAGAGTCACATTTTAAACACCTTGATAAACAGCGCTTGTCGAACCGATTTTATTATACTGCAGCTGCAGCTACAGTACCTTCCATTCTAAAAGCCGCGGGGCCTTGGTGGTGTTAAGGCGTAGCCTCTCTTTAACAATAATTGGAAGCTATGGAAGTGAGGATGGCCGAATTGCTTATATTAAAACCAATATGTATGGGCAAAAAATTGCGTTTTTAAGTATTTATGCTACAAATATTTTCAGTCCAGACCTTTTTGGTACAATTAGCAAGATTTTATGGGACTTGCAGGAATTCTCAGTTATTATCGTTGCTGACATGAACGCGGTCCTGGATCCCGTACTCGATAGATCTAGCGCTCCAATACGACATCTTCCTCCGTCAACAATTGCCTTCCAAGGATTAGTTGGAAATTATTCATATAGACACAAAACTTACTCAAGGATAGATCATTTACTGGCTTCTGCAACGATATATTCTGAAATCCATTCCGCTGTGATTTACCCGAACTCTTTATCTGACCTCTGTGTTGTCACATCACAGCTCTCACTGGCCAATTCAACTTTGGCGTAAGTAAGGTGGCGCTTTGACACCACATTACTTAAAAACAACGGCTATTGTGACCATTTTAGAAATACCTTTAAAACATTTATTTCAGAGAATGCTGGCTCAGTAGAGGACCCTCGGGTCTTGTGGGGTGCAATTAAGGGTTTTGTGAGAAACACTACCATTTCCTTTGCTTCCTACCTTGATCGATCAAGGCTGAGCAAGATTACTGCACTTGAGACCGAACTACGAATGCTAGAACAGGCTCAGCAACGGGATGGTCCAACAGTTGACAGTAAAAAGAAAATTAATACAGCCAGAACAGTTAACAGTTAAACAACATTTTGAGATTACGAGCTGAATTCCAAATTCAAAGGGCTTGAAGGAACTATTATTTTCATGGCTCAAGACCAAGTCATCTGCTCTCTTTTTCTTTGCAAAAATGTGAAAAGTGATCTAACATTACAGCTATCAGTTCAGAGCAAAAACTGTTGACCACTCCCAAAGATATTAATGATGCTTTCCAAAAATTTTACGAAAAGTTATACAAATCGGAAGTATTATTGGATAAAACTAAATGGGACACCTTTTTACAAGACTTAGAACTCCCTATGCTTACACAAGATGATGCACACTGTCTTGGAGAGCAAATTACCCTGACTGAGTTAAGAGGTGCTATAGCGGGTATGAAAAAAGGTCTCCAGGTTTGATGGAATTTGTCAGGTTCAGGACACTTTATCTTACTAAATAACCATGGTCAAGCAAAGAAACGAGACGCAGACGGCAAAATGTGCAGTTTAAGACTTTTGCAGCAAAAGGGTGAATTCCACAAGAGCAACCTTCCTGCCAGCGTTGCTCCAGGGAACTACGGCAACTAGAAACTAAAAGCAAAGTCTCTTTATTGAAGCACACACACACAAAGATTTACAGTTGTTGAGTCTAAAGCATCTGGTATGCCTACACAGACAGGGTGCAGCGACCTGCACTCTGCCTGACCTCGAACATACTATCTAAAGGATTTACAACAGAGTAGACTTTATGGCGGTGCTTTAAGGAAAACATAGTTGGTTAAATGTGCATATAAGATTATGAAATATAAAGCATACATGAATATACGTTAAGCAAGATATGGATATATGATAAGCATGAAAGTTATGATTATGATATGAATATGAATTTAAGCATGCAAGGTATAATATTCTAAGACACTACTACAGAGAAATGTGAAATAAAAGACTTATAAAAACGAATTTCTCTGTCATTTCCCTCCTGTTGTACATTTAACAAACATCAGCAATTATCACTCCAGGTTGCGGTTTTCAATAATTACGTCATCTCATGCACACACAGGATAGGATACTTGTTTACTCTTCATCAGGGAGAAGGCAAAAAACCCTTTCCGTCTGTTAGAAAGGAAAAATTCCTTCTCGACCCTCCCTTAGGAGCGATCACCCTGTTGGCCAAGATGAGTTCAAAGGTTTATGTGTGCTTTAATACATCATTGTGTGGGCTTGGGACACATTCATCATTACTGATCAGATTTAGCAGAGAGCTGATGAAACTGGTCATGTGCATAGGTGGTCAATGCTTGAGACATAGTACGTTGTATCAGTTTATGAACACAGGGCATCACATATCCTAGCATTATGAAAATTATTACAAGTACTGCTACAAGGAGAGTAACAATTCTAAGCAATAATCCATACCAAGGTCCTGAAGTTAACCAGGAGAGGAAATCTCCGCTAACTACATTGTCTGCCTCAGCAGCATCTCTAAGAGCAGTCAAATTAAGAATGGCTTTCTGAATGACACCTGCATCTTTGTCATTATCTGGGATAAAAGTGCAACACGTAGTACCAATAAGCGCACACACACTACCTTGTGATGCCCCTTGGGGTAGGCAGAGTGGAGAAGGTCCGGCAGCTGCTAGCATGTCCCGAGCGCCACGGCGGCGGGACAACAGCGCTAGCGGCCGTCTCGGAGGGGACCTCAGTCGGCCTCCGGGGGAAAAACACAAAGCCTCATGGCCTTGCCCTGCTGTGACTGGACGACGGCTCGCAGGCCCAACCTGCTAGGGAGGGGAGCGCGCGGGAGAGTTGGCCTGCATCCCAAGCCGCTCGAGGGGACCACAAGAAGCCACACACCGTCCCTGGCTCCGCCGGTGGGAGCCGGTATTGCGCAGCTCCGCCATCTCCTCCTCAGAGGCCTGGCAGGCTCGAAAAACTGCCATGGTGTGCAGGCTCTCTCCAGCCTGGCCCGCCGCCAGATAAGCTGTACCCACCAGCGTGGAAGTCACCCACGGGCCGGCCGGCAAATAGATGACGTCAGCTGAGGAGAGAGGTAACCCGCCAGAGCGGCCTCAACCCGCGCCATCGTCCCCGTAGCCGCGGCCCCTGATCCTCACCACATTGCTATACTCCAGCAGCTGGGGAGTAAATAGCCAGGCGGAGAAAGGCTTATACCAAGACTTACACAAATCATTGTGCAAGTCCGGAAAAAATGGCAAGGATCGGCGCAGGGGAGCAGAGCGGTTCCGCAGGAAGCGATCATCCAGTCTGCCACTGGTGTTAAGCTCCCTGACAGCCTGTGACCATTCCAGACCAAGCTTAGCCAGAGCTCGCGTCACCACTTCCAGCAGCTCATCATAAGCCGGCGCTCTCGGCGCTCTTCTGATGACGTCGGCCCGATACCCGGAAGTCCCCTCCCACCTCCCCGATGCACGCTGAGCTCCTCAGAGCCAGGGAGCAACCGCTTCGTCGGTCAGCGTCCCCGAACAGAAGAAGCCGAGAAGCCAGCCCTTGAACGGGGACTAGGGGAGACGGAATCGGCAGACGAAGGACGAGACGGGGAATGAACCGTCTCGGAATCCTCCAGCAGACCTCGTTGCGATCCCCATGACCGGGACCGCGAGCCACCTCAGCAACCGCGGGGCCCGAGCCACGGGGAGAGCGTATCTGGCCGTCCGCGGAAAAGAGGGCCATGCGGGACCTCAGTACCCGCACGGGCAGGGCCTCGCAATGGACACAAACAGCCCCCTCGAGAGCCGCCGTGGCGTGCGACCGGCCCAGACAAGCAACACACAGCTCATGAGAGTCTCCTACCGTGATGAAACGCGGGCAGGGAGACACACATCTCCGGAACTGGTTAACTGCTCGGACATACTGCAACTTCCAGGTGAGTAGGATACACGGAATCATTCAAACACAACATCAACCAACGTGCCTGCTGAATAGAAAAAAGCTAATGAGCTATGTGCTGGTGTGCTTATATGCCCCTACGGTTATGCCGTCACATGCTACCGTTCTCACTAGGACCAATAGGATTGGAGTAGTTTTCATTCGCATTCAGCCCTGTCATGCCTAAAGGCGTTCCCATAATGTCGTAACCGACGCAGTTCGAGTTCCCCTCAAAGGGGAACAAGCAGAAGAGATCTGTTTTGAACAGAAACAAAAGGAATGAACATTAGACCAGTGGAAATCTGGGCTCTGGTCTAATGAGTCCAAGGTGGAGATCTTTGGTTCCAACCGCCATGTCTTTGTGCGACGGAGAAAAGGTGACGGATGGATTCTACATGCCTGGTTCCCACCGAGAAGCATGTAGGAGGAGGTGTGATGTTGTGGAGGGGGGGAAGGGGGTTTGCTGGTGACACTGTTCGGGATGTATTCCAAAATTCCATAAAAATGGAAGTAATGACGAACGCAATTGAAGTTGGGACTATAAAGATCTCTCCGCGCAGATGGCTAAACACAAGAACTTTTTCCAAACAGCATGCTGCAAACTTGAAGCACACATGGCGGAGCTAGAAGACAGGTCCCGCAGGGATAATGTTTGCATTATCAACTTGCCTGAATTAGTTGAAAAGGAGACGCGCAACAAAATTTGTTTCATCTTCGCTCATTAAATGGTTTCCTGCACTTAATGACGGAAAGATGGAGGTGATGTGGACACACGTGTAGGCCAACACTGGATCCCGCACCTTGATCTGCAAGATGCTACGCTACACAGACCGGGACCGCATCTTGAAGGCAACCAGAGGCTATCGGATAGAAGCCGGCGGCAAAGAGATCCGCCTCGCCGCTGACTGCAGCAACTACACCTTCAAACGACGCCGCTCATTTTCCCAAACAATGGATACAGCGAGGAAACAAGGTTTCATCCCGTTTCTGATTTATCCGGCTAAACTAAAGCTGTCCCGTGGGTCTGAAGTGCACCTTTTGAGACCGGGCAGATGCTGAGGAGTTCCTTGGTGCTCAGACCCTGCCGACGGCCTAACGAAGGGATATGATGTCTGGTTTCCAGAACTACTAACACAGGATTGTTAGATAAGTAAAATGTTAAAACTGTATAGACACGACACCCCTCATAATATCACTAAGGTATCTGATATCTGACAAACCAGGGAGGTTGTGTGTTTTGTGGGTTTTTTACTATATTATTTGCTTACCTGAAGTAAACTCTTAAGAACCTTGGGTATGTATGGATGACTAATTTGATGGATAATTTTCTTTCTTTACTGTGGCCAATTTCTATCTGTTCTTTTTCTTTTGATATTGGAATGGACACACAGACAAATGATTTCGGGGGTGGGCCTTTGTAATGGTGTGATAGCCGGCTGTTTCAGTTCAGGTGCCTAAATATTGGGTGTTTTGTCTGTGGTTTTGCCACCTTGTTAGGTAATGTCAGACGTGAGTTTTGTAATTTTACATTTCAATTTTCAATTCAATTTTATTTATAGTATCAATTCATAACAAGAGTTATCTCAAAACACTTTACAAGGACCCAACAGTTCTAGTAGTTTGCTCAAGAGCAAGCAACAATGCGACAGTGGCAAGCAAAAAAACTCCCCTTTGGGAAGAAACCTCGGACAGACCCAGGCTCTTGGTAGGCGGTGTCTGACAGTCCCAAAAAAAAAAAAAAAAAGTAGTTTGTAGTAGTTCTTTGTAGTAGTTCATGGCATAGCAGGGCACTGTGCAGCATTACAACGCACAGCAGGACGTAGCTGGGCACCGCAGATCGTGGCAGGGAAGGGAACGTGTAGCGGGACCATGGCGACAGCTGCAACCATGATTTTGGAGCCTCCCTGATCCGAGGAAACATGCTGGGAGAAAAACAACAAAAGGACTCGGGGAATGACACCCCAGAGCTAGGTTAGTAACAAGCATTTCTGGGACATGGATGCACACAAAATAGGAAGATAGAAAGATAGGAGAGAGGAGCTCAGTGTGTCGAAGGAAGTCCCCCAGCTGTCTACAACTATTACAGCATAACTAAGAGAGACAGGGTAAAGAGAGGAGCCTGGTCAGGCTAGAACTCTCCCCAACCGGATCGGGCTGTATGCCAAGTCTCCCTTTAGTTTTATTACATTCTTGATTATATGATAGATAGATCTGACAACTATGAGAAGCATGTGGGCCGGGTTAGGCGGACGCTGCAACTCCTCACTCCCTAACAATATTCAATTCTATGCCCTAACTATAAACTTTATCAAAGAGGAAAGTCTTAAGCCTACTCTTAAATGTGGAGACGGTGTCTGCCTCTTGAACCCAAACTGGAACCTGGTTCCACAGGAGAGAGCCTGATAGCTGAACGCTCTGGCTCCCGTTCTACTTTTAGTGACTCTAGGAACCACTATAACCCTGCATTCTGGGAGCGTAGTGCTCTTGTAGGGCAGTAAGGTACTATGAGCTCTTTAAGATAAGATGGTGCCTGACCATGAAGAGCTTTGTAGGTGAGAAGAAGGATTTTAAATTATATTCTGGATTTCACAAGAAGCCAATGCAGAGAAGCTAAAACAGGAGAGATGTGATCTCTTTTCCTGGTTCCTGTCAGAACACGTGCTGCAGCATTCTGGATCAGCTGAAGAGTCTTTATGGACTTTTTCGAGCAGCCTGATAATAAAGAATTGCAGTAATCCGGCCTAGAAGTAACAAATGCATGGACTAGTTTTTCTGCATCATTTTTAGACAAGATATTCCTGATTTTTGCAATATTACGTAGGTGAAAAAAAAGGCGATCCTTGAAATTTGCTTTATGTGAGAATTAAAGGACATGTCCTGATTAAAAATAACTCCAAGATTCCTCACAGTGGTGCTGGAGGCCAGGGTGATGCCATCCAGAGCAACTATCTCTTTGAATAATGTGTCACGGAGGAACATTTTTTTAAAAATATATTTAAATTTTTCTTTTTTTTTCTTTTTTTTTGTTTCTGGCGACATGGGGTGGAATTTTTGGATCTCTACCTTGTATACTATAGTGTATATACAGGAACTCATAACCTCGCTCAGCCTTGTTTGTATTAATGTTGATGTTACACATTGCTAGTTGGAATATAAATGGTTTAAATGGCCCCATTAAGCGCTCAATGTGTCTTGATTGGCTTAAAAGGCACAATATAGATGTGGCCTTTATCCAAGAGTCACATTTTAAACACCTTGATAAACAGCGCTTGTCGAACCGATTTTATTATACTGCAGCTGCAGCTACAGTACCTTCCATTCTAAAAGCCGCGGGGCCTTGGTGGTGTTAAGGCGTAGCCTCTCTTTAACAATAATTGGAAGCTATGGAAGTGAGGATGGCCGAATTGCTTATATTAAAACCAATATGTATGGGCAAAAAATTGCGTTTTTAAGTATTTATGCTACAAATATTTTCAGTCCAGACCTTTTTGGTACAATTAGCAAGATTTTATGGGACTTGCAGGAATTCTCAGTTATTATTGCTGACATGAACGCGGTCCTGGATCCCGCATCGATAGATCTAGCGCTCCAATACGACATCTTCCTCCGTCAACAATTGCCTTCCAAGGATTAGTTGGAAATTATTCATATAGACACAAAACTTACTCAAGGATAGATCATTTACTGGCTTCTGCAACGATATATTCTGAAATCCATTCCGCTGTGATTTACCCGAACTCTTTATCTGACCTCTGTGTTGTCACATCACAGCTCTCACTGGCCGAATTCAACTTTGACGTAAGTAAGGTGGCGCTTTGACACCACATTACTTAAAAACAACGGCTATTGTGACCATTTTAGAAATACCTTTAAAACATTTATTTCAGAGAATGCTGGCTCAGTAGAGGACCCTCGGGTCTTGTGGGGTGCAATTAAGGGTTTTGTGAGAAACACTACCATTTCCTTTGCTTCCTACCTTGATCGATCAAGGCTGAGCAAGATTACTGCACTTGAGACCGAACTACGAATGCTAGAACAGGCTCAGCAACGGGATGGTCCAACAGTTGACAGTAAAAAAAAGAAAATTAATACAGCCAGAACAGATCTTACTAAATAACCATGGTCAAGCAAAGAAACGAGACGCAGACGGCAAAATGTGCAGTTGAAAAGCTTTTTGCAAAAGGGTAGATCCGTGAGAGCAACCTGCCTGCCAGCGTTGCTTCCACGGAACAGACAACTAGAAACTAAAAGCAAAGTCTTTTTATTGAAGCACACACACACAAAGATTTACAGTTGTTGAGTCTAAGGCATCTGGTGGCAGATTGCCGGGGCAACCTGACCCTCTGCCTGACCTCGAAACTAAGACTATCTAAAGGATTTACAACAGAGTAGACTTTATGGCGGTGCTTTAAGGAAAACATAGTTGGTTAAATGTGCATATAAGATAAAATATAAAGCATACATGAATATACGTCAAGCAAGATATGAATATATGATAAGCATGAAAGTTATGATTATGATATGAATATGAATTTAAGCATGCAAGGTATAATATTCTAAGACACTACTACAGAGAATTGTCTAATAAAAGGAACTTATAAAAACGAATTTCTCTGTCATTTCCCTCCTGTTGTACATTTAACAAACATCAGCAATTATGACTCCGGGTTTGCGGTTTTCAATAATTACGTCAAAGCATGCACACTCACAGGATAGGATACTTGTTTACTCTTCATCAGGGAGAAGGCAAAAACCCTTTCCGTCTGTTAGAAAGGAAAAATTCCTTCTCGACCCTCCCTTAGGGAGCGATCACCCTGTGGCCAAGATGAGTTCAAAAGGTTTATGTGTGCTTTAATACATCATTGTGTGGGCTTGGGACACATTCATCATTACTTATCAGATTTAGCAGAGAGCTGATGAAACTGGACATGTGCATAGTTGGTCAGTTGTATCAGTGTATGAAAAATATTACAAGTACTGCTACAAGGAAAGTAACAATTCTAAGCAATAATCCATACCAAGGTCCTGAAGTTAACCAGGAGAGGAAATCTCCGCTAACTACATTATCTGCCTCAGCAGCATCTCTAAGAGCAGTCAAATTAAGAATGGCTTTCTGAATGACACCTGCATCTTTGTCATTATCTGGGATAAAAGTGCAACACGTAGTACCAATAAGCGCACACACACCACCTTGTGATGCCGTCAACTGGTCTAACACCAGCCTATTTTGTAGGGCGATCAATCTTATAGCGGTCAATTCTTCGCTATTTTTGACAGGGCTGTTACGGTTGAATTCATGAACAGCCCTACTCGGTAACTGATTGTTTCCATTCTCAGCTCAACTTTACCCACCCCTACCCACGGGAAAAGTGCATGCAAAACTTTTTGGCCATCTGACCACAGCTCGTGACCTTTGGGGACATCCGATCCCCCTACGCTGTCATGGCGTTCAAAAGCACTACGCCTCGCACGTGGGTGGTGGCGGAGCGTTACCATGTGTGAATGATCTGCCGGTTCTCTAGAGCGCAATGACCCTCCCAACCCACCGGTAAATCTAGGAACATGTAGGAGCCACACAGCCAATTGACTCCTAGCTGGCCATATGTTCTCAATGCATCAGGGGCCTGGAAATAGGGCACACAAGTCTTATTACCTACAGACTTGGTGAAGTCCAATTTGCATACAGTCAATGGCGGGACCATTTGCCAATTCAGGGTCTCGTTCAACAGAGTGGGTGTTAAGGCGGAGGGTAGCGCGTGTGGGGAAGATGGTGCTGGCGTCGACGGGTTTCGGGACCACCTACGGGTTGTGGGCGGAAATTGGCATACGTGTGCATACATAACAGTTTTTGTGGTTCTCAGATTTGGTTACATATTTAGCATAGCAATACCAAAGGTTCAAATCAAAAAGGACGAATTGTAAACCACATCATAGTCTTTCATGGCTTCGTCGATGAGCATACGGTTTCCATGTGAAACCTGTTGTTGTGGTCCCTTAGTCGCTGTCAGCGCAGAGGACCAGTAGGACAGAACAAACCCATCCCTTTAGTTCACCCATAGCTGGAGTATAAAGTCTCAGTTGGTTTCTTCTTTCTTCAGCAGGCAAAGGTTTTGATGACTTTGGTGAACCCCGCCCTCCAGCCTATTCGGGGTGTGGGAATGGAATGATCTTTTTACAGTGACTTTGGTGAACCCCTGGGGGTGGATGGGTTCAGCAATCTTTACAGCTGTGGGCGTGGTGATGAGCACGGTGTACGGCCCCTCCCACTTTGGTGATGACCAGCACTTCCTCTTTATCACTTTTATCAGCACTTGGTCATCTGGCTGGAGTCTCCCCACCTGGGGAGACAGAGGGGAGAGATAGGCAGATTACATGCACTTTGAACAGTCCTATCTCTAAACACTTTGCACATCCACTCTGCTAAAAGGGCTCCTGGATCATCACTTTTCTCTGCCCAGGGGACCCCTTCCCACAAAGGTAAAATAAACGGCCTGCCATGAACCACTTCAAAAGGTGTGTCAGTCCTGCCGTGTTTGGTGTAATTCTCATGTAAACCTCTACTAGGGGAAGACACTCTGGCCATGGCTTTCCTGTCTGATCCATAATTTTCTTTAGCCTATTTTTTTTACTGTGCCGTTAGTCCTCTCGACCAATCCGGCACTTTGGGGGTGGTAGGAACAGTGTCTCTTCAGTTCTATGCCTAGGTGTTGTCCTAGCAATGTTACTGTTACTGTCTCATTTACAAAATGTGGGCCATTATCACTCCAAATTATTCTTGGGATGCCATACTGGGGTATTACCGGTTTTAATGTTTTGGCTACAGTAATGGCATCTGCTTTTTAGCTTTATGAAATCCATTTTTTAAGTAAGAATTTAATCCCTTGAAGGTGTGAAACACCTTATTGTGGGCATTTCCCGCTGTTGGGACATGGTCTTCGCCATGGCCCCCCACCCAGCTACCAAAATACAAATTTTTAGACAAGCAGGGCTTGTCATCTTTCTGATATAGGCTATCAACACAAGTTGCACCGTCCTGCCAGCCATACATCTTTCTCGGTTTTGGGGGAGTTTATCTTGCATGTTTTTCAGTACTTCTGTAGGGATCGGATTCTGTGGTTCCTCTTGAACCCTAAGAGCTCTGATCTTACAGCTGCTCTCTAGCTTTCTCATCTGCTTTTGCATTACCTTTGGGACTGGCTCAACCCAGCTCCATATGATTTTTAGGCAGCAGGGCTTGTCATCTTTCTGATATAGGCCATCAACACAAGTGGCAATCTGCCAGCCAAACATCTTTCTTGGTTTTGAAGTTGTCTTGCATGTTTTTCAGTACTTCTGTAGGAATCGGATTCTGTGGTTCCTCTTGAACCGCTAAGAGCTCTGATCTTACAGCTGCTCTCTTAGCTTTCTCATCTGCTTTTGCATTACCTAAACTGACTGGATCTTTTTGTCGCTTAGTATGCTGCACACTTGCAAGTAGCTAATCTGTGTGGTAATTGAATAGCCTGAAGTAACTTCACTTGCAAGTCTGCATATTCAACTGTCTTTCTCTGACTTTCTGTATGCTCTGGCACCTCAGCTCTGAGAGTGCGCGTTCCTGTTCCACAGAAGGAGAGGAGCAGAGAGGGGAGGGGCGGGGGGCTTGGCTCTGGCTGACTAGGCTGCTATCTCTGTGTATGTCTGTGACCTTCACTGTTTCTCTCTGACTTTATTCTACTGAGGCCAAAAATCTTTCCCTAAAATCCACAGTCTGTTCAAATGTTGTGGATGACATTAGCTCTTCTTTTAGGTGAGGAAAAGCTTTTCTTTCCCCCACATTGTTCCATCTCATTTTGTTGATCAAGGCCCTAGGCGTGTCAGATAAGGTCTTGTAGCTCCTGAGTTTTTAGTGTGTCTAATGTCTAGTGTGGGGGCTCTGGACTGTACTGCTTGTTTCTGTTAAGCCAAACTCAGGAATTCGTTGCGAAGTAGAGACCTTGTTGAAACAAAACAAACAAAAATGACAAACCAAAATGACAAGAACTGAACTTCTACACTTCTTCAACTTCTAACTTCTAACTTCACAACGAACAGAGTCACAGAGTGACCCCACAGTTCTGTGCGCATAACACATGACTGCTCCTTATCTCCCGTTTGCCCCAACAGAAACCAGACCATGTTTGGAAAACACTCTAATCTTAAACAACACACTTCATCCTTCTGTTTTCTGTTTTTCAGGCTTCTAGGGGCCAGAGCTGTCCCTGAGCACCCGCCTAGTGCGTCAAAAAAAAAAAAAAAAAATATCAAAACATACATAAAAAAAAAAAAAACAAAAAATGACTGTAGCTGTCATTCAATCTTAGAAGCTAGAAATTTATCTCGTCTGTAGATTGGTTCAGGCATTAACCTACAGTTTGGGCAAGCTGACCGTTGCATATCTCTCAAGGCGCCAGCTTTTTGTTGCCTATTTGCTCACAGTGATAAATTGCAAAGCCATAACAATACTAGCTGTCTCTAGACGCCGGAGGCCCTATTCAAGGATCTATCTTTAGGAGGCTCATGTTTCAGAGGCACCTACAATGTAGATCCACTTAATAAATGAACAATTAACTAAAAGAAAATCTTGTCTATGTGATTGTCTTATTACAGGCCTCAGTTACCTGTCTTATATCTCGAATCAAGCGCCAATGAACCTTATCACCTTTTTTACTGGAAAATTGGTGTATCACATGGCTAGTCAGGACATTCTCTGATTAGTCCTGCTTCTACTAACTCTCTAATTACAGGTGCAATGTCTCTCTCTGCCTCTGGTTTGACATTGTCTCACCCTGGGCTGCCAGTCTGGCCTTGTTTTTGTTTTTGGGCAGCTTTTATCAGGCCTACATAGGCAGGCCCTTTAGTCCATAAACATTAAAGGCATAGGTTGGGTGTGGTAAGCACCCCCCACCCCTGTTGATATCTGTACGTTTCACTGGAGGGGCTGTATGCCAACCCTGGGTCATCAACTGGCCCTTAATCATCTGCTCTTTGAACTTTGAGTGCCACTTCTCCCAAATCTTTCCATCTCATATCATATGTTTTTGCTAGTGTCTGTAATCTATAGGGATCTGGTCCCAACTCAGTAATCAATGTATGTAATTCGTCAGACACCCTCATATAATTGTGATTGTAAACATGTATACATGCATTACTCCTTTATAGAATTTGCTAAGAAATTTTAGCACTACTCATGTTTCAAGAGGTTCTGCGTTCAGAAATTTTAACACATTGCCTCCTCCATGTGTGTAGTCTGTCTCTTAGACAAAATACACACTACTTCTCACCAAACCCACTGTTTGGCTACTCTTTACTCTTCAACAACACGTAGCATAATTAACCCCACTGGATCACTCCAATTTTTATCAGTCAGACCATGAAAACATCATTGCCTTAATTTAGATGTCACCAATGTGCAGATTCGATTCCCAACAGGTTCTGCTCACCTTTATTTAGGGGCGCCCCAGGCTCCGTTGTTTCCTGTTCTGACTGTTCCCATCCAATTTTTTAATCAATCCAATCCAATGTTCAATCCAATTTTTAGTGAGTCCCCATTTTCAGATTTGATTTATGCTTGGTTTTCGTTATATTCCAAATATTCCAAAAGGCGCAAACAGAGAACAAGGAAAAAAATTGTCTCTGTAGTTTCTGTAGTCTCTGTCTCTCTTTTGCCTGCCTGCTCTCTCCACATTCCTGCAGCACACAGCTCTCTCTGTATCCCCCGCATTCCACACTTCCCGGGAAGTTTTCTTCCATAAATTGTAAGTCTTTCGGAACGGCTATACTCTGATTTTGACCCATCCTGCTCTGTTCCACAAATCACACAATTTCCACAATAAAACACTGCGACAATAAAACTTCACAAATCACAATACAACGCTGCGTTACACCAACCTGTGTCCCTGTCCTAAGCAAAGTCTCACAAAGAACCACAAGTTATCACAATAAACCGCTGTGCAGCAACACTCTTATTGTCTCACAACCAACAAACAAATTGTTACACACAATACACTAACCCGCTTGCGAAAAGACAAAAGCGCTTCTGACAATCATCCGCTGTGCAAACACCCACGGGGCGTCAGAACAAACACTAACCCGCTACGGGAAAAACACCCAGCGCTTCCGACGGACAACCGCTGTGACAAACACACACGGCGTGTCGGGAAACAAACACAAATCCGCAAAACACAACATAGAACACAAAACACAAAATAGCAAACAGTGCACTGCTACAATACACAAACAAACAAACACTGCCTCGCTGTGAAAAGACGTACACAGCGCTTCCGACTAACCACCGCTGTGACAAACACACACACGGCGTCTCGGGAAACAAAAAGCCGGTGATCACCCTTGCCAACTCCCGAACCCAATCAGGATGGCATTCTAGACACCCGGTCTCCCATCCTTAGACGGGAAAGCGTGTCGCCGGACGCCCCGGAACTTATCAGAACCAACTGATAGATCCCGTTTAAGCCTAGCTATGTCCCAGACGGGAAAGTATTCATCAATAACAACCTCGCTTCAAGCCCTATAATCTGCCCCATAGTATCCACAACAAATCACTCAATAAAGTCCCAGACCGTAAGACACACAGCCGTTACGTCAAGCTTTTGTCCACAACAAATCACTCAATAAAGTCCCAGACCGTAAGACACACAGCCGTTACGTCAAGCTTTCGTATGTGCACACAGGTAAACAGAATAACAGACTCAATAAAGTCCTAGACAGCGGGGCTATAATCAATAACACTTTCAAATTTGCCACTTCCAAAGTACAAATTTTAGCTAGCAAAAACGTGCACCACATTTTTTACATGAGAAACTCAGAACTGCCACACTCACCCGTGTCTGTCCACTGCTTCGACCATGGGGAGTCGTCACCGAGGGTGCAGGGCAGCACCGGACCAACCTATGGCCCCGTCCCGCGAAGAGGTTAACAGATCATCTGGCCTTGATCGGGCGCGGTCCTGGACTCCTCAGCTGTTGACTCCCGGGTTTCGGCACCAGAAAATGTCAGGTTCAGGACACTTTATCTTACTAAATAACCATGGTCAAGCAAAGAAACGAGACGCAGACGGCAAAATGTGCAGTTTAAGACTTTTGCAGCAAAAGGGTGAATTCCACAAGAGCAACCTTCCTGCCAGCGTTGCTCCAAGGAACTACGGCAACTAGAAACTAAAAGCAAAGTCTCTTTATTGAAGCACACACACACAAAGATTTACAGTTGTTGAGTCTAAAGCATCTGGTATGCCTACACAGACAGGGTGCAGCGACCTGCACTCTGCCTGACCTCGAACATACTATCTAAAGGATTTACAACAGAGTAGACTTTATGGCGGTGCTTTAAGGAAAACATAGTTGGTTAAATGTGCATATAAGATTATAAAATATAAAGCATACATGAATATACGTTAAGCAAGATATGGATATATGATAAGCATGAAAGTTATGATTATGATATGAATATGAATTTAAGCATGCAAGGTATAATATTCTAAGACACTACTACAGAGAAATGTGAAATAAAAGACTTATAAAAACGAATTTCTCTGTCAGAATTCCTCCTGAATTTTACCTTACCTTTTGGGAAGAGTTGGGGCAATACTTTTTATCCATGATTTATAAAGCTGTTGAAGTTGGTGCCTTTTTTAATGATATGAATGCCGCCTTGAGAGTAGTATTACCCAAACCTAATAAGGACACCACTAAGTGCGGGAACTATAGACCATTATCTATCCTTAATGCCGAAATAAAAGTTTTTGCCCGTATACTGGCCTTGCGATTAGAGCCTCATATAACTATGTTAATTAAAAGTGACCAGACGGGCTTTGTGAAATCGCGACTTGCTTCTGACAATGTACGACGACTGCTGCATGTCATCCATGCTGCTAAGGATATCCCTACTCCATGTGCAGTATTGAGCCTGGATGCAGAGAAAGCCTTTGATAGGTTAGAATGGGATTACCTGTGGATGGTTCTAAAGCGCTTTAATTTGGGCCCAACTTTTATTAGTTTTATTAAACTACTTTATAGCAATCCATCTGCGATGGTAAACACAAACGGCATTATATCAAATAAGTTTGAGTTATCGCGGTCATGCCGACAGGGTTGCCCATTTAGTCCTTTTCTTTTTATACTGTCATTGGAGCCCCTTACACAGAAAATTCGCCAACACCCGATAATTTCCCCCGTAACTTTTAATAACACTACACGCTCCATATCGCTTTATGCTGATGATATATTATTATATTTTGACAAAGCAGCCATATCGTTACCGCTCATTTTGGATACTTTTCAGGAATTTAGCTCTCTGTCTGGGTATAAAATTAATTGGTCCAAATCCGGACTTGAGCCTGACTGTATTGCCCCTGTATATTCCAGTGGTCAAACAATTTAAATATTTGGGGGTTGACATTTTTCCGTCGTTAGTTAATATTGCCAACTCAAACTTTCAAGGTATTTATAATAGAATTGAAGTGGATCTAAGTAGATGGTCTCACTTGCCAAATTCATTACAAGCACGGGTGTCAATAGTCAAGATGGATATTCTACCACGCATAAATTTCTTTTCTTCAATGTTGCCCTTACCACCCCCAACTGATTACTGGAAGAGGGTCCATTCCTTAGTCTCTAAATTTATTTGGGGAGGGAAACGGCCATGGGTGAAGCTAACAACAACACAACAACATAAAATAGAGGGTGGCCTATCTGTGCCTAATTTTAAATACTATTTTGGTCATTTATACTAAGACCATTCATTGATTGGCTTAACACCTACTCTGACCCCTGTTGGAAACCCATAGAACAGGACCTAGCATTACCACATAGACTGGAGGATCTGATTTACTCTGCTGTCCCATTAAAACGGGCTAAGCTGCGGCTTGGACCCATAATGAGCTGTCTCCTATCAACATGGCTCACTGTTGAGAAATAAAATAAGATCTCATGTAAATGGCACCGGAATAGCCCGCTGTTTAACAACTATTCTCTACTCACGGGGGGGGGTTCTTTTGCATCCCGGTATGGAGTTCTAGAGGTATACATGTTCTAGCGGATGTATATAATGAAAATGGGCTCCGTGATTTTAATGATTTGAGACGGACTTACCAATTGCCTGGATCATCTTTATTTCTGTAGTTTCAACTACTATACAAATACTAGCATATGGAGTACCATGGGGTTCTTGGCCTACTATTCACCCTTTGCACTCTATTTCATACGCTAGCAGTCAAAACAGAGGGGTGGTCTCCCGAATATATTCTTTTGTTCGGGATGCCTCTTATAAAACTCTCCCTATTTTACGTGTGTGGGCCAATGACCTACAACGTTACAACAAAAGTGACTCACTGGACTGGGATACCATTTGGTCTTCGATTGGCCTTGCTTCTAAGAACCCAAATCACCAACAGATCCATTTCAATTTTATCTATAGGACCAACCTCACTCCCAGGAAAGGCTTTCTAATGAAATGCTTAACTTCTCCGATCTGTACCCTCTGTTCAGATGGTTGTATAGGTTCATACATGCATATGTACTGGGAATGTAAGGATGTGAAGCTTTTCTGGGGGGAGGTTTGTGCCACTTTATCTAATGTTGTGGATGGTATTGTACCGTGTTCCCCTGCTGTGCTGCTCTTGAATGATACCTCCTCGCTGAAGATGACATGTTGGAAAAAGCGTATGCTTTTAACAGGCATCACTGCGGCTAAGAAAATGCTAGCTCTACGCTGGAAACCTCCACATGCAATAACTAAGCCTCAATGGATTAACACATACATGAACGTAATTGAGATGGAGCTATCAGTGACAAGAATGCATAGTGCCGGTCCCGATACTATGTCAGCGTGGCTTTCAATGGTTGATAAGGTTAAGAATTTGCTGTAATTTAATAGCTGTATTTACATTGTCGGTTTTGAGGTCTGTAATGGCCGGTAAAATATGTTAGAGATCCAGGGTATGAGGGATTGGGCGGGCAGGGGGGGAAGGGGTCGCAATTAGAATATTTTTTGTTTTTTGAGATTGTTGTTTATTGTTAAATGTGTATTTAGTTTGTTTTTGATGGTGATAAACCGACAATGTAGTCGGAAGGACTTGTGTCTGAATTGATGATTGAAGAAAATAAAAAGTTGTTCACAAACTCACTCTGCATGTGACTTGTCTTCTGCTCATTCTTGGTCATATTTTAAACCTGTGACATTACAGGACATCACGTCTCTGCTACATACATTGAAACCCACGTCTTGTCCTATGGATGTTCTCCCTACTGTGCTATTTGTACAAGCATTTGATTCTATTGGCCCCTGTATTGTGGAAATGCTCAATACCTCACTTTTTAACTGGTGTTGTTCTTGTTTTTTTAAACATGCTGTTGTTAAGCCTGTACTTAAAAAAAAGCCCAGCTTGGATCCTTTACAACCTAAGAACTACAGACCGATATCCAAACTTCCATTCATGTCAAAAAAAATTCTAGAAAAAGTTGTAGCAGAACAACGAACCCTTTTCTTAGAGAAAAATGAGCTGTTTGAAAAATTCCAGTCTGGTTTCCGTAAAAAGCATTCCACAGAAACTGCATTACTGAAAGTTTCTAGTGATATTGTCAGCTGATTCTAAAGAATACACAGTTTTGGTTCTCTTGGACCTTTCATCTGCTTTCGATACTGTTGATCATAATATTATGATAAATAGACTTCATGATCTGGTTGGGATGTCTGGATCAGTTTTAAAATGGTTTTCATCCTACCTTTCTGGTAGAAGTTTTAGTGTTTATGTAAATCACATCATGTCTGAAACTGCAGGGTTGTCATGTGGGGTACCTCAGGGTTCTGTCTTAGGACCCATCCTGTTCCTTTTGTATATACTCCCTCTAGGACAGATAATTAGTCATTTCAGTGACATATCGTACCATCTGTATGCGGATGATATTCAACTTTACTGCTCGTTCAAGGAAACTGAGCTCCATAAATTGTCTTCCTTAACTAACTGCTTGACCAGTATTAAACAGTGGTTATATGACAACTTCCTACTTCTGAACTCAGATAAAACAGAAACGTTGATTATCGCCCCTGAGAGTAAAATCCCTCTGATTAAAAAACACATTGCTGACTTAGGCTCGTCTGTCCAGCCGAGGCTCAGGAGCTTAGGTGTTGTTTTGATTCAGCGATGTCCTTAGAGTACCACTCAATGCAATTAGTCAGAAACTGTTTCTTCCAACTAAGGAATATATCCAAATTAAGAGCACTGGTGTCAAATGGTGAGTTGGAGATGATCATTCATGCTTTTATTTCCTCTCGCTTCGAACAGTCTTTTTACCTGTTTGAGCAAGAAGGAGCTTTACCGTCTCCAGGCTGTTCAGAACTCTGCTGCAAGGCTTTTAACTCACATTAACAAAAGAGCACACATCACACCTGTTTAGCAGCACTTCACTGGTTACCAGTCCAGTATAGAATTCAATTTAAAATCCTGGTTCTTACTTTTAGAGCCCTGCATGGTCAAGTTCCTCACTACATCTCTGACTTGATACAGCTTCATACTCCGATCCGTAGTCTGAGGTCATCAGGTCAGAGACTGTTAGTTGTTCCCCACACTCATGTTAAATCCAGAGGGGATCGGTCCTTCTAGGCTGTGGAATGCATTGCCTACATTTCTACGTTGTGTGAATTCTGTCGATTCTTTTAAAAAGCAACTGAAGACGCTGCTATTCAAACAGGCGTTTAGTTAGACGAGGGGTTTTTATGGTTTATGTTTTTATGTTTTAAAAGTGTCTTATGCATTGTATTGTACTTTGTTGGTATTGTATTACATTTTACTGTGAAGCACTTTGTGATTTTTTATCTGTGAAAGGTGCTATACAAATAAACCTTACTTACTTACTTACTTACGAAAAAAACTTGTGAGGAGCGTTGTTGGGAACCATCCACGTTACTTTTTTGGACAATTTGTTTGAAAAAAAAACAAACAAAAAAAAGGAGTCTTGGCACATGTTGAGTCTCTTCTTCCTATTGGTCGACCAATACCTGTTCATGTTGAGTCTCTTCTTCCTATTGGTCGACCAATACCTGTTCATGTTGAGTCTCTTCTTCCTATTGGTCAACCCCAATACCCGTTAGTAGTAATGATAATTTACAGTGAAAATGAAAATCATTTAGTCAAAAGGAAGATTTTGGAATGCTTTAAGCAATTATTTAATGAATGAGAAACGTTCAACATAATCTCCAGTAACAGAGTCAGATAGTGGAGGGTGGGCAGAAAGTGTGTGCATGTGCATGTGACTGTAAATTGGGACATTAAGGCAAAATTGACAGACAGCACAAACACATCTAATATGACTTTATTTAGCAGATATATTCATAGAGCAGCATATCTCCACCAGACTCCATGTAAATAATCACTACTTTTAGCATGTATAGAGCAGCATATCTCCACCAGACTCCATGTAAATAATCACTACTTTTAGCGTGTATAGAGCAGCATATCTCCACCAGACTCCATGTAAATAATCACTACTTTTAGCGTGTATAGAGCAGCATATCTCCACATGTAAATAGGTGAATTAAGAGTTTATTTCTTATTTACATCTGTAAATTCTACCTGATGCTGAACATCTGTCCTGTAGGGTAACATTACAGCTTGTTTCTCCCTGATACTGAACATCTGTCCTGTAGGGTAACATTACAGCTTGTTTCTACCTGATGCTGAACATCTGTCCTGTAGTGTTACATTACAGCTTGTTTCTACCTGATGCTGAACATCTGTCCTGTAGGGTTACATTACAGCTTGTTTCTACCTGATGCTGAACATCTGTCCTGTAGGGTAACATTACAGCTTGTTTCTACCTGATGCTGAACATCTGTCATGTAGGGTAACATCACAGCTTGTTTCACTTTACGCCCCGAAATACCAGAGTAGAATCAGGTAGATCAGCCACAGCAGAACACACAGTGTACCAAACCAGGTCAGCCAGTCCACACCAATGATGTCAAACACTTCTCCCAGCAGCCAATCATCAGCAATGCTGCCACGCTGGGCGGCAGCCGGGATTCGTAGTAGTTCGACCACCATCTGAGCCCGACGCCTCTGGGATCAACCCGTCCTCGCAGGGAGGCAGTGTTCGGCCCGGGCCGGGGGCTGACACCCCTCCATCTTTACACCTGAAGCGACCATGACGACAGGTAGTCAGACAGCACACCGCCTCATGACGGACCCCGACAACAGCTCTGATGCAATCAATACACATGAACCCTGTTATTGGATCCCTATTTAATAATATAATAATATAAATAATAATAACCAGGACTCCGACAAGTTAAAACTTTGCAATCATGGATTGTAAATATTAATGGACAAAGCATCCGGTTCAGAGAATGCTGCAAATGTGGAAGTGCCTTAAAGCTGCATTATACCTGATCTCCTGCAGGGGGGCTCCTTAAAGCTGCATTATATCTGATCTCCCTCTCTCCTCCCTCTCATCTTAAATCGCCCATAACAACAATTTAATAATTCATGTGTAATTTATTGTATAATACTTATTGCTATATTTTGTACACTTATCTATCTCTGCTCTTAACTTTGCTAGTTGTTGCAAACCCCAATTTCCCCACTGTGGGACAAATAAAGGTTTTTCTTATCTTATCTTAACAAACTCAACAACTCATGTCAGATCTCCACCAACCAATGGGTGACATCACACCTGCTCTGTCCATTAACATTAATATTAATATTAACAGTCTATGGTTGCAATGCTCCATCTGCATCCTGTCGCTGATCTTTGGTCTGAACCTGCACCCCCAGCCAGGTATTATCAACGGTTCCAGCTTTAGTCGACGTGTCATGCAGCCGTGTTAGTTTTCATTTCAGTGTTTCATTGTATGTAGTAGTACATGCAGTAGTATGTAGGTACTGTACATACAAACACAATAAAACTATTAAAGGAATCACAGAACACTGTCAAATATAGTTAACTTATGTTTATCACGTATTATTGTATATACTGTATATATATTTTAAGTATGGAAACAACGCAGTAACTTTGAAAAACAGATTGATAATAATCAATTATCTGTTTTATATATATATTTATATATATATATATATATATATATATATATATTTATATATTCAGTTATCATTAACACACATTAGAGGGTGCCACTCCCGTTTCTTATTTATTTTAATTTAAATTATACCTAATGTTTAAGTTAGAAAAGCAGAAATTAGGAATTGTTGAGACTAAAATTAAAGGAATGGATGTTGATGGATAATCACAGACTGGAATATGTCAACTTTTACTCAATACTATTTCAAAACACTTCAATTGGTTTTCAAATGCTATAAAATTGTAATAAGACACCCCAAAATTAATGAAAGTAGAGATTTGTACTTGGCAAAGAGCGTTGTGTGGAATCAATATTGTTATTTTGGGGAATTAAAAAGAACATTGATGTAGGACAACATGAGGACAACATGAGGACAACATGAAGACAACATGAGGACAACATGAGGGCAACATGAGGGCAACATGAAGACAACATGAGGACAACATGAGGACAACATGAGGGTAACATGAGGACAACATGAGGACAACATGAGGGCAACATGAGGACAACATGAAGACAATATGAGGACAACATGAGGACAACGTGAGGGTAACATGAGGACAACATGAGGACAATGTTGGGACAACATGAGGACAATATGAAGACAACATGAGGACAACATGAAGACAATATGAGGACAACATGAAGACAATATGAGGACAACATGAGGACAACATCAGGGTAACATGAGGACAACATGAGGACAACATGAAAACAACATGAAGACAACATGAGGACAACATGAGGATAACATGAAGACAACATGAAGACAACATTAGGACAATATGACAACAACATGGGGGTTAAAGGAACACATCGACTTATTGGGAATTCAGCTTGTGCACCATAACATTGTGGTAAACCTGGTCTCCTCTGTTAATTGTCTCAGCGAATACCCATGACTGTAAACTATGCTTTTAGTATCTAGTAATTATTGACTCTATTACTCCAACTCTGAGAAGACTCTAGGCAAACTCTCTGCTCCGTGACCGGGCTTCTCAGGTGCTGCGAGCAAATCACTCCACCCCATTAGCAGAAGTAGCGGTGCTTCGCCTTTCTGAGAATATAGTTCCCAGTTAGTATACGGTTAGAAGATGGCTGGGTCATGTGACCTTGTTACCTGTACACATTAACATGTTAATTGGAACATGTTGGCGTTATTTTGTCACTTTTTGGGAGCAGTAGGCTAGTTGGAACCAGTTACCCACAGGATCTTTGCTAGACTAAGCTAGGCTAGTTGGAATCAGTGCAGGGTCTTTGCTAGGCTTAGCAAGGCTAGTTGGATGTTACCTGCAGGATCTTTGCTAGGTTAAGCTAGGCTAGTTGGAACCAGTAACTTGCTGGATCTTTGCTAGGCTAAGCTAGGCTAGTTGGAACCAGTAACTTGCAGGATCTTTGCTAGGCTAAGCTAATGCTGGGGGCATCAGACAGAGTTACAGCATGCACGGAGATGGAAGGGTATCAACTTGTCTAACTCTGGGGGTAACGGTGAATAACCCTAAGTCCCAATAAATTGGTGTGTCCCTTTATTAATCTCACAAAGCATGTGTGTTATTGTGTAGCTGGTTATATGCTACCCACCAGGTGAGCGTGGGCTCTGGGTGTCCTGTCACCTCCACCTCTAGCGTCACTGAAGAGCCCTCTATGATGGTAGCTCTAGACAGGGGCCTGGTGAAGCAGGGAGGGCCAGATTTAGAGGCTTTTCCCTGGGGAAGAGACCCTGCCTGGACCTGGGGAAGAGGAGCAGGAGGAGCAGGAAGGGGAGGCCCTTGGATCTGAGGAGTAAGCTTGATCTCCTCACAGACAGCCATGGGCTGACAAATGTTCGTGTCTTGGTATGAAGTTAGTAGATGATGTATGGAGGAAAAGGGGGTGACATGCGGATTAGCCTGCTGAGCCAAAGCTTGGGTCTGTGGTTTGGGATGAGGAGGAGGAGGAGGAGGAGTGGGCTTGGCAGGACTATCGGGGACCATGCCAGGTTCATGCACACACTGCTGGGTACAGGTGGAGATCAAGGACTTGTGGAGGGAGTAGACTGTCTCGTGATTCTGCTTGCTGCTGACTCTATTACTGCTGGTAATGATACCGCTAGATATACTGATGTTGCTCATGTCCTTTGGTAGAAGAGGACAAGTGTCTCTGTTACTGTCTCTGAGGCTGGGACTCTGAGCAAATCCCTCTGTCCTGGGCGACAAGATTGATCTTCGGCAAGGACTCGCTCTGGAACAACCGACTTTCTTGGGGTGAATTGCTAGCCTGTGGCAAAGTATGATGAATATCTGGGGGAGGATTGGCAGTACTCGGTTGGCTTGACAGTAGTGGTTAGGTTGCTGCTTTGGTTGATGGAAACTGAGGATGTTTCTTTGCTGGTTTTGGAGAAAGGCACATCCTGATCAAGGCCTCTCATAGAAGCTGGATAGGGTTGGGACAGATTGCCTTCTTGAGGGAGGGCTGAAGTGCTTTGGAGGCAAGTTGCACAAGATTTGAGGAGCCCAGTGTCTTCAATCCTGTCACTGAGGCAGGGACTCTGAGCAAATCCTCTGTCCTTGGTGACAAGATTGATCTTCGGCAAGGACTCACTCTGGAACGACCAATTTTCTTGGGGTGAATTGCTAGCCTGTGGCAAGGTGTGATGAGTATCTGGAGGGGAGGACTGGCAGGTTTGTTTGACAGTAGTGTCTGTGGTTAAGCTGCTGCTTTGGGGGATCAAGGATGAGGATGTAACTTTGCTGGTTTGAAAAGAAGGTACATCCTGATGAAGGCCTCTCCTGGAACCTTGGTTAGACTGTGAAAGATATCCATCTTGAGGGAGGGTTGTGGCTGTTTGGAGGCAAGTTGAGAAGGATTTGAGGTCCCCAGTGCCACTGGTCTTGTTTTTGAGGCCGGGGCTCTGAGGAAACCCTTTGGCCTGTGCCAACTGATTGATTTGTGACAACATCTCACTCTGGGATAACAGACTTTCTTGTGGTGAACTGAGGTTGCTGCTTGCATGTGTCAAAGATGGTTTGACGTTAGTGGTTAGATTGCTGCTTTGGTTGATGGAGACTGAGTATGTTTCTTTGCTGGTTTGAAAAGAAGGTACATCCTGATCAAGGCCTCTCCTGGAATAGTGGTTAGACTGTGAAAGATATCCATCTTGAGGGAGGGTTGTGGCTGTTTGGAAGTAGGTTACACAAGATTTGAGGAGCCCAGTGTCTTCAAGCCTGTCTTTGAGGCTGGGGCTCTGAGCAAACCCTCCAGCCTGTTGGACCGGATCGATCTTTGACGAGGTCTCACTCTGGGGTGAACTGAGGCTGCTGCCTGCCGGTGCCAAGTTGTGAAGAATGTCTGAAGGGGAGGATTGGAAGTATGTTTCCCAATGGAGGTTTCTCTCAGAGTCAGAGGAGGACTGTGGGGAACTGTTGTTTTGACAAATGGAAGTTCTGTTTAGAGGACTAATAGGGTTGCATTTGAGGAATATAGGGTCTTCTTGGAGGGTATTATCATTGTGGAGATCATGATCTGAGTCATTGGACTGGGAGAGGGTGGTTCTGGGATTCAGCTCTGCAACCACGGGAATGGGATCCATCTGTGGCATGGTCTCACCTTTGGATGCAACATTTTTGGTGTTCTTACCTGGACTCCCCTGACTATGGTTGTTTTGACTTTTGTGTTGCTTTAATAAGAGATCAGTTGGTGACAGGGGCCTATTATCAGGGACACAATTGTCTGGAGTGTTGCTTTTGTGGACTTGGTTAGATTCAGATGGGACGTCCGGTTCAGTGCCCCGGGAGAGGTCAGTTCTTTGGGAGATGTTGGCTGTGGTGGTCTTTCCGGTTATCTGGATGCTGGACAGAGTGCTGGTGAGCAGGCCTGAAGGAGGAACTGTCAGAGGACTCTGGACAAATGAACTGGACTCTGACCTGAACCTGTAAGACACAACAGGAATACAATCAAAACAAGAAACAAGAAAATATTCTATGATTGGTACTGCAAAAGTCCCTCAAGGGGAACATGCACCCCCTGTAGTCCTCCAAAGTACCCCTAGGGGGACACAGACCCCCTGCAGTCCTCCAAAGTCCCTATAGGGGGACATGCACCTCCTGCAGTCCTCCAAAGTACCCCTAGGGGCGGACACACACCCCCTGCAGTCCTCCAAAGTACCCCTAGGGGGACACACACCCCATTTGAGAAACATTTTCCTAATACCCACCTGGTGCTGCTGTAATTGGTTGGAGGATTTGGAGAACCTTCGGTCAGACTGGACTCTCTATGTTGCCGGACTGCACCAGAACCAACATGCTCGGACTGGTGGGGGCACTGGTTGCTATGTGAACATGAGCTCTCCTCAACGTCAGATTGGACCAAGTAGGACTCTGGTGTCTCAGCCAGCGGCGGCAGGGAAATGTCGTCAGGTGACGCACAATCATATTCATCATTGGAGAAAGAATCATCTGTCATCACTTCATGCTGCTGGGGCTCGGCCTCAAACACGACTCCTGCTGATGCATCCTGGGTAAAAAAAAGTTGTCTGGAATTAGTGAAAATCCATGAAATAATTAACTTTTCTCATTACAAAAAATAACAAGATGGGAATCATTCCAGAAATGTTGTAGCTAGCTATGGTTGTTTAGTTGCTAACGTTAGCTCAAAACACCATTCAACTGTTGTTAGGTTTGATGCTAACTTGTAGCTAAGCTAGCAGTAAACCAACTGAGGGTGCAAGAATATTAATGAGCTCAGGCAACATGACGGCAAACTGACCAGCTGTTGTGATTGGACTGATTTCTCATTTCTTTTCAGTGGCTAGAGCTGACACACACACACTGTAACACACACACACACACACACACACAAACTCTAACACACACACACACGCACACACACACTCTAACAAACACACCTACACACACAAACTCTCTCTCACACAGACACACACACACACAAACACACACCTACACACACAAACTCTCTTTCTCTCACACACACACACACACACACACACTCACACAAAGTCTCTCTCACACACACTCTCTCTCTCTCACACACACACACACATGGACCTGACATATTTCAACACATGCAAGTAGAAGCAGTTTTGTGTGCAGAGCTCCTTTAATATGTAGCCTAAAAGCAGCATGTAGATGGAGAATGAAAGAGTATCTAAACTTGACCCCTGGGGGACACCACATGTGAAATTAACTGTTAAATGGTCAACCTGAAGCGGTGTCATGTTTAATCTACGGGAAGTGGAGACCACTTGCATCACCTTTCTCTGAAACGCCCTCTGGATGTCAGAGAACGATGGGCCAATCACAGAGGGAGCGGGCGTAGCCTGAGGCTGTAATGGGCTATGTATGGCGTGGATCCTTCGGTTGGCCACTGGGGGAGCAGGAGGAGGCTGAGGGAGGGGGGGGGGCAGTAGGAGGAGGTGAACGTCTGGCTGTGCAGCTGTTGTCTGACGAAGAGAGGGCACAATCAACTTTATTTATACAATTTAGTGTTTCATCCACACAAGTTTACATGAAAATAATATTCCTGTTCTGGCTCTTATTCTGAAAAAGACCCTATTCCTCAAAGCTGTTGGCGATTAGCTACTTCTCCACAAGTTGAACGGACGGCAACAGCCCTATAACCGCTCTCAACAACACAATAACTTCCAAATATACCTTTACTGCAGAAATCAACCCACTCCTTTTTCCAAAGATAACATTCCCTGGATAGCAGTTACGACCGAGATGATGTTCAAATACTGGAAACTGCAATTAACCCTCCTGGTGTCCTGGGGTCCAATTTGACCCGTTTTTAAAAGTTTCTAATGTACATCAGAAATTTGGGATTCTTTCATCCCAATTGTCCAAATATTACATGGATGGTTCCATATAACAAAGGTTAAGGTTAAGTTCACTACTTTATTGAATTTTGTGTGTTTTATTTCCTTCAAAACAACTTTGGCAAAAAAAAACAAAAAAAATGATATGATTTTCATATAAATATATATATATATATATATATATATATATATATATATATATATATATATATATATATATATATAAATATAAAGGTTTCTTGACCATTAGTTTGAAAAGTAAACTAGTGGTGATATATTGGTGTTAGTAATGTGTACAGTATGCTGATGGTAGTGGTACAAAAATTAAGAAAATGTTGAAAAAAACATAAAAAAATGATTTAAAAAAAACGTATCTCAAATGCGTCAAAAAAGCAATAAAAAGCATCAAAAAAATTGTTAATTTTCAGTTTTTATACCTGCTCTCAGTGTGTTTGTCCGTGTCCTGGCTGTGGCTCTTCTGCAATGGAGGCTTCCTATTGGCCGCAGTCTGCCTCTTCACAGGAACCTTCTTCCCATCATGCTCGGCGGTCAGCTCGGGGGTGTGGCCTGTCTCTTTCAGCTCGTTCTGGACGCACAACAGATTCAGAGGATTCTATTTCTTAATAAATACTTAATTGCAGCCTGAAAATGTCATAAAATACAGCTTATATACAGTAGCTTGAGAAAGTTTACCCCCCCATGCTAAAGTTGATTAAAAAGAGGAATCAAAAATTTATTTTAACATAGGGGGGTGTATACTTATGCCCCCTGTATTTTAACATAGGGGGGTGTATACTTATGCCCCCTGTATTTTAAGGAATTATTTATTTAAGAAACATTCATTCACAAAGGTTGGATTTTCCTATTTTTTTTTAATCAAGGCGTTAAGATCAATCAGAGATTTCTAAAAGATGTTTTTATCCTCTTTTTAATCAACTTTAGCATGGGGGGGGTAAACTTTCTCAATCCACTGTATATCTCGTCTTCAGGGCAGTTCTTCTATATGTTGTGGAACCAGAAGGTGTAAATTCTTCTTAATATATATATTAATTATGAGGAATAGATAACTTTTACCATGTCAGCCGTCTCCAGTGTGCAGCGGTTATCTGTTTGCTCCTTCTTCATCTTTCTGTTTTCCTTCAACTTCTCTTTCGCTTCATCTCTCTCTTTCTCCTCTGTCTCTTTCTCTTCCTTCTTCTCTTTCCCTCTGTCGACCTGCTGCGGTTTGAGGCTTTCCAGCTGTGATATTGGTACATTTAAACAATTATGTGTTATTTTATACAAAATTCCACTTCTTTTCATGTCTTTTGTGTCCTCAGTGTGACTAAAGATCCCCAAATTATTAGAAGAAAGACCCCCTCTCATTTTCTCCTGCTAATGTTTCAGTAAATGTGTGTTCAACAGGCCATTTTAAGACCAGCACACCCAGAATGCACCTGAACACACCTCTCTGTAAAACCAGCACGCCCAGAATGCACCTGAACACACCTCCCTGTAAGACCAGCATGCCCAGAATGCACCTGAACACACCTCCCTGTAAGACCAGCACGCACAGAATGCACCTGAACACACCTCCCTGTATGACCAGCACGCCCAGAATGCACCTGAACACACCTCCCTGTAAGACCAGCACGCACAGAATGCACCTGAACACACCTCCCTGTAAGACCAGCACGCCCATGGGCGCACAGGTGGCAGCAGGTGCATTTTCTGTTCAAACTACGATGGTCTTAAAATAGCAAAGACACTTGTGTCGGGCTACAAGATAGGGCCTTTTAAGTTTCTTTATAACACTGATCAAGGGAAAAGGTCTCTTTAAAGTCAGGCTGACAACAGATCTCTCCAGAGTAATCTGAAGCCATTGCAAATGTAAAATGCGTGTGTGCCATGTCCAGGTACCTTCAGTTTGGCCTCCAGCTCCATCAGGTCGTTGCTCAGCTTTCTGATGGACTCCACCATCGCTGAGTGTTTACTGACCATCTTCTCGACGTAACGCCGCCCCTCCTCCGCCCCTGAAACACACACAGTTTTGTGTGTAATCATCTTTATTTATGTCTAATGTTATTGGGATTAAAGATGCAGAATTATATTTTAGATTCTGAAAATGCTCATGATTGTGTTGTCTACGGATCGAATTTGACCCGTTTTCAAACAAATCAGAATATATGGGTCAAAACAAGCTCCAAAATTGTAAAAATATATATATATATTTAAATACGACAAAACTTTGGAAAAAGTAACTAGTAACTAAAGTAACTAGTAACTAAAGCTGTCAGATGTAGTGGAGTAACTAAAGTAACTAGAGTAACTAGTAACTAAAGCTGTCAGATGTAGTGGAGTAACTAAAGTAACTAGAGTAACTAGTAACTAGAGTAACTAGTAACCAGAGTAACTAGTAACTAGAGTAACTAGTAAACAGAGTAACTGGTAAGCCGAGTAACTAGTAAGCAGAGTAACTGGTAAGCTGAGTAACTAGTAAGCAGAGTAACTTGTAACCAGAGTAACTAGTAACTATTAACTAGAGTAGCTAGCAACCAGAGTAACTAGCAACTAGAGTAACTAGTAACTAGAGTAACTAATAACCAGAGTAACTAGTAACCAGGGTAACTAGTAACTAGAGTAACTAGTAACCAGAGTAACTAGTAACTAGAGTAACTAGTAATGAGAGTAACTAGTAACAAGAGTAACTAGTAACGAGAGTAGCTAGTAACCAGAGTAACTAGTAACTAGAGTAACTAGTAAGCAGAGTAACTGGTAAGCCGAGTAACTAGTAAGCAGAGTAACTGGTAAGCTGAGTAACTAGTAAGCAGAGTAACTTGTAACCAGAGTAACTAGTAACTATTAACTAGAGTAGCTAGCAACCAGAGTAACTAGCAACTAGAGTAACTAGTAACTAGAGTAACTAATAACCAGAGTAACTAGTAACCAGGGTAACTAGTAACTAGAGTAACTAGTAACCAGAGTAACTAGTAACTAGAGTAACTAGTAATGAGAGTAACTAGTAACGAGAGTAACTAGTAACGAGAGTAGCTAGTAACCAGAGTAACTAGTAACTAGAGTAACTAGTGGAGTTACAAGTAACCAGAGTAACTAGTAACCAGAGTAACTACTAGTGGGTCCCACCGTGCAGGCGCGCGGCGAGCTCTCTGATCTGACCGATCCTCTCCTCCTGCTGCGGCACCGTCGGCCAGACAAACGTCTCAAACTGCCGCTGCAGGATGGAGACGGCATCCGCGCTGCGACACTCGGACGAAAACTTCCCGACGCGAGCGATGGTCGCGCTGGCGTCCTCGCACCACAACTGATACTGTGAACACAAAACAACACACACAACGCATGTTAGTGTCAAACTCATGGTCCGCGGGCCAAACCCGGCCCCTCGCAGACTGGGATCTGGCCTCGCATACCAGACTTTCTACTGATCCTTTGGGATGACTCCTGTAAGGAGAATGAATTTCCAGCAGCTTAAAAGAAATCTTATGTAGCTTTATGTTTATTGACTTATGAATAATAAGTCAATAAACTCTACGTGTCTGGCCCTTTATTAGGGTTAGGGTTCGGGGGGGGGTAATAATAATAATAATAATAATAATAATAATAATAATAATAATAATAATGAATGGATGATATTCTGGTGAATGGATGAGTTGTTCTGTTTCTAAAATGTGGGTCAGTGTGTCCCAAAGTCCAAAATAAATGTCCTAATGTCTTGTTTTGTCCTATATACACACACACACACACACACACAGACACACACACACACGCAAACACACACACACACACACACACACAAAGACACACACACACAGACATATACACACACACACACACATACACACACACACACACACACACACACACACACACACATACACACATACACACACAGACACATACACACACACGCACACACACACACACAAACACACACACACACACAGACAGACACACACACACACACACAGACATACACAAACACACACACACACACATACACACACACACACACACACACACACACACACACACAGTATATATACACATCACCTCCTCCATGGCCAGCTGCAGTCTGCAGGTCATCTCCAGAGTTTTCTGGTGTTCACCGACACTTCGCTCCAACTCTCCCATCTGCCTCTGCAGCTGGTTGACGGCGTCCTCCGCCTCCTTGGCCACGCCCCCGTCTCTGACCTCTGACCCCAGGCGGGCCGCCACCCCCTGCAGACGTTTCCTCAGCGCCTGCAGGATCACACAGAGCTCAGTGGAAGTCCTTCATGTTATTTATTAACCTGCATGCTCGAATCGTACACCACTAGGGTTCTGCCAGGGGCTCTTGAGCAAGGCACCGTAACCCCCCAATCGCTCAGGGCGCTGGTCCAGCATTGGCAGCCCCCAGGAGCTCCTCTTCATCATCAGGACGTACTTGCAGCTCCTCATCATCAGGACATACCTGCAGCTTCTCTTCATCACCAGGACCTACCTGCAGCTTTTCATCATCAGAACGTACCTGCAGCTCCTCCTCATCAGGACCTACCTGCAGCTTTTCATCATCAGAACGTACCTGCAGCTCCTCCTCATCAGGACGTACCTGCAGCTCTTCATCATCAGGACGTACCTGCAGCTTCTCTTCATCATCAGGACATACTTGCAGCTTCTCTTCATCTTCAGGACGTACCTGCAGCTCTTCCTCATCATCAGGACGTACCTGCAGCTCTTCATCATCAAGACCTACCTGCAGCTCTTCATCATCAGGACGTACCTGCAGCTTCTCCTCTTCATCATCAGGATGTACCTGCAGCTCCTCATCATCAGGACCTACCTGCAGCTCCTCATCATCAGGAACTACCTGCAGCTCTTCATCATCAGGACCTACCTGCAGCTCCTCATCATCAGGACCTACCTGAAGCTCTTCATCATCAGGAAGTACCTGCAGCTTTTCATCATCAGGACGTACCTGCAGCTCTTCATCATCAGGACGTACCTGCAGCTCCTCATCATCAGGACGTATCTGCAGCTTCTCTTCGTTGAGCTCCACCTGCTGCAGGTGGTTCCTGATGGCCTTCGTGTTCCCCCTCCGGTCGTTTCTCTTCAGGAAGTTAAACCTCAGGTTGCTGAAGCGCTTCTTCAGCTCCTTAAAGGAGTCCCGAAGCTGAAAGATAGATAGATAGATAGATAGATAGATAGATAGATAGATAGATAGATAGATAGATAGATAGATAGATAGATAGATAGATAGATAGTTGAATAGAGAGAGAGAGAGAGAGAGAGAGATCATGTTTGATGGTGAAGTTCATCATCACATTTTTGTGGAGATCGGACGGACGGGCTCTGGGGAACATGAACGCAACAGAGTCAGAAGGATTCTTCCTCTGGGGAACATGGACGCAGCAGAGCCAGAAGGATTCTTCTTCTGGGGAACATGGACGCAGCAGAGTCAGAAGGATTCTTCCTCTGGTGAACATGGACGCAGCAGAGTCAGAAGGATTCTTCTTCTGGGGAACATGAACGCAGCAGAGTCAGAAGGATTCTTCCTCTGGGGAACATGAACGCAGCAGAGTCAGAAGGATTCTTCTTCTGGGGACCATGAACCTTGCAGAGTCAGAAGGATTCTTCCTCTGGGGAACATGAACGCTGCAGAGCCAGAAGGATTCTTCCTCTGGGGAACATGAACGCAGCAGAGTCAGAAGGATTCTTCTTCTGGGGAACATGAACGCTAAAGAGCCAGAAGGATTCTTCCTCTGGAAACATCAATGCTGCAGAGCCAGAAGGATTCTTCCTCTGGGGAACATGAACGCTGCAGAGTCAGAAGGATTCTTCCTCTGGGGAACATGAACGCTGCAGAGTCAGAAGGATTCTTCCTCTGGGGAACATGAACGCTAAAGAGCCAGAAGGATTCTTCCTCTGGAAACATCAATGCTGCAGAGCCAGAAGGATTCTTCCTCTGGGGAACATGAACGCTGCAGAGTCAGAAGGATTCTTCCTCTGGGGAACATGAACGCTGCAGAGCCAGAAGGATTCTTCCTCTGGGGAACATTAACGCTGCAGAGCCAGAAGGATTCTTCTTCTAGGGAACATGGACGCAGCAGAGTCAGAAGGATTCTTCCTCTGGGGAACATGAATGCTGCAGAGTCAGAAGGATTCTTCCTCTGGGGAACATGAACGCTGCAGAGTCAGAAGGATTCTTCTTCTAGGGAACATGAACGCTATAGAGCCAGAAGGATTCTTCCTCTGGAAACATCAATGCTGCAGAGCCAGAAGGATTCTTCCTCTGGGGAACATGAACGCTGCAGAGTCAGAAGGATTCTTCCTCTGGGGAACATGAACGCTGCAGAGTCAGAAGGATTCTTCCTCTGGGGAACATGAACGCTAAAGAGCCAGAAGGATTCTTCCTCTGGAAACATCAATGCTGCAGAGCCAGAAGGATTCTTCCTCTGGGGAACATGAACGCTGCAGAGTCAGAAGGATTCTTCCTCTGGGGAACATGAACGCTGCAGAGCCAGAAGGATTCTTCCTCTGGGGAACATTAACGCTGCAGAGCCAGAAGGATTCTTCTTCTAGGGAACATGGACGCAGCAGAGTCAGAAGGATTCTTCCTCTGGGGAACATGAATGCTGCAGAGTCAGAAGGATTCTTCCTCTGGGGAACATGAACGCTGCAGAGTCAGAAGGATTATTCCTCTGGGGAACATGAACGCAGCAGAGTCAGAAGGATTCTTCCTCTGGACACACAAACACACACACACTTTCACACACACACACACACACACACACAAACACAGACACAAACACACACACACACACACACACACACACACACACACACACACACACACACACAGCCAGTCAGACAGCAGCCTCTGCTGATTGTCCAGGTGAACAGAATCCCAAACCAACCACACCCATGTGTCAGTATAGAGTCCCTGTGACCTCTGACCTCACCTGGGTGATGTCATCACTCAGGAGACGGGTCAGCCGGAGCTTCTCCTCGTGACGCCGCGCCGCGTCGCGCCGAGACGCACCGAGAGTCGAGGGACAGTAGTTGAACCTCCAGCTGCTCCACGCTGAAACATGTCCAGCCCTGCCAGAGTATGAAGGTAAATATGGAGCAAAACGTGAGAGCGCGTAGATGCGACGTGAGCACTTGTAGAATTTGATTTGAGAACTTGTAGAAAAAATATGTACTTCTATTTTATTTATTTTTTCACTTCAGTCACTTTTCCAGTACAACACAGAGAGATCTGCTGCTCTATACACACTAAAAGTAGTGATTATTTACATTGAGTCTGGTGGAGATATGCTGCTCTATACACGCTAAAAGTAGTGATTATTTACATGGAGTCTGGTGGAGATATGCTGCTATATACACGCTAAAAGTAATGATTATTTACATGGAGTCTGGTGGAGATGTGCTGCTCTATACACACTAAAAGTAGTGATTATTTACATGGAGTCTGGTGGAGATATGCTGCTCTATACATGCTAAAAGTAGTGATTATTTACATGGAGTCTGGTGGAGTTATGCTGCTCTATACACGCTAAAAGTAGTGATTATTTACATGGAGTCTGGTGGAGATATGCTGTTCTATACACACTAAAAGTAGTGATTATTTACATGGAGTCTGGTGGAGTTATGCTGCTCTATACACGCTAAAAGTAGTGATTATTTACATGGAGTCTGTTGGAGATATGCTGTTCTATACACGCTAAAAGTAGTGATTATTTACATGGAGTCTGGTGGAGCTAATAGAATAGTAATATGAGTGAATGAACTCACGCTGATGGTGACGCCAGTGCAGATCTCTGTCTTCAGTGTTGAAGCGGTTTGAAGCAGATTCTGGATCTGCTGCTGGTCTCTGGACCCAGCAGCGTCTGACTGGAGCAGTGCCTCCAGCTAGACACACACACACCCACACACACACACACACACAAAATCACTCACATTACTCTGTGCTTGTTTCAGAGGTGGTCTCCGATCTCTGGTCTCTGACGCTACAGTCACACCTCAGGACCAGACCAGACCACCAGACCACCCCTGGACCAGACCACCACTCCTGTACCCATTAAAAGTATTTGTAACATGACCCTCGTCTCTGCAGAACCGACCTGTGAGGCTGTGAGGTGAAAGCTGCGGCTCAGGTCCAGGATCGTCTCGCTCTGACTGATCTTCGTCTTCACTCTCTGATGCAGGTCCAGCATCTTGGACAGGTCCTCCCCGCTCTCTGCTGGTCCTTCCTCTTCTTGTAGGTCCAGCAGCTCGGACAGGTCTTCACAGGTCTCTGCTGGTCCCTCATCCTCCTGCAGGTCCAGCAGCTCGGACAGGTCCTTCCCGGTCTCTGCTGGTCTCTTCTTCTCCAGCCGGTCCAGGACTCCGAGAGAGTCCCGGTTCCTCCTTAGCGACTCCACCTCTGCATCTAGTTTCTGCAACAAAAACAAGAGAAAAGTCTGAAGATAAAGAAAATAAAACATCCTCTCATTCCCCCTGCTCTGGTGTCCCCCCTCTCATTCCCCCTGCTCTGGTGTTTCTCCCTCTCATTCTCATTCCCCTGCTCTGGTGTTTCCCCTCTCATTCCCCCTGCTCTGGTGTCCCCCCTCTCATTCCCCCTGCTCTGGTGTCCCCCCTCTCATTCCCCCTGCTCTGGTGTTTCTCCCTCTCATTCCCCCTGCTCTGGTGTCCCCCCTCTCATTCCCCCTGCTCTGGTGTTTCCCCTCTCATTCCCCCTGCTCTGGTGTCCCCCCTCTCATTCCCCCTGCTCTGGTGTTCCCCCCTCTCATTCCCCCTGCTGTGCTTCCTGTTTACCCCAGCATGCACATGCCCAGTGTGCATGTGAGCGGTCATGTGATGTGTGATGTCGGACGTGTTAACCCTTGTGTTGTCTTCCCGCCAACTTGCAAATTAGAAATGTTTGTGGATTTTTTCCTAAATTTAAATGTAAAAAACTTTTTTTTTACATTTGTCACTTTTTTGTCCCTTTATTTGACATTTGTTCACATTTTAATTGTGTTATTTGACATTTTTTGTCACTTTTATTTGACTTTTTTTATTTTATCAATTATTTTTGTCTCCAAATTCTATAAAATTGAGAAAAAAACACCCAAATTCAAATTGTTGATATTTTTTGACATTTTTCTCTCGTTTGTTGACATTTTCTGAGCCTTTGGACTTTTTTGTGTTTTTTTCACAAATTGTAATTTGTCACTTTTTTCACATTTGTGTCACTTTTATTGACATTTTTCTTTTATTTTGACTTTTTTTTACATTTGTCACACACAAGTTATTTTATGAATTATTGTTTTCCTCCAAATGCTAAAAACTTGAGGAAAACAATTAAATGAAAATAGTGAACTGAATATTAATTAAATGTGTCACTTTTTTGGTATTTTTTGACATTTTTTGACATTTTTTGTCACTTTTATTTGACATTTTTTTCATTTTATCAATAATTTTGTCTCCAAATTCTATAAAATTGAGAAAAAAACTGATTATTTTGGCTGGCTGATTATTTAGTAATTTGTCACTTTTTGTCGACTTTTTCTGAGCCTTTTGACATTTTTGTGGGTTTTTTCTCAAATTTTTATTTGTCACTTTTTCATATTTTAGTCACTTTTATTTGATATTTGTCTTTTGACTTTTTTTTTTACATTTGTCAAACAGGTTCTTTTATCAAATTTTATTTATCTCCAAATGCTGTAAAATTGAGAAAAAAAACTTCAATGAAAGTAGTGAACAGAATATTAATAAAATTGGTCACTTTTTGTGATTTTTTTTTGGCATTTCTCTCTCTTTTTTTCAACATTTGTCGTGTTTTTCCCCAAATTTTTACGTGTTTGTTTTTTTTAATTTGTCACTTTGTTTCACATTTTAGTCACTTTTTATTGACACTTGTCTTTTATTTTGACTTTTATTCACACACAAGTTATTTTATCAATTTCTTTTCCTCCAAATTCTATAAAGTTATTAATTTAAAATGTAAGAAAACCCTAATTTGACCCGAAGACACCAGGAGGGTTAGAAATTAGACGTTGCCGTGGAGACGGAGCCTTTAAGTCCCAAAACCACCCGGGGACCAGGTCTCACGGTGAAGAGCGGTGCAGCCTGGGTGAAGCGCTGCACCAGCCTGGAGGTCTGCAGGTCTGAGCCCAGGTCCAGATGGGTGCACAAGTCCAGCATCTCAGAGACCCCGATCAGGTCCTGCAGGGTCTGAAAACACACACACACACACACAGACACACACACACACACACACAGACACACACACACACACACACACACACACACACACACACACATGATGTTAATACTAACTATATGACAGGTGCTCCATGTAACATGATGCTAATACTGGCAGGTGGGTACAGGTGTGTACAGGTGTGTACAGGTGGGTACAGGTGGGTACAGGTGTGTACAGGTGGGTACAGGTGTGTACAGGTGTGTACAGGTGTGTACAGGTGGGTACAGGTGGGTACAGGTGTGTACAGGTATGTACAGGTGTGTACAGGTGTGTACAGGTGTGTACAGGTGGGTACAGGTGTGTACAGGTATGTACAGGTGTGTACAGGTGTGAGCACCTTGTTGAGTCTCTGCTTGTACTTCCTGTATGTCTCTCTCTGACGCCGCAGATCGGTCACTTCCTGTCTGGTTCCGCCGAGTCGATCCACCGTCGGCTGCACGTTCAACACCGCTCCTGACGCCTGAAACACACACACACACACACAGATTCATACAGACACACACACAGAGATTCATACAGACACATACACACACATACACACACAGATTCACACAGACAGACACACACACACACACACAGACACACACACACACACACAGATTCATACAGACGGACAAACACACACACACAGACACACACACAGATTCATACAGGCAGACACACACACACAAACACACACAGATTCATATAGACAGACAAACACACACAC
>CM049381.1:1005921-1050921 GCA_026937815.1 Etheostoma perlongum
GTTTCTGTGTGCGTGCGTGCATACGTGCGTGTGTGTACTTGGAGCTTGTAGATCAGCTTCTGCTGCTCCTCGATCAGTGTCTGGTTTTCTTCCTGGTTCGATCCGATCTCACAGAGACCGGGACACACCTGGACCAGCTGGAGGTGGACCACAGACCCACTCTACACACACACAGTAAATAGCTGGAGCTATAAGAGGAAGCAGCACATGGAGAGCTCTGACAGACGGGAGCTGCTCCATGTTAAACAAAGTTTTTCACACTGGAACTTTGTTAACAGTTAATAACGGTTATTAACAATTAATAACGGTTATTAGCAGTTAATGACGGTTATTAACCGTTAATAACAGTTATTAACGGGGTATTAGATCTACTTTTACAGCAGTCAAGTGTCCGCGTACTACAGTCAGACGTTACCTTGAGGACGGAGACGACGATAAGTGATTGGCCGGCCTGGACGGCGATGGTGCTCAGAGCGGTGACGGAGCGAGGAAGCTTCATGTCTCCTTCTCCTCCTCCCTGCATCCTTCCTGCCTCCCTGCTTCCTTCACATGTCTCATCCTCAGTGTCTCCTGCTCCCTGCATCTTTCCCCCACATGTCTCCTTACTTCCTCCACATGTCTCCTTGCTTCCCCCACATGTCTCCTTGCTTCCTCCACATGTCTCCTTCTCCGTGTCTTCAGCCGTCATGAACAGGCACTAATTCCTTGTTGATCCTGTAGAAGTTATGAATTATTAAAAAAGTTATAAACCAGTGGAATGCTTCTTTATCTACTATTAGTACATGAGTTATACTACATTATTAACTATGACAACATGAAGAAAACATGAGGACAACATGAGGACAACATGAAGACAACATGAGGACAACATGAAGACAACATGAGGGCAACATGAGGACAACATGAGGGCAATATGAGGACAACATGAGGACAACATGAAGACAACATGAGGACAACATGAAGACAACATGAGGACAACATGAGGGCAACATGAGGGCAACATTAGGGCAACATGAGGGCAACATGAGGACAATTTGAGGGAAACATGAGGACAACATGAGGGCAACATGAAGACAACATGAGGACAACATGAGGGCAACACGAGGACAACATGAGGACAACATGAGGGCAACATGAGGGCAACATGAGGACAACAAGAGGACAACATGAGAGCAATGTGAGGACACCATGAGGGCAACATGAAGACAACATGAGGGCAACATGAGGGCAATATGAGGACAACATGAGGACAACATGAAGACAACATGAGGACAACATGAAGACAACATGAGGACAACATGAGGACAACATGAGGGCAACATGAGGGCAACATGAGGGCAATTTGAGGGAAACATGAGGACAACATGAGGGCAACATGAAGACAACATGAGGACAACATGAGGGCAACACGAGGACAACATGAGGACAACATGAGGGCAACATGAGGGCAACATGAGGACAACATGAGGGCAACATGAGGACAACATGAGGGCAACATGAGGGCAACATGAGGACAACATGAGGGCAACATGAGGACAACACGAGGACATGAGGACAACGTGAGGACAACATGAGAGCAATGTGAGGACAACATGAAGACAACATGAGGACAACATGAAGACAACATGAGGACAACATGAAGACAACATGAGGACAACATGAAGACAACATGAGGACAACATGAGGACAACAAGAGGACAACATGAGGGCAACATGAGGACAACATGAGGACAACATGAATACAACATGAGGGCAACATGAGGGACAACATGAGGACAACATGAGGACAACATGAGGGCAACATGAGGGCAACACGAGGACAACATGAGGACAACGTGAGGACAACATGAGGACAACGTGAGGACAACATGAGAGCAATGTGAGGACAGCATGAGAGCAATGTGAGGACATCATGAGGGCAACATGAGGACAACATGAGTGCAACATGAGCACAACAAGAGGGCAACACAAAGACAACATGAGGACAACATGAGAGCAACACCAGGGCAACACGAGGACAACATGAGGACAACACGAGGACAACAAGAGGGCTACATGAGGACAACATGAGGGCAACATGAGGACAACATGAGGGCAACATGAGGGCAACATGAGGACAACATGAGGTCAACATGAGGACAACATGAGGACAACATGAATACAACATGAGGACAACATGAGGACAACATGAGGGCAACATGAGGACAACATGAGGGCAACATGAGGGCAACATGAGGACAACATGAGGGCAACATGAGGGTAACATGAGGGCAACATGAGGACAACATGAGGGCAACATGAGGACAACATGAGGACAACATGAATACAACATGAGGACAACATGAGGACAACATGAGGGCAACATGAGGGCAACATGAGGACAACATGAGGACAACATGAGGGCAACATGAGGACAACATGAGGACAACGTGAGGACAACATGAGGACAACGTGAGGACAACATGAGAGCAATGTGAGGACAACATGAGAGCAATGTGAGGACATCATGAGGGCAACATGAGGACAACATGAGTGCAACATGAGCACAACAAGAGGGCAACACAAAGACAACATGAGGACAACATGAGAGCAACACCAGGGCAACACGAGGACAACATGAGGACAACACGAGGACAACAAGAGGGCTACATGAGGACAACATGAGGGCAACATGAGGACAACATGAGGGCAACATGAGGGTAACATGAGGGCAACATGAGGACAACATGAGGGCAACATGAGGACAACATGAGGACAACATGAATACAACATGAGGACAACATGAGGACAACATGAGGGCAACATGAGGGCAACATGAGGACAACATGAGGACAACATGAGGGCAACATGAGGACAACATGAGGGCAACGTGAGGACAACATGAGGGCAACATGAGGGCAACACGAGGACAACATGAGGACAACGTGAGGACAACATGAGAGCAACATGAGGACAACATGAGGGCAACATGAGGACAACAAGAGGGCAACACAAAGACAACATGAGGACAACATGAGAGCAACACCAGGGCAACACGAGGACAACATGAGGACAACACGAGGACAACAAGAGGGCAAGATGGTTAAGACGAGTTCTAGCTGAAGCTCTTCTTCCATTTCAACAGATTTAGAAAGCAGAGATGCATCTTTATCTGTCTCTACATTATGTATCTTATGATATATTGTTATATATTTATATATATTTATATATTCTTAAATATTTATATATAATGTTATATATTTATATATATATATATATATATATATATCTTATCTGTTTTGATCCTTTCTTTATTCCACAGCGCGTCTCCTCTCCTTTAACCTCGGTGAAGAACAACAGAGCAACATGAAGAGTAAAGCAGAACGAGTTCATACCTCCTCACGGTGCTGACAGACACACTGGGACAGGAACTCTGGGGGGGAGTGGGGAGGGGAGGGGTGAGGCAGAGAGGAACTCAGAGAGGGGGGAGGGGGAGAGTGGAGAGAGAGAGGAAAAGAGAGAGAGAGGGGGGAGAGGGTGGGAGGAGAGAGGGGAGAGAGGGAAGAGAGAGGGGGGAGGGGGGGAGGTATAAATAGATGTGTTTATCTCTGAGTGTCTGACTCCGTAAACAAACTCCTTTCTGGAAATAAAGTAACTATTATTATTAGAGTAACTATAACATAAAGTAACTATTATTATTAGAGTAACTATTATAAAGTAACTATTATTATTAGAGTAACTATTATAAAGTAACTATTATTATTAGAGTAACTATAACATAAAGTAACTATTATTATTAGAGTAACTTTTATAAAGTAACTATTATTAGAGTAACTATAACAGAAAGTAACTATTATTATTAGAGTAACTATTATAAAGTAACTATTATTAGAGTAATATAACAGAAAGTAACTATTATTATTAGAGTAACTATTATAAAGTAACTATTATTATTAGAGTAACTATAACATAAAGTAACTATTATTATTAGAGTAACTATTATAAAGTAACTATTATTATTAGAGTAACTATTATAAAGTAACTATTATTATTAGAGTAACTATAACATAAAGTAACTATTATTATTAGAGTAACTATTGTAAAGTAACTATTATTATTAGAGTAACTATTATAAAGTAACTATTATTATTAGAGTAACTATAACATAAAGTAACTATTATTATTAGAGTAACTATAACATGAAGTAACTATTATTATTAGAGTAACTATTATAAAGTAACTATTATTATTAGAGTAACTATTATAAAGTAACTATTATTATTAGAGTAACTATAACATAAAGTAACTATTATTATTAGAGTAACTATTATGAAGTAACTATTATTATTAGAGTAACTATAACATAGAGTAACTATTATTATTAGAGTAACTATTATAAAGTAACTATTATTATTATAAAGTAACTATTATATTAAGTAACTATTATTATTAGAGTAACTATAACAGAAAGTAACTATTATTATTAGAGTAACTATTATAAAGTAACTATTATTAGAGTAATTAGAGTAACTATAACAGAAAGTAACTATTATTATAATTAGAGTAACTATAACAAAGTAACTATTATTATTAGAGTAACTATTATAAAGTAACTATTATTATTAGAGTAACATTATAAAGTAACTATTATTATTAGAGTAACTATTATAAAGTAACTATTATTATTAGAGTAACTATTATGAAAGTAACTATTATTATTAGAGTAACTATTAAGTAATTATTATTATTAGTTATAACATAAAGTAACTATTATTATTAGAGTAACTATAACATAAAGTAACTAATATTATTAGAGTAACTATAACATAAAGTAACTATTATTATTAGAGTAACTATTATAAAGTAACTATTATTAAGAGTAACTATTATGAATTATTAGAGTAACTATAACAGAAAGTAACTATTATTATTAGAGTAACTATTATAAAGAAACTATTATTATTAGAGTAACTATTATAAAGTAACTATTATTATTAGAGTAACTATAACAGAAAGTAACTATTATTATTAGAGTAACTATAACAGAAAGTAACTATTATTATTAGAGTAACTATTATAAAGTAACTATTATTATTAGAGTAACTATAACAGAAAGTAACTATTATTATTAGAGTAACTATAACATAAAGTAACTATTATTATTAGAGTAACTATTATAAAGTAACTATTATTATTAGAGTAACTATTATAAAGTAACTATTATTATTAGAGTAACTATAACATAAAGTAACTATTATTATTAGAGTAACTATTATAAAGTAACTATTATTATTAGAGTAAAAGTAACTATTATTATTAGAGTAACTATTATAAAGTAACTATTATTATTAGAGTAACTATTATAAAGTAACTATTATTATTAGAGTAACTATAACATAAAGTAACTATTATTATTAGAGTAACTATAACATAAAGTAACTATTATTATTAGAGTAACTATTATAAAGTAACTATTATTATTAGAGTAACTATTATAAAGTAACTATTATTATTAGAGTAACTATTATAAAGTAACTATTATTATTAGAGTAACTATAACATAAAGTAACTATTATTATTAGAGTAACTATTATAAAGTAACTATTATTATTAGAGTAACTATAACATAAAGTAACTATTATTATTAGAGTAACTATTATAAAGTAACTATTATTAGAGTAACTATTATAAAGTAACTATTATTATTAGAGTAACTATTATAAAGTAACTATTATTATTAGAGTAACTATAACATTAAAGTAACATAACAGAAAAGTTATAACATAAAGTAACTATTATTATTAGAGTAACTATAATAAAGTAACTATTATTATTAGAGTAACTTTTATAAAGTAACTATTATTATTAGAGTAACTATAATAAAGTAACTATTATTATTAGAGTAACTATAACATAAAGTAACTATTATTATTAGAGTAACTATTATAAAGTAACTATTATTATTAGAGTAACTATTATAAAGTAACTATTATTATTAGAGTAACTATTATAAAGTAACTATTATTATTAGAGTAACTATTATAAAGTAACTATTATTATTAGAGTAACTATTATAAAGTAACTATTATTAAAGTAACTAACATAAAATAACTATTATTAGAGTAACTATAACTATAAAGTAACTATTATTATTAGTAACTATTATGAAGTAACTATTATTAAAGTAACTATAACTATTATTTAACTATAACAGAAAGTAACTATAACTATTATAAAGTAACTATTATTATTAGAGTAACTATTATTAAAGTAACTATTATTATTAGAGTAACTATAACATAAAGTAACTATTATTATTAGAGTAACTATTATAAAGTAACTATTATTATTAGAGTAACTATTATAAAGTAACTATTATTATTAGAGTAACTATAACAGAAAGTAACTATTATTATTAGAGTAACTATTATAAAGTAACTATTATTATTAGAGTAACTATTATAAAGTAACTATTATTATTAGAGTAACTATAACAGAAAGTAACTATTATTATTAAGTAACTAAAGTTATTATTAGAGTAACTATTATAAAGTAACTATTATTATTAGAGTAACTATTATAAAGTAACTATTATTATTAGAGTAACTATTATAAAGTAACTATTATTATTAGAGTAACTATAACATAAAGTAACTATTATTATTAGAGTAACTATTATAAAGTAACTATTATTATTAGAGTAACTATTATAAAGTAACTATTATTATTAGAGTAACTATTATAAAGTAACTATTATTATAGTAACTATAAAGTAACTATTATTATTAGAGTAACTATTATAAAGTAACTATTATTATTAGAGTAACTATTATAAAGTAACTATTATTAGAGTAACTATTATAAAGTAACTATTATTATTAGAGTAACTATAACATAAAGTAACTATTATTAGAGTAACTATTATGAAGTAACTATTATTATTAGAGTAACTATTATAAAGTAACTATTATTATTAGAGTAACTATAACATAAAGTAACTATTATTATTAGAGTAACTATTATAGTAACTATTATAAAGTATTATAAAGTAACTATTATTATTAGAGTAACTATTATAAAGTAACTATTATTATTAGAGTAACTATGAAAGTAACTATTATTATTAGAGTAACTATTATAAAGTAACTATTATTATTAGAGTAACTATAACAGAAAATTAGAGTAACTATTAAAGTAACTATTATTAGAGTAACTATAACATAAAGTAACTATTATTATTAGAGTAACTATAACAGAAAGTAACTATTATTATTAAAGTAACTATTATTATTAGAGTAACTATAACATAAAGTAACTATTATTATTAGAGTAACTATATAAAGTAACTATTATTATTAGAGTAACTATTAAAGTAACTATTATTATTAGAGTAACTATAACATAAAGTAACTATTATTATTAGAGTAACTATTATAAAGTAACTATTATTATTAGAGTAACTATAAAGTAACTATTATTATTAGAGTAACTATAAAGTAACTATTATTATTAGAGTAACTATTATAAAGTAACTATTATTATTAGAGTAACTATTATAAAAGTAACTATTATTATTAGAGTAACTATAACTATTATTATTAGAGTAACTATTATTATTAGAGTAACTATTATAAAGTAACTATTATTATTAGAGTAACTATAACAGAAATAACTATTATTAAAGTAACTATAACATAAATTATTATTAGAGTAACTATTATAAAGTAACTATTATTATTAGAGTAACTATTATAAAGTAACTATTATTATTAGAGTAACTATAACAGAAAGTAACTATTATTATTAGAGTAACTATTATAAAGTAACTATTATTATTAGAGTAACTATAACAGAAAGTAACTATTATTATTAGAGTAACTATAACATAAAGTAACTATTATTATTAGAGTAACTATTATAAAGTAACTATTATTATTAGAGTAACTATTATAAAGTAACTATTATTATTAGAGTAACTATAACATAAAGTAACTATTATTATTAGAGTAACTATTATAAAGTAACTATAACAGAAAACTATTATTATTAGAGTAACTATTATAAAGTAACTATTATTATTAGAAAAGTAACTATTACAGAAAGTAACTATTATTATTATTAGAGTAACTATAACTTTTTATAATTAGGTAACTAGTAACTATTATTATTAGAGTAACTATTATAAAGTAACTATTATTATTAGAGTAACTATTATAAAGCAACTATTATTATTAGAGTAACTATTATAAAGTAACTATTATTATTAGAGTAACTATTATTAGAGTAAAGTAATCTATTATTATTAGAAGTAATTATTATTAACTAAAGTAACTATTATTATTAGAGTAACTATAACATAAGTAACTATTATTATTAGAGTAACTATAAAGAAAGTAATATTATTAAAGTAACTATTATTATTAGAGTAACTATTATAAAGTAACTATTATTATTAGAGTAACTATAACATAAAGTAACTATTATTATTAGAGTAACTATAATAAAGTAACTATTATTATTAGAGTAACTATAATAAAGTAACTATTATTATTATAAAGTAACTACTATAACATAAAGTAACTATTATTATTAGAGTAACTAGTAACTATTATAAAGTAACTATTATTATTAGAGTAACTATTATAAAGTAACTATTATTATTAGAGTAACTAATTATAAATAAAGTAACTATTATTATTAGAGTAACTATTATAAAGTAACTATTATTATTAGAGTAACTATTATAAAGTAACTATTATTATTAGAGTAACTATTATAAAGTAACTATTATTAGAGTATTATAAAGTAACTATTATTATTAGAGTAACTATTATAAAGTAACTATTATTATTAGAGTAACTATTATAAAGTAACTATTATTATTAGAGTAACTATATTATAAAGTAACTATTATTATTAGAGTAACTATAACATAAAGTAACTATTATTATTAGAGTAACTATTAAAGTAACTATTATTATTAGAGTAACTATTATAAAGTAACTATTATTATTAGAGTAACTATTATAAAGTAACTATTATTAGAGTAACTATTATAAAAGTAACTATTATTATTAGAGTAACTATAACAGAAAGTAACTATTATTATTAGAGTAACTATTATAAAGTAACTATTATTATTAGAGTAACTATAACAGAAAGTAACTATTATTATTAGAGTAACTATTATAAAGTAACTATTATTAGAGTAACTATAACATAAAGTAACTATTATTATTAGAGTAACTATTATAAAGTAACTATTATTATTAGAGTAACTATTATAAAGTAACTATTATTATTAGAGTAACTATTATAAAGTAACTATTATTATTAGAGTAACTATAACAGAAAGTAACTATTATTATTAGAGTAACTATTATAAAGTAATATTAAAGTAACTATTATTATTAGAGTAACTATAACATAAAAGTAACTATTATTATTAGAGTAACTATAACATAAAGTAACTATATTATAAAGTAACTATTATTATTAGAGTAACTATTATAAAGTAACTATTATTATTAGAGTAACTATTATAAAGTAACTATTATTATTAGAGTAACTATTATAAAGTAACTATTATTATTAGAGTAACTATAACAGAAAGTAACTATTATTATTAGAGTAACTATTATAAAGTAACTATTATTATTAGAGTAACTATTAACAGTAACTATTATAAAGTAACTATTATTATTAGAGTAACTATAAAAAATAACTATTATTATTATAACATAAAGTAACTATTATTATTAGAGTAACTATAACAGAAAGTAACTATTATTATTAGAGTAACTATTATAAAGTAACTATTATTATTAGAGTAACTATAACATAAAGTAACTATTATTATTAGAGTAACTATTATAAAGTAACTATTATTATTAGAGTAACTATTAAAGTAACTATTATTATTAGTAAGTAATTATTATTAGAGTAACTATTATAAAGTAACTATTATTATTAGAGTAACTATTATAAAGTAACTATTATTATTAGTAACTATTATAAAGTAACTATTATAAAGTAACTATTATTATTAGAGTAACTATAACATAAAGTAACTATTATTATTAGAGTAACTATTATAAGAGTAACTATTATTATTAGAGTAACTATAACATAAATTAACTATTATTATTATTATTAGAGTAACTATATTTATAAAGTAACTATTATTATTAGAGTAACTATAACAGAAAGTAACTATTATTATTAGAGTAACTATTATAAAGTAACTATTATTATTAGAGTAACTATTATAAAGTAACTATTATTATTAGAGTAACTATTATATAAAGTAAAGTAACTATTATTATTAGAGTAACTATATTGTAGAGTAACTATATAAAGTAACTATTATTATTAGAGTAACTATTATAAAGTAACTATTATTATTAGAGTAACTATTATATTAAGTTATTAGAGTAACTATTATTATTAGTAACTATTATAAAGTAACTATTATTATTAGAGTAACTATTATTATTATTATTAGAGTAACTATAACAGAAAGTAACTATTATTATTAGAGTAACTATAACATAAAGTAACTAATTATTATTAGAGTAACTATTATAAAGTAACTATTATTATTAGAGTAACTATTATAAATTATTAAAGTAACTATTATTATTAGAGTAACTATAACAGAAAGTAACTAACTTATTATTAGAGTAACTATTATAAAGTAACTATTATTATTAGAGTAACTATAACATAAAGTAACTATTATTAGAGAGTAACTATAACATAAAGTAACTATTATTATTATAAAGTAACTATTATAAAGTAACTATTATTAAAGTAACTATTATTTTAAAGTAACTATTATAAAGTAACTACTATTATTATTAGAGTAACTATAACATAAAGTAACTATTATTATTAGAGTAACTATTATAAAGTAACTATTATTATTAGAGTAACTATAACAGAAAGTAACTATTATTATTAGAGTAACTATAACATAAAGTAACTATTATTATTAGAGTAACTATTATAAAGTAACTATTATTATTAGAGTAACTATTATAAAGTAACTATTATTATTAGAGTAACTATAACAGAAAGTAACTATTATTATTAGAGTAACTATAACATAAAGTAACTATTATTATTAGAGTAACTATTATATAACTATTATAAAGTAACTATAACATAAAGTAACTATTATTATTAGAGTAACTATTATAAAGTAACTATTATTATTACTATTATAAAGTAACTATTATTATTATAAAGTAACTATTATAAGTAACTATTATTATTAGAGTAACTATAACATAAAGTAACTATTATTATTAGAGTAACTATAACATAAAGTAACTATTATTATTAGAGTAACTATTATAAAAGTAACTATTATTATTAGAGTAACTATAATATTAAAGTAACTATTATTATTATAAAGTAACTATTATAAAGTAACTATTATTATTAGAGTAACTATTATAAAGTAACTATTATTATTAGAGTAACTATTACAAAAGTAACTATTATTATTAGAGTAACTATAACATAAAGTAACTATTATTATTAGAGTAACTATTATAAAGTAACTATTATTATTAGAGTAACTATTATAAGGTAACTATTATTATTAGAGTAACTATAACATAAAGTAACTATTATTATTAGATTAACTATTATAAAGTAACTATTATTATTAGAGTAACTATAATAAAGTAACTATTATTATTAGAGTAACTATTATAAAGTAACTATTATTATTAGAGTAACTATTATAAAGTAACTATTATTATTAGAGTAACTATAACATAAAGTAACTATTATTATTATTAGAGTAACTATTATAAAGTAACTATTATTATTAGAGTAACTATTATAAAGTAACTATTATTATTAGAGTAACTATTATAAAGTAACTATTATTATTAGAGTAACTATAACATAAAAAATAACATAACAAAAGTAACTATTATTATTAGAGTAACTATTATAAAGTAACTATATTATTATTAGAGTAACTATAAAGTAACTATTATTAGTAACTATAACATAAAGTAACTATTATTATTAGAGTAACTATTATAAAGTAACTATTATTATTAGAGTAACTATTGTTATTAGAGTAACTATTATAAAGTAACTATTAATTAGAAAGTAACTATTATTATTAGAGTAACTATAACATAAAGTAACTATTATTATTAGAGTAACTATTATAAAGTAACTATTATTAGAGTAACAGAAAGTAACTATTATTAAGAGTAACATAAAGTAAAAGTAACTATTATTATTATTAGAGTAACTATTATAAAGTAACTATTATTATTAGAGTAACTATAACATAAAGTAACTATTATTATTAGAGTAACTATTATAAAGTAACTATTATAACATAACTATTATTAAAGTAACTATTATATTATTATTAGGTAACTATAACATAAAGTAACTATTATAAAGTAACTATAACATAAAGTAACTATTATTATTTACTATTTAGAGTAACTATTATATTAAGTAACTATTATAAAGTAACTATTATTATTAGAGTAACTATAACATAAAGTAACTATTATTATTAGAGTAACTATTATAAAGTAACTATTATTATTAGAGTAAATTATAACAGAAAAGTAACTATTATTATTAGAGTAACTATAACATTATAAAGTAACTATTATTATTAGAGTAACTATTATAAAGTAACTATTATTATTAGAGTAACTATTATAAAGTAACTATTATTATTAGAGTAACTATAACATGACATAAAAGTAACTATTATAAAGTAACTATTATTATTAGAGTAAATTATAAAAGTAACTATTATTATTAGAGTAACTATTAAATTATTATTATTAGAGTAACTATTATAAAGTAACTATTATTATTAGAGTAACTATTATAAAGTAACTATTATTATTAGAGTAACTATAACATAAAGTAACTATTATTATTAGAGTAACTATTATAAAGTAACTATTATTATTAGAGTAACTATAACATAAAGTAACTATTATTATTAAAGTAACTATTATAAAGTAACTATTATTATTAGAGTAACTATTATAAAGTAACTATTATTATTAGAGTAACTATTATAAAGTAACTATTATTATTAGAGTAACTATTATAAAGTAACTATTATTATTAGAGTAACTATTATAAAGTAACTATTATTATTAGAGTAACTATTATAAAGTAACTATTATTATTAGAGTAACTATTATAAAGTAACTATTATTATTAGAGTAACTATTATAAAGTAACTATTATTAGATTAGAAAGTAACTATTATTATTAGAGTAACTATTATAAAGTAACTATTATTATTTAATTAGAGTAACTATAACATAAAGTAACTATTATTATTAGAGTAACTATAACATAAATTAACTAACTATTATTAGAGTAACTAAATAACTATTATAAAGTAACTATTATTATTAGAGTAACTATTATTATTATTAGAGTAACTATTATAAAGTAACTATTATTAGAGTAACTATTATAAAGTAACTATTATTATTAGAGTAACTATAACAGAAAGTAACTATTATTATTAGAGTAACTATAACTATTATTAAAGTAACTATTATTATTAGAGTAACTATTAAAGTAACTATTATTATTAGAGTAACTATAACAGAAAGTAACTATTATTATTAGAGTAACTATAACATAACAAAAGTAACTATTATTAAGAGTAACTATTATAAAGTAACTATTATTATTAGAGTAACTATTATAAAGTAAACTATTATTATTAGAGTAACTATAACATAAAGTAACTATTATTAAGTAACTAACTATTATTATTAGAGTAACTATTATAAAGTAACTATTATTATTAGTAACTATAACAGAAAGTAACTATTATTATTAGAGTAACTATTATAAAGTAACTATTATTATTAGAGTAACTATAACAGAAAGTAACTATTATTATTAGAGTAATTATAATGGAAAGTAACTATAACAGAACAGAAAGTAACTATTATTATTAGAGTAATTATAACAGAAAGTAACTATAACAGAAAGTAACTATTATTAGGTTAGAATGGGATTACCTGTGGATGGTAACTATAAAGCGTAACTATTAATTTGGGCCCAACTTTTATTAGTTTTATTAAACTAGTTTATAGCAATCCATCTGCGATGGTAAACATAAACGGCATTATATCAAATAAGTTTGAGTTATCACGGTCATGCCGACAGGGTTGCCCATTTAGTCCTTTTCTTTTTATACTGTCATTGGAGCCCCTTACACAGAAAATTTGCCAACACCGATAATTTCCCCCGTAACTTTTAATAACACTACACGCTCCATATCGCTTTATGCTGATGATATATTATTATATTTTGACAGAGCAGCCATATTGTTACCACACATTTTGGATACTTTTCAGGAATTTAGCTCTCTGTCTGGGTATAAAATTAATTGGTCCAAATCCGGACTTGAGCCTGACTGTATTGCCCCTGTATATTCCAGTGGTCAAACAATTTAAATATGTGGGGGTTGACATTTTTCCATCGTTAGTTAATATTGCCAACTCAAACTTTCAAGGTATTTATAATAGAATTGAAGTGGATCTAAGTAGATGGTCTCACTTGCCAAATTCATTACAAGCACGGGTGTCAATAGTCAAGATGGATATTCTACCACGCATAAATTTCTTTTCTTCAATGTTGCCCTTACCACCCCCAACTGATTACTGGAAGAGAATCCACTCCTTGGTTTCTAAATTTATTTGGGGTGGGAAACGGCCACGGGTGAAACAACAATACAACGACATAAAACAGAGGGTGGCCTATCTGTGCCTAATTTTAAATACTATTTTCGGTCATTTATACTAAGACCACTCACAGATTGGCTTAACACCACTATTATTATTAGAGTAACTATTATAAAGTAACTATTATTATTAGAGTAACTATTATAAAGTAACTATTATTATTAGAGTAACTATTATAAAGTAACTATTATTATTAGAGTAACTATAACATAAAGTAACTATTATTATTAGAGTAACTATTATAAAGTAACTATTATTATTAGAGTAACTATTATAAATAACTATTATTATTAAGTAAACTAGTAACTATTATTATTAGAGTAACTATTATAAAGTAACTATTATTATTAGAGTAACTATAACAGAAAGTAACTATTATTATTAGAGTAACTATTATAAAGTAACTATTATTATTAGAGTAACTATTATAAAGTAACTATTATTATTAGAGTAACTATAACATAAAGTAACTATTATTATTAGAGTAACTATTATAAAGTAACTATTATTATTAGAGTAACTATTATAAAGTAACTATTATTATTAGAGTAACTATTATAAAGTAACTATTATTATTAGAGTAACTATTATAAAGTAACTATTATTATTAGAGTAACTATATAAAGTAACTATTATTATTAGAGTAACTATTATTATTAGAGTAACTATTATAAAGTAACTAATTAATTATTATTATTAGAAAGTAACTATTATTATTAGAGTAACTATTATAAAGTAACTATTATTATTAGAGTAACTATTATAAAGTAACTATTATTATTAGAGTAACTATATTATAAAGTAACTATTATTATTAGAGTAACTATAACAGAAAGTAACTATTATTATTAGAGTAACTATTATAAAGTAACTATTATTATTAGAGTAACTATAACAGAAAGTAACTATTATTATTAGAGTAACTATTATAAAGTAACTATTATTATTAGAGTAACTATAACAGAAAGTAACTATTATTATTAGAGTAATTATAATGGAAAGTAACTATAACAGAACAGAAAGTAACTATTATTATTAGAGTAATTATAACAGAAAGTAACTATAACAGAAAGTAACTAGGTTAGAATGGGATTACCTGTGGATGGTTCTAAAGTGCTTTAATTTGGGCCCAACTTTTATTAGTTTTATTAAACTACTTTATAGCAATCCATCTGCGATGGTAAACATAAACGGCATTATATCAAATAAGTTTGAGTTATCACGGTCATGCCGACAGGGTTGCCCATTTAGTCCTTTTCTTTTTATACTGTCATTGGAGCCCCTTACACAGAAAATTTGCCAACACCCGATAATTTCCCCCGTAACTTTTAATAACACTACACGCTCCATATCGCTTTATGCTGATGATATATTATTATATTTTGACAGAGCAGCCATATTGTTACCACACATTTTGGATACTTTTCAGGAATTTAGCTCTCTGTCTGGGTATAAAATTAATTGGTCCAAATCCGGACTTGAGCCTGACTGTATTGCCCCTGTATATTACAGTGGTCAAACAATTTAAATATGTGGGGGTTGACATTTTTCCATCGTTAGTTAATATTGCCAACTCAAACTTTCAAGGTATTTATAATAGAATTGAAGTGGATCTAAGTAGATGGTCTCACTTGCCAAATTCATTACAAGCACGGGTGTCAATAGTCAAGATGGATATTCTACCACGCATAAATTTCTTTTCTTCAATGTTGCCCTTACCACCCCCAACTGATTACTGGAAGAGAATCCACTCCTTGGTTTCTAAATTTATTTGGGGTGGGAAACGGCCATGGGTGAAACAACAATACAACGACATAAAACAGAGGGTGGCCTATCTGTGCCTAATTTTAAATACTATTTTCGGTCATTTATACTAAGACCACTCACAGATTGGCTTAACACCAACTCTGACCCCTGTTGGAAACCCATAGAACAGGACCTAGCATTACCACATAGACTGGAGGATCTGATTTACTCTGCTGTCCCATTAAAACGGGCTAAGCTGCGGCGGAGGACACCAAGACACAAGACCAGGAGGACACTAAGACACAAGACCAGAAGGACACTAAGACACAAGACCAGGAGGACACTAAGACACAAGACCAGAAGGACACTAAGATACAAGACCAGAAGTACACTAGGACACAAGACCAGGAGGACACTAAGACACAAGACCAGAAGGACACTAGGACACAAGACCAGGAGGACACTAAGACACAAGACCAGAAGGACACTAAGACACAAGACCAGGAGGACACTAAGACACAAGACCAGGAGGACACTAAGACACAAGACCAGAAGGACACTAAGACACAAGACCAGGAGGACACCAAGACACAAGACCAGGAGGACACTAAGACACAAGACCAGAAGGACACTAAGACACAGGACCAAGGAGACGAGACAGGACTGAAAAAACAAAGACGGAGAAAAAGAAACCAAAGCAACCATAACATTATAGTTACTTTCTGTTAGAGTTACTTTCCGTTATAGTTACTTTTTGTTATAGTTACTTTCTGTTATAGTGAGACTAAGAGGAAGTGTGTAAATTAGTGTGTATTGGATGAAATGGACCCAGCTGACAGATAGAAAGCAGCAGAAGCAAAGTTCTCTTAACAACTCTTTATCATCCACAGTTTTGACGCGGTCCAGTTGGTCAGTTAGGACCAAAGACAAACATCTTGTCTCATTTAAGGTGGTTTATTAAAGCTGCAATAATAATAATAGAATCTTGTATCCAAGGATTCTTCCGGTTTGAGAAGCCACAGTCAGCGGGTTGCTGTTACTCTGTCTCCCCCCTAAAAGAATGCAGTTCAAAAGTCACAGCTCAATATATGAGAATGTGCAAGCTATTGTGATTAATTAATCCTAGGGTGGGAGGCTCCAATGGTTTAAACTTTGGTGCTTCCTGGTTGGTGCTCAGACTGGTCCCAGCCTCTTGGCCCTCCACCCATCGATGCCGAGGACAACACTTCCTTCCCAATGACGTAGATAGAATATGAGTCTGATATTGCTCTACGGGACTGTGATTATGGGGCGTGTTTTAACCACAAATGCTTCTGCACTCAGTTGGCCTACAACCAATCAGAGCCGTTGAACTCAACTCAGCTGTCAAAAGAACTCAAGAACGCCAACGAGATGAGACGAGACATCTGGACAGTACCATGTCCATGCAAACTATTTCAAATCAGTCTAACTGCCTCCACACCCTTATAGGACAGTGCTGTGTGTGTTTGTGTATGTTGTGTGTGTGTGTGCATGTATCACTATGTGCTCTGTGTTATTGTCCCAGGAACAGCCATTCTGTTAAGATGACTGTTCTCTACAGTACTAATATTCCTAACAGAGTCCTCTATGGTAGATTCGGCCATGGCCCTGGGAGGGGGTTTGGTGATCACAGTGATCCAAATCCAACGTCCCGCCCAGGTCAGGACAGTACCTCGGACTCGTTGGGTTGCTCTGATTGGAGTCTTGCATTTCCAGCTCTATCTCCACAGTGCTGCAGAGGAACTAGTCTGATTGGTTCTGGTGTGTATGTTCATACAGGGTGCCGCCCCCTGCCCTCCTGATTGGACTCAGTTTGGCTCTCGCTGTTTCAGTTACAACATCCAGCAAAAGGCCTGGATCGATGCAGAGGTACAGCACTTCTATCTATTTTAACACATGTATGCTTCATACTACTCAGTGTACTACAAATGGACTTTAAGTAACATTTTCACTGCAGAACTTCTGCTGTAACAGAATATGTTTTACTGTATTGTATTAATAGTTTTACTGCAGTACAGGATCTGAATACTTCTTCCACCACTGATACCACTGATTAAAAGTATTAAAATGTCCCCTCTGACTGTATAACTGCTCTAAGATCTGTTAATAATGTTTTAACCTGATGATATTGTCTCCATTAGACCACCTGCATCGGTGCTGGAGGGAATCTGGCTTCCATCCACTCAGCTGAGGAACACAAATTTATCAGAGACTACATTAACCAAGTGTCCATTACAAACACCTATACCTGGATCGGAGGCTTTGACGCAGTGAAGGTGAGACATTCATCGTCACACAGGAAGTGATGTCGCTCGTCTCTCAGCCTGTTCTCATTAAGCATTCGTACTTAAACTGTAGCTGTGACCATCAAAGCTCTGTAATCTGTTTGTATTCCACGTATTTATTACTGTCAGCAGCACATTGTCTGCTACTATGTAAGAGTGTGTAGATCCTCATGGGGGGTTGGGGGTGGATCCTAAAACACAAGACTTTCACCAGGAAACAGGTGTTCATGTCCTGGAGAAGTTACGGAGAAAACACAAGACTTTCACCAGGAAACAGGTGTTCATGTCCTGGAGAAGTTAAGGAGAAAACACAAGACTTTCACCAGGAAACAGGTGTTCATGTCCTAGAGAAGTTACGGAGAAAACACAAGACTTTCACCAGGAAACAGGTGTTCATGTCCTGGAGAAGTTACGGAGAAAACACAAGACTTTCACAAGGAAACAGGTGTTCATGTCCTGGAGAAGTTAAGGAGAAAACACCAGACTTTCACCAGGAAACAGGTGTTCATGTCCTGGGGAAGTTAAGGAGAAAACACAAGACTTTCACCAGGAAACAGGTGTTCATGTCCTGGAGAAGTTAATGAGAAAACACAAGACTTTCACCAGGAAACAGGTGTTAATGTCCTGGAGACGTTAAGGTGAAAACACAAGACTTTCACCAGGAAACAGGTGTTCATGTCCTGGAGAAGTTAAGGAGAAAACACAAGACTTTCACCAGGAAACAGGTGTTCATGTCCTGGAGAAGTTACGGAGAAAACACAAGACTTTCACAAGGAAACAGGTGTTCATGTCCTGGAGAAGTTAAGGAGAAAACTGCTAAAATTAACTACAAAGACAGCTAACCTAACTGTCATGTGACCGGCGGGTTGAGGATTTCATACTAATTGTTGTGCATAAGTTTCCGTACGATATCATACGGAGCTGTACATGAGAATGCGCCTCTCAGGTTGTAGTAGAGAACAAGGAGGACCCTCTTCTGGTCTGAGTGAGTATTACAACTACAAGAACTCTAGATTTCACTTTGACTTTAACCCAGTCTGTCTCCTCCAGGAGGGTACGTGGATGTGGTCTGATGGATCCAAATTTGACTTCATCAACTTCAATGCGGGGGAGCCTAACAACGGTGCACTGGAGAACTGTCTGGTGATTAACTTTGGAGGTAAAAACACATTCTTGTTGTATGTTGTAGTCTTTATTATAAAGGTTAGACATTGAATGTAAGTCATTGGTTGTGAACTCTCTCTCTCTCTCTCTCTCTCTCTCTCTCTCTCTCTCTCTCTCTCTCTCTACAGTTACCGGCTGGTACGACGGGGTTTGTACCAGCTTATTTTTTTTCGTGTGCTCCAAGGACAGCGTGCAACCCTAGAATGTTATATTAATATTAATATTAATGAGAGCATGGTCTTGTTATGGTCTCAATCGCTAGTTTTAAGTCTTCTGCAACACAGAATGATCATTTTATGAATTATGATCTCGTTCACTGCTCCCTCTCTCCTCCCTCTCATCTAAAATCGTCACATCATATCTGCTGACTGATGATTCACTTTCACTTGTTTATTATCTGAAGAGTTAGGGAACAGTTCACATTTGGGTTTAAAATCAGACAGAAACTGGCGGAAACGGGGGGAAACAGCTAGCTTAGCTTAGCATAAAGACTGAAAACAGGGGGAAACTGCTAGCTTAGCTTAGCATAAAGACCGGAAACAGCTAGCCTGACTCTGTCCAAAGGTAAACCTACCAGATATGAGTGGTGATGATCGTTTTATCCAAAATGTCCAATTAGAAAATAAAGGTCTATATTTTATCAGAACTTTCTGTGATATAAGAGGAGAATGCAACTGTAATAACACTTCATAATAACTATTAATAATTCATATGGTCCACTGGTTTAATGAACTGGTTTCTTTTTATCCTTAAAACTGATGTGTTGTGTTCTTTATTTATCTGATTTCCTTTACTATATAATCAACTAAGCATTCAAAAATAAAAGACATGTAGTCTCAAACAATGTTTGGTCCTGTTGTTGTTTTCTCTGAGGTCTGCTCAGTGTCTCTCTCTGGATTGATTTCATTTAAATGTATTTTATATTATTATTTCTTCCAAGTTGTAGTTTTAAGTCGTACAAGTTATTTACATGGACATTTCATTTTGAATTTTTAAGAAGATTGTGGACTTCTATGAGTTTAAAAATGACACTATACCTCTGCCCTGAGCCAATTTTTCTAACCTGAGCCTGATCCAATGGATCCTACTAGCTCAGGCTAAACAGAGCTAGGCCTGAGCCTGCTACATTCTCCTGGAGCTTGAGCTAACCAGCCTGAGCCTGCTACATTCTCCTGGAGCTTGGGCTAACCAGCCTGCGCTTGCTACATCCTCGTGGTGCTTGAACTAACCAGCCTGAGCCTGCTACATCCTCTTGGAGCTTGAGCTAACCAACCTGAGCCTGCTGCATCCTCGTGGAGCTTGGGCTAACCAGCCTGAGCCTGCTACATCCTCATGGAGCTTGGGCTAAACAGCCTGGGTCTGTGAGTGGGCCTGGCTTGCTTCGTCTGTTTGGAGCTTGGGCGGGCCGGCCTGGGTCTCATCCATCATCCTGGAGGCTAGGAAAACGGGCCTGGCCTACTACACTCTTCTGGAGCCCAGCCTAACAATACTGTTACTGGCTTCAGTAACATCATTTTGGAAGCTGGACTATACTCTACAAGATAACCTGGTACTGTTACTAGTTATTTTAATATTAGTAAATTAATGACGATGGCATCTTTTTATATTTTAATTTTCTTGTCCCCGTTGGTCACTTGGAACTTGCAACCGGGCACCGATCCTAGGGTGAGTTATTTTAATAATATGGTGGACATACAGGAAACCTACTATAGTGGCACAAAACCCAGTATTGACATGCACCAGGAACCATTACATTTTTGTTGGAACCTGGACTTCTGGATGGATTTGTATCTGGATTTGTCTAAACTGCAAAACTTCTTTGTTTTGTATAATTTGTCTCTCTCAATTAATGATTACCTGGTTTCAGCATATGATAGGCCGGCTTTAAAATATGCTGTGAGGTGTAGATTTCTTATTGCACTACTTCTACTTCTATCTGGAAATGTGCAGCCCAATCCTGGCCCTGGTTTGCAATATGTCTCGACCCCTCCTGAATTTAAATCAATGCCTGGACTGAAAATTGTTCATCTAAATATCCGCAGTTTACTACCTAAAATGGACATGGTTATAATTTGGATTGAATCTACAGATGCAGACATAGCGTCACTGCAACATTTTTCTCTGTCTTAGATTATGGTGACATGGTGTATAGGACCGCCTCAGCACAATGTCTGCATAAGATTGACACTGTGTACCATACGTCTCTGAGATTTTTTAAAAATTGTAAAAATCTAACCCATCATTGTGAATTGTATTCCAGAGTGGGATGGCCGTCGCTGTCAGACAGGAGATCAGGGTATTGGCATATTTTTAACTATAAGGCCATGCTAGGTCTGTTGCCATCCTACACCAGTAGTTTAATCACATGGAGAGGTGTTGGTTCCCATTCATTGCGATCAGATGATCACTTGCTGCTCTTTGTTCCATTTGCCCGTACAAATCTGGGAAAAAGGGCTTTTGTCTACTCCGCTCCTTCTGCATGGAACTCTTTACAAAAAGACTTGAAATTATCTGAAATTATTTCTTTAAATGCTTTTAAATCCAGATTGAGAGGACCTGAAATGACCTGTTTACATTGTAAATGTCAGACAGAGCTGTTCTCGGTGGGAAAAAAGTCAAGTTTATTAAGTCAACCTGGGTCAATACTTTTATATGGGCATGGCACGTATATATATATATATATATATATATATATATATATATATATATATATATATATATATATATATATAGTTATATATATATATATATATATATATATATATATATATATAGTTATATAGTTATTCTGAAGGAGCCTGTGTGATTTTAGCATTGGTCGTGTGTGTGTCTGTGTGTGAGTGTGTGTGTCCGTGTGTGTGTGTGTGTTTGTGTGTGAATGTGTGTGCGTGTCTGTGTGTATGCCTGGTTTTTACGTCATGGGGACGTTTTGCGATGTGGGGACTAACCTTAACCTAACCCAAACAACGTTGTTAACCCTTGGATGGTATTTGGTTCACATTTTACAAGAAGAAACATCTCAGTCTCTTCCTCACCTTTATGCGAGGACTATCAGGCTTTAATATAATATTTAATATTTCTTTATTTATGTAAAGGAAATGATTTTCCTCTTTTATTTCTGCATATTCAAAACATCACACATGTTTCAGGATGTATTTTTAGGAATCATGTCCATCTTAACAACTCATCTGTTAGAGAATAATAATAATAATAATAATAATAATAACAATAATAATAATATGTATTTATATATTAACAGCAGGTTCAGAGAAATAGAGAAACGAGACCTTGTTAAATCCAGAAGCTCCAAAGTTTAAATCTACATAAATCTATTTTTATTTTTCCCTTCCTGTTCTTGACCGAAATAAAAGATTATGATTTGTTAATCTCTGTGCCCACTCTCGGAGGGGAGGGGTGAGAGCAGGCAGTGTTGAGGGGGGGATGGCGTTCTTTTCCAGTCGGCCTGTGTAGATGTCCTGCAGGGAGTGGGATGTTCAGACTGGCTGAAATCTATCATCACCTCCTTGGTCTTAGTTGTTGAGGTCTAGGTTGTTATGGTGACACCACTGAGCCAGATGGACCTCCTCTCTGTCGGCTGATTCATCGTCTGTTATGAGGACAACTTCAGTGATGTCATCCACAACGTTGATAATGTTATTGGACAAAAAGATGATTTTTATCATTATTTTTAGGTCTTTATTATAAATGACAGTTTAGACATGGAAGGGGAGAGAAAAGGGGAATGACCTGCAGCCCAGGTCGGAGTCAAACCCACGCTTGCTGTGTTGAGGACAGAGCCTCTGCTAATGGGTGCGCGCTCTACTAGGTGTGCTATACAATAGTGAGACATTTGAGCTCATTGAACCTGAAAAAGACTCAAGTAGAAGCCTGTGCTGCTTGTTTTTGTCTAATTCTTGCATGCACAGAATTAAAAATAGAGATAAAGACAAGGAAACAAAGACATAAAAACTTTGCCAGGACACACTTACACTCTGTAACTGGAACAGTGCCAACTTGTCCTCAACGGGAGTTTTGTTTGATGTTCAAACACACCAACACGCATTTCATATCCGTGTTGCCGTGTTCAGACATAATATCTGTATTGGCATGTTTCAACACGTCAACACAGATATCATATCCGATATCATATCCAATATCATGTCAAATATCATATCTAATATCATATCCATGTTGGCCAGATAAAAGTTGTATATGTGTCCCAGCTGAACACATGACTGGTTGGAGTGGTTTCCAGCTGAGGTGAAGGAAGGTGGATTCTACACACACACATAGACAATGATAAAAGAAGCACTTTGAGGGTTTTAGGGTGGATGGGTCAAACAACACAGGACTTTCCCCCAGGAGACCAAGGTTCTGGTCCAATTTGTCCCATCTCCCCATCCAGAACCCTAACCAAGTGTTTTTACTCTGCATAATGAACAATGAGGCCAGAGGAGTATGCATAGGACCGAGTTGGCTCAGTTGGCGCTCATATACGTAGAGGTTTATGCCTCTATGCAAAGGTCCAGGGTTTGAGTCCGACCTGGGACTATTTCCTGCATGTCTTCCCTCTCTCTCTCCCATAGCTCCCTCTCACCTAGCTGTCCTGTACATTAAAGGTAGAACCCCCTCAAAATAAATGCAGATATCCAGAGGCTCAGAGGATGGGAAATCCTAACCTTAATTAGTTAGAAGTCCCTGAGAACGACCCAAAAGGAAGAAAGATGCAAAAGAGCCCAACAATTCCCATGAAGACACAAAACTACAGCAAAGAGACACAAGTTGAATATGTGATAAAGTTGTTGAATATCACAATAACGATACAACTTGCAATAAATAAAAGTGTTAACATGTTCTTCTGCTTTCAATATTCTGTTAAAATACCACATTGTGCTATTTGAATTTAAAGCAAGTGAAAGGAAACAACTTCCGACGAATTCAATAAAAAATGAAAATAGAACAACAGTTACATTTTAAAATGCAATTTTCTGAAATTTTCTTTTGAATAACTAAATATCTCTTGGTGTCTTTCACCATGGGTTTGTTTTTAGACCATCATTGCCAAGTGTTGTGAAAGATTTCCAAATCCTCCCGTACAAACTGACCCCCAAACGGGGCTCCTTGGGTGTGAGCAGTTCACTGTGCTTCTGGATATCTGACTCTCTGAGCAACAGGCCATAACACGTCAGGAGAGGCCGCCACACATCCTCAACTCTGATCCTGAACACAGGAACGCCGCGAGGATGCATCCTCAGCCCCCCACACTGCTCCTGAATTCACGCCTCTGATCAAGGGCGTAGCAGACACTTAACATGTCGGGCCCTCCGTCCCCACAGTTGAAACACGTCTGAGTTGATTTGAACGCAACATGAGTCGGATAGTGTGCATGTTACTCAGGTCGTCAGTAGTCAAGTTCTCCTACTTGGAAAGAGGAGAGGTCTGTCATTTTCATCATAGGTACACATCAACTATGAGACAAAATGAGTAAAAATCCAGGAAATCACATTCTAGGATTTTCAAAGAATTTATTTGTTAATTATTGTGGAAAATAAGTATTTGGTCACCAACAAACAAGCAAGATTTCTGGCTCTCACAGACCTGTAACTTCTTCTTTAAGAAGCTCTTCTGTCCTCCACTTGTTCCTAAAAATCCTCCTACTGGGCAGGAGGCTGACGAGGACCGGCCGGTATGTTGGATTCTATCGTGGCTGTATGTGTAAAATCATTTGAACTAATTACAGATATAACTACATGCTGTCTGTGTAGACCTTGGTGGTCTCCAGCTGCAGGTTGAGCTTTACTAGAGGAGTAACTTAGTATTGAAATAATGCAGTAAAGAAGGAAGTGTGCATTTAGTTTCTATTTTTATTGTGTCTCCACAACAACGTGGGTTAGTAAATCTACTGAAATGCCGACATAACGGGGGGGTGTGTGATGTGTGAGAGGAGAAAGCAGAGGGGAAGTCATGTAGTTCATGGTTGTAAAAACAATGGTTTTCTGGACATCTTTGCTAAGGACAAACCAGGAGATGAGGCATCAAGAAATTGTTGGGGGGGTCATGTCTTATTTCTGAATAACTTTAGAGGGTCATTGAAAAATGAATCAATGCAAAGGGGGGGGGGGGGTCAGGTCTATTTTGACAAAGCATCCCAAAACTCAGAGACTTGAGACTTGTCTTAGATTCTCGCTCAGAGACTTGAGACTTGACTTAGACTTTAGCTCAGAGACTTGAGACTTGACTTGGACTCTAGCTCAGAGACTTGACGTAGACTCTCGCTCAGAGACTAGAGACTTTACTTAGACTCTTGGTCAGAGACTTGACTTAGACTATAGCTCAGCGACTTGAGACTTGACTTAGACCTTAGCTCAGAGACTTGAGACTTGACTTAGACTCTCGATCAGAGACTTGACTTAGACTCCAGCTCAGAGCCTTGACTTAGACTCTAGGTCAGAGACCTGAGACTTGACTTGGACTCTAGTCTAGTAGACTCTCCCCTTGTTGTTTTCCCGGTTGGGAGAGGTGAATGTATTTATGGCTCATCCATTATCTGAATTCAGCCTATTATTTCTTGTATAATTTATATTTACTTTCCCTACAACGTTATAATGTATTTCCTAACTTCTCTACGTATCGGTATCAACAGCCTAATGCCATGGATTGTTTTCCAAGTATTAAGAGTTGGTGTAGCCATCTTAAATGTGACAACGTTAACTTCTGTTCTGTACGTGTTAATGTTTGTTTTGTAGAAGCTGGAGCAGGCTGTTCTGATCAGTAACGAGGTCGTGTTTATTAATATTTGTCCCCAGAGAGAATAAATGGATATCATCATGATGAGATCCTGGGTCACGGTGTGGTGAATAAAATAAACCCAACGCAGTTAAACACACAGTGTTCATTACACCCAGACACCATCTGATCCTGACATTTACACCCTGTTATATATTGGTGAAATATCAAATACCCACCTGCATCACGGCATGGACTGTCAATCATGATTAAGACCACGCCCCTTTCCAAGGTATATAAGTGACTCTCCTTTCCCTCCAAAACCAAACACACCAGGCCGAGCAAAGACAGGATTGATGTGAGTTTAATGGACATTTCTCCCTGTGATGTCATCATTGTCATTGACTGTTTAGTCTGATTGGTTGATATATTTTGTTAATGCTAAATTGCAGAGTTTCTTCTTATTGAGTAAAGATCCAACTTGACTGCACATTGGGAATGCATTAATGATGTAAATCAGGTTAACTTGAACTTAATTTGTTGTTATTGAATGTATAATGCTATTCATATCTGTGACATTTTTTCAGTGACAGTCATCAGCTTGTTCTTCTCCTTTGTGTCAACACCTCAGCAAAGGTACTCATATTTTAATATTTTAATAACTAGTCTTGTCTTTATGAAGAGATTTTGGGGGGAGGCAATGAGGCTACGTATTATATAAATCTTTACTTAAGTAAAGAATATGTGTTAAAACAAAGTTAACCCTACATTGAGGTCTTACCTTGCCATTATAAGGTACCCCCCCCCCTCCCGTCGTTAGCGTAGCATCACGTACCTGTAACCCAGCCAGCTACAAAGAACTGGTAGCATCCAGACTTTTGAAAGCTTTGAGACTAGCACCAGTGTACGGGGAGACCCCGTTACCCCATAGTGGGACAGACCATGTGGACTGAGGTCGGCAGACTTAAAACGGGGGAAGGTCAGGGTCGGATCCATCCTGCCATCTCCAACTTCTCCAAACACGGCTCTTTGTGAGCACCTACCAGACTCCCTCCCTCGACCAATCACAGCACGACAATGTGTGCAGGGGGGGGGGGTATTACATTCACTTTCCCGCTCTGTTGGGACAAAAAGAGCTGAGCCAGAAGGCAAAGCTCTCGATCTACTACTCCAATAAAAAATATTTTATATTTAAATATCCAAATAAACCAGTTTTGGTTCCTTCTGTGGTCATGAAGGCTGGGTCACGTCACAAATATTAAACCATATCTTTAATACATAATACATGTATAACTAGATCGAGATCTTAATTTGATAAACAACTCATTAATAATCCATGTACTCATTCATTGTCTGCCATTATCTCCCAGCATGCAGTTTGTTGACCTTGTTTAACGTCTTCCCACAGATGACATCAGTGTTTCCATTGGCTGTGTTGCTCTGTCTGTCCAGCGGACTGCTGACTGCAAATGTAAGTACACTCTTAAGAAATAAATCTGGAAAATGTTCTGGCAGCTCATTGCCTGGACTTTGTCCCATAATTAAAAATGGAAAGTTGGTGTGTAGTTACAGTAAAAATACATTTTTTGTCATTATGAAGACTTACAATACTCTTGGCCATGTTCAGCACATAAAGATACAAATTCTCATATAATGATGCTAGTTACTCATGGTTATGTTAACTTCCTGGTTGTGTTATTGGATTGGTTAATTCTGCTACTAATAAGCCTCAGCTTTCCATTTTTGTTAATATTTACACTCATGAATGTGCATTGATAATATATTGATATTTGTGTGATCCCAATCCAACGTCCGGTCCAGGTCAGGACAGTATCTCGGACTCGTTGGGTTGCTCTGATTGGAGTCTTGCATTGCCAGCTGTATCTCCACAGAGCTGCAGAGGAACAATCCCCTAAATGAACAGTTGTCCATATAGACTAGTCTGATTGGTTCTGGTGTGTTTGTTCATACAGGGTTTCAGCCACTGTCCTCCTGGTTGGACTCAGTTTGGCTCTCGCTGTTTCGGTTACTTCATCCAGCCAAAGACCTGGATCGATGCAGAGGTACAGCACTTCTATCTATCATAACATATGCATGCTTAATACCAGTCAACTGAATTGAAAGTACGTCAGTATCATTAATAAAATATAGCTAGTTAAAGTATTAAAACCAGCAACTAAGTACCAAATATTTACTTTTACTGCAATATAGTATTCTTACATAGTGTTATTAGTAGTTCTACTGCAGTACAGGATTTGAATACTTCTTCCACCACTGTTTAAAAGTATAGAAATGTCCTCTGTGACTGTGTAACTGCCCTGAGATCTGTTAATAATGTGATTATGTTTAGATTTTCTTGACATTTTAACTGATGATATTGTCTCCATTAGATCACCTGCATCGCTGCTGGAGGGAATCTGGCTTCCATCCGCTCAGCTGAGGAACATGCATTCGTCAAAGGCTTCATTAACCAAGTGACCGGTACCCAGAAAACCTCCTGGATCGGAGGCTTTGACTCAGTCAAGGTGAGACTTTTATCATCTAACAGAAAGTGATGTCACTCGTCTCTCAGCTGGTTGTCATGAATGCATTCATATATGCGTAGCTGTAAAAAGTAAAGCTGTGTAATCTGTCTTTCACGTATTACAGTAGCAGCACATTGACTGCTGCTGTATAAGAGCATGAAGATCTTCGTAAGGGGGGTTCTCCTAAAACACAGGGCTGTCAAGCTGGGGATCAGAGTTCATGTCCCAGAAGAAGTTAAGGAGACAACACAAGACTTTCACCCTGTAAACGAGTGTTCATGTCCCTGGAGTGTTTTGGTCCGAACCATGTTTCTTCCAATCTCAGCTTCATGTTGTCCTCATGTTGTCCTCATGTTGTCCTCATGTTGTCCTCATGTTGTCCTCATGTTGTCTTCAGGTTGTCCTCATGTTGTCTTCATGTTGTCCTCATGTTGTCCTCATGTTGTCCTCATGTTGCACTCATGTTGTCCTCATGTTGTCCTCATGTTGCCCTCATGTTGTCCTCATGTTTCCTTCATGTTGCCCTCATGTTGTCCTCATGTTGTCCTCATGTTTTCTTCATGTTGTCCTCATGTTGTCTTCATGTTGTCTTCATGTTGTCCTCATGTTGTCCTCATGTTGTCCTCATGTCAAAGTTAATAACATTGATTAAAAGCATCAACCAAAGTGTTGATTTTAAATTTTGAAGTGAAGACAACATGAGGGTTAACTAGTCATTTGGGTGTCTGAACTGTCGTTGCTACCTGACACACAGGACCCGGCTCACTAACCCGATCATGAGAAGGCGTTGCGTCTCATGACTTATTGTAGAAAGTAAGAAGTCTTCTGGCCTAAATGAGTGTTACTCTTGACTTCACTGTGACTTCAAACCAGTCTGTCTCCTCCAGGAGGGTACGTGGATGTGGTCTGATGGATCCACATTCAACTACAGAAACTGGAATGCGGGGGAGCCCAACAACTGTTGTGGAGGGGAGAACTGTCTTGTGATAAACTGGCCTCCAGGTAAAAAAACATTTAAAACATATTGTTCTTTGTTGCCCTTTTAAATACAAAGGTTAGTAATCAGCTCTGATGGTTGTTAACTCTCTCTACAGGAAACTGGAACGACTGGGGGTGCGACAACCAGGCTTCTTTCGTATGCTCCAGGAACCTGGGTGTGTGACTCTAACACACCATCATGATGCTTCTACAGCTCATATATAATCTCTATCATTGATTCATCTCTAATCTCTAGCATTGAGCTCTCTGCTGACAGATGACTCCCTTTCCCTTGTTTCTTATCTGAAGAGTTAGGGACCAGTTCACATTTGGGTTTAAAATCAGAAAGAAACTGGCTCACTGAGCTGGACCAAAACTAATCAGTTATTGGACTCTCATGTGTGTACGCTAAATATAAAGTTCCCTCAAGCAGACGTTAGCTTAACTTAGCATAAAGACTGGGAACAGCTAGCCTGACTCCATCCAAAGGTAAACCTACCAGATATGAGTGGTGATGATCTTTTTATCCAAAATGTCCAGATAGAAAATAAAAGTGTATATTTTATCAGAACTTTCTGTGATATAAGAGGAGAATGCAACTGTGATAACACTTCATAATAACTATTAATAATTCATATAGTCCTCTGGTTTAATGAACTGGTTTCTTTTTATTCTTAAAACTGATGTGTTGTGTTCTTTATTCATCTGATTTCCTTTACTATATAATCAACTAAGCATTCAAAAATAAAAGACATATAGTCTTAAACAGTGTCTGGTCCTGTTGTTTTCTAAAAGGGACAAATCATTCACGTTTACCTTGGGGGGGGGGGCAGTGTTGTTAATTAGTGGAGTTTCTTCCTTATTAATGGAGTTGGGACCATCAGTTGTGTTGTGCAGAAGTCAGGTTGATACACAGCCGACAGCCTATTGGACGACTGGTAGAATTCATGTTATGGCAAGAACCAATCAGCTAAGGGAAGAGAAACGAGTTCATCATTACTTTAAGAAATTTAGGTCATTCAGTCTGGAAAATTGTAAAAACTTTGAATGTGTCCCCAAGTGGAGTCACAAAAACCATTAAGCGCTACAACGAAGCTGGCTCACATGAGGACCGCCCCAGGAAAGGAAGACCAAGAGTCACCTCTGCTGCTGAGGATAAGTTCCTCTGAGTCCCCGGCCTCAGAAATCACAAGTTACAGCAGCTCAGATTAGAGACCAGATGAGTACCACACAGAGTTCTAGCAGCAGACACATTTCTAGAACAACTGGTAAGAGGAGACTGGATCAGGCCTTCATGGTCCAATAGCAGCTAGGAAACCACAGCTAAGGAGAGGAAACAAGCCTAGGAAACCATGGCTAAGGAGAGGAAACAAGGTTAGGAAACCACTGCTAAGGAGAGGAAACAAGGCTAGGAAACCGCTGCTAAGGCGAGGAAACAAGCCTAGGAAACCACGGCTAAGGAGAGGAAACAAGCAGAAGAGATCTGTTTTGAACAGAAACACAAGGAATGGACATTAGACCAGTGGAAATCTGGGCTCTGGTCTGATGAGTCCAAGTTGGAGATCTTTGGTTCCAACCGCCGTGTCTTTGTGCAACGGAGAAAAGGTGACGGATGGATTCTACATGCCTGGTTCCCACCGAGAAGCATGTAGGGGGAGGTGTGATGTTGTGTGGGGGGGTTTGCTGGTGACACTGTTAGGGATGTATTCCAAATTGAAGGCATACTGAACCAGCATGGCTACCACAGCATAGTGCAGCAAGATGCCATCCCATCCGATTTGCCTTTAGTTGGACCAGAAATTCAATAAAAGTAGTGAACTGATTATTAATTAAACTTGGAGGAGCGGAGAGGTTTATTTCGGGGTGCACGTGACCTGTAGACAAGATGGCTGCGTAGCGCGGTTGCTCTGGCCCCCTTTCCCCCTATTTTTGTAAAATTATCCATCTATGTTGTATTGCTAACCTAACAACTCCTCGCCATGAGTTTCCGTAAGCCCTATGTATGCAATGGCTGAAGGTTTGAGAAGTAAAGTCGGGTTGCACCCTCTGAAAGACGACGAAGGTTTTGAGTCATTCCGCCTGGCTATATTGACCATGTTAGCTACCGCAATGAAAGAGCAGCAAACCTTCATCGAGAATCAGTTTGCGAAGTTTGAAGTACGGCTGGATAACATAAAAACGGAGGTAATGACGAACGCAATTGAAATTGGGACTATAAAGATCTCTCCGCGCAGATGGCTAAACACAAGAACTTTTTCCAAACAGCATGCTGCAAACTTGAAGCACACATGGCGGAGCTAGAAGACAGGTCCCGCAGGGATAATGTTTGCATTATCAACTTGCCTGAATTAGTTGAAAAAGGAGACGCAACGAAATTTGTTTCATCTTCGCTCATTAAATGGTTTCCTGCACTTAATGACGGAAAGATGGAGGTGATGTGGACACACCGTGTAGGCCAACACTGGATCCCGCACCTTGATCTGCAAGATGCTACGCTACACAGACTGAGACCGCATCTTGAAGGCAACCAGAGGCTATCGGATAGAAGCCGGCGGCAAAGAGATCCGCCTCGCCGCTGGCTACAGCAACTATACCTTCAAACGACGCCGCTCATTTTCCCAAACGATGGATACAGCGAGGAAACAAGGTTTCATCCCGTTTCTGATTTATCCGGCTAAATTAAAGCTGTCCCGTGGGTCTGAAGTGCACCTTTTTGAGACCCGGGCAGATGCTGAGGAGTTCCTTGGTGCTCAGACCCTGCCGACGGCCTAACGAAGGGATATGATGTCTGGTTTCCAGAACTACTAACACAGGATTGTTAGATAAGTAAAATGTTAAAACTGTATAGACACGACACCCCTCATAATATCACTAAGGTATCTGATATCTGACAAACCAGGGAGGTTGTGTGTTTTGTGGGTTTCTTTACTATATTATTTGCTTACCTGAAGTAAACTCTTAAGAACCTTGGGTATGTATGGATGACTAATTTGATGGATAATTTTCTTTCTTTACTGTGGCCAATTTCTATCTGTTCTTTTTCTTTTGATATTGGAATGGACACACAGACTAATGATTTCGGGGGTGGGCCTTTGTAATGGTGTGATAGCCGGCTGTTTCAGTTCAGGTGCCTAAATATTGGGTGTTTTGTCTGTGGTTTTTGCCACCTTGTTAGGTAATGTCAGACGTGAGTTTTGTAATTTTACATTTCAATTTTTAATTCAATTTTATTTATAGTATCAATTCATAACAAGAGTTATCTCAAAACACTTTACAAGGACCCAACAGTTCTAGTAGTTTGCTCAAGAGCAAGCAACAGTGCGACAGTGGCAAGCAAAAACTCCCCTTTGGGAAGAAACCTGGGACAGACCCAGGCCCAGGCCCAGACCCAGACCCAGGCTCTTGGTAGGCGGTGTCTGACGACCGGTTGGGGTTAGAATGAAGAGTGGCAATAACAGTCCCAAAAAAAAAAAAAAAAAGTAGTTTGTAGTAGTTCTTTGTAGTAGTTCATGGCATAGCAGGGCACTGTGCAGCATTACAACGCACAGCAGGACGTAGCTGAGAACCGCAGATCGTGGCAGGGAAGGGAACGTGTAGCGGGACCATGGCGACAGCTGCAACCATGATTTTGGAGCCTCCCTGATCCGGGGAAACATGCTGGGAGAAAAAGAACAAAAGGACTCCGGGGAATGACTCCCCAGAGCTAGGTTAGTAACAAGCATTTCTGGGACATGGATGCACACAAAATAGGAAGATAGAAAGATAGGAGAGAGGAGCTCAGTGTGTCGAAGGAAGTCCCCCAGCTGTCTACAACTATTACAGCATAACTAAGAGAGACAGGGTAAAGAGAGGAGCCTGGACAGGCTAGAACTCTCCCCAACCGGATCGGGCTGTATGCCAAGTCTCCCTTTAGTTTTATTACATTCTTGATTATATGATAGATAGATCTGACAACTATGAGAAGCAGGTGGGCCGGGTTAGGCGGACGCTGCGACTCCTCACTCCCTAACAATAGTCAATTCTATGCCCTAACTATAAGCTTTATCAAAGAGGAAAGTCTTGAGCCTACTCTTAAATGTGGAGACGGTGTCTGCCTCCTGAACCCAAACTGGAACCTGGTTCCACAGGAGAGGAGCCTGATAGCTGAACGCTCTGGCTCCCGTTCTAATTTTAGAGACTCTAGGAACCACAAGTAACCCTGCATTCTGGGAGCGTAGTGCTCTTGTAGGGCAGTAAGGTACTATGAGCTCTTTAAGATAAGATGGTGCCTGACCATGAAGAGCTTTGTAGGTGAGAAGAAGGATTTTAAATTCTATTCTGGATTTCACAGGAAGCCAATGCAGAGAAGCTAAAACAGGAGAGATCTCTTTTCTTGGTTCCTGTCAGAACACGTGCTGCAGCATTCTGGATCAGCTGAAGAGTCTTTATGGACTTTTTCGAGCAGCCTGATAATAAAGAATTGCAGTAATCCGGCCTAGAAGTAACAAATGCATGGACTAGTTTTTCTGCATAATTTTTAGACAGGATATTCCTGATTTTTGCGATATTACGTAGGTGAAAAAAGGCGATCCTTGATATTTGCTTTATGTGAAAATTAAAGGACATGTCCTGATCAAAGATAACTCCAAGATTCCTCACAGTGGTGCTGGAGGCCAGGGTGATGCCATCCAGAGTAACTATCTCTTTGGATAATGCGTCACGGAGGAACATTTTTTTTTTAAATATCCATCCATCCATCTTCATCCGCTTATCCGGAGTCGGGTCGCGGGGGCAGCAGCTCCAGTAGGGGACCCCAAACTTCCCTTTCCCGAGCCACATCAACCAGCTCCGACTGGGGGATCCCGAGGCGTTCCCAGGCCAGGTTGGAGATATAATCTCTCCACCTAGTCCTGGGTCTTCCCCGAGGCCTCCTCCCAGCTGGACGTGCCTGGAACACCTCCCTAGGGAGGCGCCCAGGAGGCATCCTTACCAGATGCCCGAACCACCTCAACTGGCTCCTTTCGACGCGAAGGAGCACCGGCTCTACTCCGAGCTCCTCTCGGATGACTGAGCTTCTCACCCTATCTCTAAGGGAGACGCCACCCTCCTGAGGAAACCCATTTCGGCCGCTTGTACCCTGGATCTCGTTCTTTCGGTCATGACCCAGCCTTCATGACCATAGGTGAGGGTAGGAACGAAAATTGCCCGGTAGATCGAGAGCTTTGCCTTCTGGCTCAGCTCTCTTTTCGTCACAACGGTGCGATACACAGAATGTAATACCGCACCGGCTGCTCCGATTCTCCGACCAATCTCGCGCTCCATAGTCCCCTCACTCGCGAACAAGACCCCAAGGTACTTAAACTCCTTCACTTGGGGTAAGGACTCACTCCCCACCTGAAGAAAGCATTCCATCGGTTTCCTGCTGAGAACCATGGCCTCAGATTTAGAGGTGCTGATCCTCATCCCAGCCGCTTCACACTCGGCGGCGAACCGATCCAGTGAGTGCTGAAGGTCACAGACCGATGATGCCATCAGGACCACATCATCTGCAAAAAGCAGCGACGAGATCCCAAGCCCACCGAACTGCAACCCTCCCCGCCCCGACTACGCCTCGATATCCTGTCCATAAATATTACAAACAGGATTGGTGACAAAGCGCAGCCCTGGCGGAGGCCAACCCTCACCTGGAACGAGTCCGACTTACTGCCGAGAACCCGGACACAGCTCTCGCTTTGGTCATACAGAGATTGGATGGCCCTGAGAAGGGACCCCCTCACCCCATACTCCCGCAGCACCTCCCACAATTTCTCCCGGGGACCCGGTCATATGCCTTCTCCAGATCCACAAAACACATGCAGACTGGTTGGGCATACTCCCAGGCCCCCTCCAGGATCCTTGCGAGAGTGAAGATCTGATCCGTTGTTCCACGGCCAGGGACGGAATCCGCATTGTTCCTCTTCAATCCGAGGTTCGACTATCGGCCGAACCCTCCTTTCCAGTACCTTGGAGTAGACTTTACCAGGGAGGCTGAGAAGTGTGATACCCCTGTAATTGGCACACACCCTCTGGTCCCCCTTTTTAAAGAGGGGAACCACCACCCCGGTCTGCCACTCCTTAGGCACCGTCCCAGACTTCCACGCAATGTTGAAGAGGCATGTCAGCCAAGACATCCCCTCCACACCCAGAGCTTTCAGCATTTCTGGACGGATCTCATCAATCCCTGGGGCTTTGCCGCTGTGGAGTTGTTTTACTACCTCAGCGACTTCCACCAGGGAAATTGACGACAATCCCCCATCATCCTCCAGCTCTGCCTCTACCACAGAGGGCGTGCCAGCTGGATTTAGGAGTTCCTCAAAGTGCTCCTTCCACCGCTCTATTACCTCCCCAGTTGAGGTCAACAACGTCCCATCCTTGCTGTAAACAGCTTGGATGATTCCTCGCTTCCCCCCTCCTGAGGTGGCGAACGGTTTTCCAGAAGCACCTTGGTGCCGACCGAAAGTCCTTCTCCATGTCTTCTCCGAACTTCTCCCACACCCGCTGCTTTGCCTCTGTCACGGCAGAGGCTGCAGCCCTTCGGGCCCGTTGGTACCCTGCAACTGCCTCCGGAGTCCTCCGGGATAACATATCTCGGAAGGACTCCTTCTTCAGTCGGACGGCTTCCCTGACCACCGGTGTCCACCAAGGTGTTCGTGGGTTACCGCCCCTTGAGGCACCTAAGACCCTAAGACCACAGCTCGCCGCCAGCTTCAGCAATGGAAACTTTGAACATTGTCCACTCAGGTTCAATGCCCCCAGCCTCCACAGGGATGCACGAAAAGCTCCGCCGGAGGTGTGAGTTGAAAGTCCGTCGGACAGGGGCCTCCTCCAGACGTTCCCAGTTTACCCGCACTACCCGTTTGGGCTTACCAGGTCTGTCCAGAGTCCTCCCCCATCCCCTGACCCAGCTCACCACCAGATGGTGATCAGTTGACAGCTCTGCCCCTCTCTTCACCCGAGTGTCCAAAACATACGGCCTCAGATCAGATGAAACGATTATAAAATCGATCATTGACCTTTGGCCTAGGGTGCTCTGGTACCACGTGCACTTATGAGCATCCCTATGTTTGAACATGGTGTTTGTTATTGACAATCCATGACTAGCACAGAAGTCCAACAACAAACAACCACTCTGGTTCAGATCAGGGAGGCCGTTCCTCCCAATCACGCCTCCAAGTATTTCCATCATTGCCCACGTGTGCGTTGAAGTCCCCCAGCAGAACTATGGAGTCCCCTACTGGAGCCCCATACAGGACTCCATTCAAGGTCTCCAAGAAGGCCGAATACTCCGAACTCCTGTTTGGTGCATATGCACAAACAACAGTCAGAGTTTTCCCCCCCATCACCCGCAGGCGTAGGGAGGCGACCCTCTCGCCCACCGGGGTAAACTCCAACGCAGCGGCGCTCAGCCGGGGGCTTGTGAGTATCCCCACACCCGCCCGGCGCCTCACACCCTGGGCAACTCCGGAGTAGGACAGAGTCCAACCCCTATCCAGGAATACGGTTCCAGAACCGAGACTGTGCGTAGAAGTAAGCCCCACCAGATCTAACTGGTAGCGCTCCACCTCCCGCACAAGTTCCGGCTCCTTCCCCCACAGAGAGGTGACGTTCCACGTCCCCAGAGCCAGCCTCTGCCGCCCGGGTCTGGTCCGTCGAGGTCCCTGACCTTCGCCGCCACCCATGTGGCTGCGCACCCAACCCCAGCGGTTCCTCCCACAGGTGGTGGGCCCATGGGATGGAGATAGGGGGGCCACGTAGCTTCTTCGGGCTGTGCCCGACCGGGCTCCGTGGCAAACCCGGCCACCAGGCGCTTCGCTGACGAGCCCTCCGTCCAGGCCTGGCTCCAGACGGGGGCCCCGGGCCTCCTCCGGGCAGGGTCACTCCCTCTCTTCCTCGATTTTGCATAGGGCTTTTGTAGCCTCTCTTTAACAATAATTGGAAGCTATGGAAGTGAGGATGGCCGAATTGCTAATTTTAAAACCAATATGTATGGGCAAAAAATTGCGTTTTGAAGTATTTATGCTACAAATATTTTCAGTCCAGACCTCTTTGGTACAATTAGCAAGCTTTTATGGGACTTGCAGGAATTCTCAGTTATTATCGGTGCTGACATGAACGCGGTCCTGGATCCCGTACTCGATAGATCTAGCGCTCCAATATGACATCTTCCTCCGTCAACAATTGCCTTCCAAGGATTAGTTGGAAATTATAGTTTTTATTCATATAGACACAAAACTTACTCAAGGATAGATCATTTACTGGCTTCTGCAACGATATATTCTGAAATCCATTCCGCTGTGATTTACCCGAACTCTTTAGCTGACCTCTGTGTTGTCACATCACAGCTCTCACTGGCCGAATTCCAACTTTGACGTAAGTAAGGTGGCGCTTTGACACCACATTACTTAAAAACAACGGCTATTGTGACCATTTTAGAAATACCTTTAAAACATTTATTTCAGAGAATGCTGGCTCAGTAGAGGACCCTCGGGTCTTGTGGGGTGCAATTAAGGGTTTTGTGAGAAACACTACCATTTCCTTCGCTTCCTACCTTGATCGATCAAGGCTGAGCAAGATTACTGCACTTGAGACCGAACTACGAATGCTAGAACAGGCTCAGCAACGGGATGGTCCAACAGTTGACAGTAAAAAGAAAATTAATACAGCCAGAACAGTTAACAGTTAAACAACATTTTGAGATTACGAGCTGAATTCCAAATTCAAAGGGCTAGAAGGAACTATTATTTTCATGGCTCAAGACCAAGTCATCTGCTCTCTTTTTCTTTGCAAAAATGTGAAAAGTGATCTAACATTACAGCTATCAGTTCAGAGCAAAAACTGTTGACCACTCCCAAAGATATTAATGATGCTTTCCAAAACTTTTACGAAAAGTTATACAAATCGGAAGTATTATTGGATAAAACTAAATGGGACACCTTTTTACAAGACTTAGAACTCCCTATGCTTACACAAGATGATGCACACTGTCTTGGAGAGCAAATTACCCTGACTGAGTTAAGAGGTGCTATAGCGGGTATGAAAAAAGGTAAATCTCCAGGTTGGGATGGAATTCTTCCTGAATTTTACCTTACCTTTTGGGAAGAGTTGGGGCAATACTTTATAGCCATGATTCATAAAGCTGTTGAAGTTGGTGCCTTTTTTAATGATATGAATGCCGCCTTGATAGTAGTATTACCCAAACCTAATAAGGACACCACTAAGTGCGGGAACTATAGACCATTATCTATCCTTAATGCCGAAATAAAAGTTTTTGCCCGTATACTGGCCTTGCGATTAGAGCCTCATATAACTATGTTAATTAAAAGTTACCAGACGGGCTTTGTGAAATCGCGACTTGCTTCTGACAATGTACGACGACTGCTGCATGTCATCCATGCTGCTAAGGATATCCCTTCTCCATGTGCAGTATTGAGCCTGGATGCAGAGAAAGCCTTTGATAGGTTAGAATGGGATTACCGGTGGATGGTTCTAAAGCGCTTTAATTTGGGCCCAACTTTTATTAGTTTTATTAAACTACTTTATAGCAATCCATCTGCGATGGTAAACACAAACGGCATTATATCAAATAAGTTTGAGTTATCACGGTCATGCCGACAGGGTTGCCCATTTAGTCCTTTTCTTTTTATACTGTCATTGGAGCCCCTTACACAGAAAATTCGCCAACACCCGATAATTTCCCCCGTAACTTTTAATAACACTACACGCTCCATATCGCTTTATGCTGATGATATATTATTATATTTTGACAAAGCAGCCATATTGTTACCGCTCATTTTGGATACTTTTCAGGAATTTAGCTCTCTGTCTGGGTACAAAATTAATTGGTCCAAATCCGGACTTGAGCCTGACTGTATTGCCCCTGTATATTACAGTGGTCAAACAATTTAAATATTTGGGGGTTGACATTTTTCCGTCGTTAGTTAATATTGCCAACTCAAACTTTCAGGGTATTTATAATAGAATTGAAGTGGATCTAAGTAGATGGTCTCACTTGCCAAATTCATTACAAGCACGGGTGTCAATAGTCAAGATGGATATTCTACCACGCATACATTTCTTTTCTTCAATGTTGCCCTTACCACCCCCAACTGATTACTGGAAGAGAATCCACTCCTTGGTTTCTAAATTTATTTGGGGTGGGAAACGGCCACGGGTGAAACAACAATACAACGACATAAAACAGAGGGTGGCCTATCTGTGCCTAATTTTAAATACTATTTTCGGTCATTTATACTAAGACCACTCACAGATTGGCTTAACACCAACTCTGACCCCTGTTGGAAACCCATAGAACAGGACCTAGCATTACCACATAGACTGGAGGATCTGATTTACTCTGCTGTCCCATTAAAACGGGCTAAGCTGCGGCTTGGACCCATAATAAGATCTCATGTAAATGGCACCGGAATAGCCCGCTGTTTAACAACTATTCTCTACTCACGGGGGGGGGTTCTTTTGCATCCCGGTATGGAGTTCTAGAGGTATACATGTTCTAGCGGATGTATATAATGAAAATGGGCTCCGTGATTTTAATGATTTGAGACGGACTTACCAATTGCCTGGATCATCTTTATTTCTGTAGTTTCAACTACTGTACAAATACTAGCATATGGAGTACCATGGGGTTCTTGGCCTACTATTCACCCTTTGCACTCTATTTCATATGCTAGCAGTCAAAACAGAGGGGTGGTCTCCCGAATATATTCTTTTGTTCGGGATGCCTCTTATAAAACTCTCCCTATTTTATGTGTGTGGGCCAATGACCTACAACGTTACAACAAAAGTGACTCACTGGACTGGGATACCATTTGGTCTTCGATTGGCCTTGCTTCTAAGAACCCAAATCACCAACAGATCCATTTAAATTTTATCTATAGGACCTTTTCTTGTTGTTGTCTAATGTGTATTTAGTTTGTTTTTGATGGTGATAAGCCGACGGGGTAGTCGGAAGGACTTGTGTCTGAACTGATGATTGAAGAAAATAAAAAGTTGTTCACAAAAAAAAGAAAGTAACTATAACAGAAAGTAACTATAACAGAAAGTAACTATAATGTTATGGTTGCTTTGGTTTCTTTTTCTCCTTTGTTTTTTCGGTCCTGTCTCGTCCTCTTGGTCTTGTGTCTTAGTGTCCTCTTGGTCTTGTGTCTTAGTGTCCTCCTGGTCTTGTGTCTTAGTGTCCTTCTGATCTTGTGTCTTAGTGTCCTTCTGGTCTTGTGTCTTAGTGTCGTCCTGTTCTTGTGTGGTCTCATCACCTCGGTACCTCGTCACCTCCTTACCTCGTCACCTTGTTACCTCCTCACCTCGTCACCTCAGTACCTTGTCACCCTTTCACCTCGGTACCTCCTTACCTCGGCACCTCCTTACCTCGGCACCTCCTTACCTCGTCACCTCCTTACGTCGTCACCTCCTTACCTCGTCACCTCGTCACCTCGACACCTCGGCACCTCCTTACCTCATCACCTCGGTACCTTGTCACCTCCTTACCTCGGAAGCTCCTTACCTCGTCGCCTCTTTACCTCCTTACCTCGCCACCTCAGCACCTCGTCACCTCCTCAACAGCCATTCCATTGATGTGGATGGTGTCGTGCGTGCCTCCTGACTCTTTTCTGAAGTCCACGATGTTGTTATTGTCCAGATGTGTGAGCACAAAGTGCAGTGCCATGGAAACTGCATCCTCTGTGCTCCTATTGCTACGGTAGGCAAACTGGTGTGAGTCCAATGTGGATGGTAGCGAGTCTTTTTGGTGTGCCAGGACCAGCCGCTCAAAGCACTTCATTACGATGGGTGTGAGTGCTACAGGGCGGTAGTCGTTAAGGCACTTCGGGCTGGAGTGTTTTGGCACTGGCACAATGGAAGTGCATTTAAGGCATGGTACAGCTGCTTGGGCAAGAGACAAGTTGAAAATGTCTGTAAAAACCCCAGCGAGCTGCTCCGCACATGCCCTGAGTACGCATCCAAGGATGCTGTCTGGTCCAGCAGCCTTGTGCATGCTGATCCTGCTCAGTGCCCTGAGTACGCGTCCAGGGATGTTATCTGGTCCAGCAGCCTTGTGAGTGCTGATCCTGCTCAGTGCCTTGCAAACATCTGTGGAGGAGAGTGTGATTGGCGGGTGGTCGGCTGAGGGTTTGAGCTTGGTGGCAGTTTCTCTGTTGTCTCTTTCAAAGCGAGCATAAAGGTCATTCAGCTCGTTCAGGAAGTTGACATCAGTGGCTGGGGGGGTGGAGTGAGTGGGTTTATAGTCACTGATGGCCTGAATGCCCTGCCACATGCGTCGAGGGTCAGCGTTGGAGAAATGTCCCTCTATCTTCAGCTTGTAGCAGTGCTTGGCCTCTTTGATGCCCCTTTTCAGATTTGCTCTGGATGTGCTGTAGGCCTGTGCATCTCCTGATCTGAAGGCAGTATTGTGTGCCTTCAATAGGTATTGTATTTATATTGTTATTATATTATTATTATTATAATAATATAATAATATCATTGAGAATTTATGTCTTATTTCCCATTATTTCTGTTTGTTATGTCTGTAATCTGTGTGTGTGTGTGTGATTATATTAACTGTGTGTGTGTGTTTGATCATATTAAGTGTGTGTGTGTGTGTGTGTGTGTGTGTGTGTGTGTGTGTGTGTGTGTGATCATATTAAGTGTGTGATCATATTAAATGTGTGTCTGTGTGTGTGTGTGTCCTCACAGCGACTACAGCAGCACAGAGCATCAGCAGCACGGACGCTGAGCACTGAGCATCTCACTTTGAAGAAGGTGGAGTAGATCCCAAAGGGCTCCATGTAGACCACCACCGTCCTCTCTGTGGACTCACACTGGTAACCATTATAAACTACACACCAGTACCCCCCCGCGTCCCCCACTGAGACATTAGAGACAACCAGGGTCCCATTAGCATGGTCCTCCCTCACTCTGCTCATGCTCCGATCATACCTTACACTAATGACTCTTCCCTCTGTTCGGTCTGACTTGATGAACCAATAATGCCCCCCACCCCCCCCCTACCTGTGCACCTGAGAGTGACATCATCTCCCTCTGAGAAGAGCTCTACAGCGGGGGGGGCCAAATGTGGGACACACCACCAGCTCATACGGTTGCTTTCTCATAGAGTCTTTGCAGTAGTACAGACCTGAGTGATTTAACATTAGAGATGGAAACACCAGCGAGTAGTTCTGGTCTACTGAAGGATCAGTCTGGTTCAGTAGTCCTAGGTCAGACGAGATCCAACTAGACCAGCGGGGGGGCTGTTCATCGGTGGAGTCAGCGACGGTGCACGGCAACACGGCGGTCTCCCCCTCTGAGCCGTAGATCACCTCATACAGTGTGCTCAACCCTACAGACTCACTGCTGACACACCGCTGCTGGTCCATCTCCAGACATCTGAACCTTCCAAAGTCTGTTGCCGTGACGTTGGACACACAAAGATCTGATGAGTTTGTCACCACTTGGTATCTTCCTCTAACATTATCCACCACTTGGTATTTTCCTCTAACATCGTCCATCTCTGATGTCATCTTGTCCCCAAAAACTCTGCTCCATGTCTCCTGCTCATATCCAGAGTCCTGTTTGAGCCACTGGATGTCCTGATGACCAGCTGGTCCCTTACATGGCAGGTCCACTGTTCCTCCGAGTCTTGCTAAGATATTGCTCCCATATACTGAAGTACAAACCGTGATAGTGATGTTGTTGCCATGGGTTACGGTGCCCCCGGTCCAGCACTCCTCTCGGTACGGGCCGTAGTCGGACCAGGTCAGGTGGAGGATGCTGTAAAAAGAAGTCTTCACATCGCTGACCAATTGCTGTTTCAGGGGTCCAGGTACTGAGGACTGGTTGGACCAGGGGTCAGAGGTGTTCCACAGGACCAGGTTCTCCCAACAGACCTGGTAATGAGGCAGGTGGTGGTGTTCTTGGGGGGGGTGAAGGTGTAAGAGGACCCTTCCTCTCTGATGATGAGGTGTTCTCCTGCATGGATGCTGCTGATGAGAGCGACCAGCAGGAAGGAGAGCTCTGAGACTGCAGCCATTCTGCTCTGAGGTCCACAACCACTGACACCGCTGTCAGTCACGTAGCTCAGATACACTCTACACCCCCCCCCCACTGACACCTCCCAGCTCAGATACACTCTACACCCCCCACTGACACCTCCCAGCTCAGATACACTCATACACTCTACACCCCCCCCCCCACTGACACTTCCCCCACTGACACCTCCCATCTCAGATACACTCCATACCCCCCGCCCCCCATCAGCTGATCTGCATCTTCTCTTCCTAACCATGAGGTCTGTATCTCCTCATCAGAGTAAGCGTTGCAGCGTCAGCTCTCTACCCAGAATCAACGTCTTTACACCAGACTAGAGAGTGTGTGTGTATGTGTGTGTGTGTGTGTGTGTTGGGTACTTTGACAGTTACCCACAGGTTCGTGACCAAGATTCTTTCCAGTAATCAACAGAAGACAGGAAACACGACAGGTTTTAACTTGCTGCAAGGAGAGCTGCTAATAAAATGTATTATTATTATTATTATTATTATTATTATTATTATTATTATTATTATTATTATTATTATTATTATTATTGCTGCAAGGAGAGCTGTTGCATGTCACCGCTGACGATCTCCAGGCCAACTCTAACATTCTCCTTTCTATAGTATGAGTGTATGGGGCGCCGTTTGTAAAGCGGCTCACGCTGAAAATAACAGCAACATTTTGTCACATTTAGCTTTAAATAATGTTTAAAAAACTGGTCTGAAATTTTGAGGGTCACTTTCT
>CM049381.1:1055921-1085921 GCA_026937815.1 Etheostoma perlongum
TAGTCCTATTTATTATTTTTCATATCTCTGTAATGTCCTATTTATTATTTCATGATCTCTGTAACTGTAGTCCTATTTACTATTTCATGATGTCATATCTCTGTAACTGTAGTCCTATTTATTATTTCATATTTCATGATGTCATATCTCTGTAACTGTAGTCCTATTTTAACTGTAGTCCTATTTACTATTTCATAATGTTACATCTCTGTAACTGTAGTCCTATTTACTGTTTCATATTTCATGTAACTGTAGTCATTTATCTCTGTAACTGTAGTCCTATTTACTATTTCATAATGTTACATCTCTGTAACTGTAGTCCTATTTATTATTTCATGATGTCATATCTCTGTAACTGTAGTCCTATTTACTATTTCATAATGTTACATCTCTGTAACTGTAGTCCTATTTATTATTTCATGATGTCCTATTTACTATTTCATGATCTCTGTAACTGTAGTCCTGTAGTCCTATTTACTATTTCATAATGTCACATCTCTGTAACTGTAGTCCTATTTTTATTTATTGTCATAACTGTAGTCACATCTCTGTAACTGTAACTGTAGTCCTATTTACTATTTCATATTTCATATCTCTGTAATGTTACATCTCTGTAACTGTAGTCCTATTTTTATTTCTATTTCTGTAACTGTAGTCCATTTCATGATGTCTCTCTGTAACTGTAGTCCTGTAGTCCTATTTATTATTTCATGATGTCATATCTGTCTGTAGTCCTATTTACTATTTCATAATAACTGTAACTGTAGTCCTATTTATTATTTCATGACTATTTCTGTGATGTCATCTCTGTAACTGTAGTCCTATTTATTATTTCATAATGTCACATCTCTGTAACTGTAGTCCTATTTACTATTTCATAATGTCACTCTCTGTAACTGTAGTCCTATTTTTATTTATTTCATGAACTGTGTCCTATTTACTATTTCACATCTCTGTAACTGTAGTCCTATTTATTTTATTTCATGATGTCATCACATCTCTGTAACTGTAGTCCTATTTATTATTTCATGATGTCATATCTCTGTAACTGTAGTCCTATTTACTATTTCATAATGTTACATCTCTGTAACTGTAGTCCTATTTATTATTTCATGATGTCATATCTCTGTAACTGTAGTCCTATTTACTATTTCATAATGTTACATCTCTGTAACTGTAGTCCTATTTATTATTTCATGATGTCATATCTCTGTAACTGTAGTTCTATTTATTATTTCATGATGTCACATCTCTGTAACTATAGTCCTATTTATTATTTCATAATGTCACATCATATCTGTAACTGTAGTCCTATTTACTATTTCATAATGTCACATCTCTGTAACTGTAGTCCTATTTTTATTTCATGATGTCATGTAATAGTCCTATTTACTATTTCATAATATCTCTGTAACTGTAGTCCTATTTATTATTTCATGATGTCATATCTCTGTAACTGTAGTCCTATTTTATGTCTATTTCATAACTGTGTCATATCTCTGTAATTATTTCTGTAGTCCTATTTATTATTTCATGATGTAACTGTAGTCCTATTTATTATTTCATGATGTCTGTAACTGTAGTCCTATTTACTATTTCATAATGTTACATCTCTGTAACTGTAGTCCTATTTATTATTTCATGATGTCATATCTCTGTAACTGTAGTCCTATTTACTATTTCATAATGTTACATCTCTGTAACTGTAGTCCCATTTATTATTTCATGATGTCATATCTCTGTAACTGTAGTCCTATTTACTATTTCATAATGTTACATCTCTGTAACTGTAGTCCTATTTATTATTTCATGATGTCATATCTCTGTAACTGTTGTCCTATTTACTATTTCATAATGTTACATAGTCTGTAACTGTAGTCCTCTGTAACTGTTTATTTATTTCATGATGTCATATCTCTGTAACTGTAGTCCTATTTTTATTTCATAATGTATATCTCTGTAATAGTCCTATTTACTATTTCATAATGTTACATCTCTGTAACTGTAGTCCTATTTATTATTTCATGATGTCATATCTCTGTAACTGTAGTCCTATTTACTATTTCATGATGTCACATCTCTGTAACTGTAGTCCTATTTATTATTTCATGATGTCATATCTCTGTAACTGTAGTCCTATTTACTATTTCATGATGTCATATCTCTGTAACTGTAGTCCTATTTATTATTTCATGATGTCATATCTCTGTAACTGTAGTCCTATTTACTATTTCTGTAACTGTAGTCCTATTTATTATTTCATGATGTCATATCTCTGTAACTGTAGTCCTATTTATTATTTCATGATGTCATATCTCTGTAACTGTAGTCCTATTTTATTTCATGATGTCATATGTAACTGTAGTCTATTTATTATTTCATGATGTCATATCTCTGTAACTGTAGTCCTATTTACTATTTCATAATGTCACATCTCTGTAACTGTAGTCCTATTTACTATTTTATAATGTCACATCTCTGTAACTGTAGTCCTATTTATTATTTCATGATGTCATATCTCTGTAACTGTAGTCCTATTTTATTTCATGATGTTCATGATGTCATATTTCTGTAATCTCTGTAACTGTAGTCCTATTTATTATTTCATAATGTCACTATCTCTGTAACTGTAGTCCTATTTATTATTTCATGATGTCACATCTCTGTAACTGTAGTCCTATTTATTATTTTGATGTCATATCTCTGTAATGTCACATCTCTGTAACTTTAGTCCTATTTATTATTTCATGATGTCATATCTCTGTAACTGTAGTCCTATTTTACTATATTTCATGATGTCATATCTCTGTAACTGTAGTCCTATTTACTATTTCATAATGTCACATCTCTGTAACTGTAGTCCTATTTTTATTTCATTTCATGATGTCATGATGTCACATCTCTGTAACTGTAGTCCTATTTATTTTATTTCATGATGTCATATCTCTGTAACTGTAGTCCTATTTACTATTTCATGATGTCATATCTCTGTAACTGTAGTCCTATTTTATTTATTTCATGATGTCATATCTCTGTAACTGTAGTCCTATTTACTATTTCATAATGCCACATCTCTGTAACTGTAGTCCTATTTATTATTTCATGATGTCATATCTCTGTAACTGTAGTTCTATTTCATGATTATTTCATGATGTCATATCTCTGTAACTGTAGTCCTATTTATTATTTCATCATGTCACATCTCTGTAACTGTAGTCCTATTTAATTTTAATGTCACATCTCTGTAACTGTAGTTGTCCTATTTATTATTTCATGATGTCATATCTCTGTAACTGTAGTCCTATTTATAATATTTCATAATGTCACATCTCTGTAACTGTAGTCCTATTTTATTATTTCATGATGTCATATCTCTGTAACTGTAGTCCTATTTACTATTTTATGTTCTCATGATGTCTATTTATTATTTCATGATGTCTGTAACTGTAGTCCTATTTACTATTTCATAATGTTTATCTCTGTAACTGTAGTCCTATTTATTATTTCATGATGTCATATCTCTGTAACTGTAGTCCTATTTACTATTTCATAATGTCATACATCTCTGTAACTGTAGTCCTATTTATTATTTCATGATGTCATATCTCTGTAACTGTAGTCCTATTTACTATTTCATAATGTTACATCTCTGTAACTGTAGTCCTATTTATTATTTCATGATGTCATATCTCTGTAACTGTAGTCCTATTTACTATTTCATAATGTTACATCTCTGTAACTATAGTCCTATTTATTATTTCATGATGTCACATCTCTGTAACTGTAGTCCTATTTACTATTTCATAATGTTACATCTCTGTAACTGTAGTCCTATTTACTATTTCATAATGTCACATCTCTGTAACTGTAGTCCTATTTATTATTTCATGATGTCATATCTCTGTAACTGTAGTCCTATTTACTATTTCATGATGTCATATCTCTGTAACTGTAGTCCTATTTTTATTTATTTCATAATGTCACATCTCTGTAACTGTAGTCCTATTTTATTATTTCATGATGTCACATCTCTGTAACTGTAGTAACCTATTTATTATTTCATGATGTCATATCTCTGTAACTGTAGTCCTATTTACTATTTCATGATGTCATATCTCTGTAACTGTAGTCCTATTTTTATTTTATTATTTCATGATGTCATATCTCTGTAACTGTAGTCCTATTTACTATTTCATAATGCCACATCTCTGTAACTGTAGTCCTATTTATTATTTCATGATGTCATATCTCTGTAACTGTAGTTCTATTTATTATTTCATGATGTCATATCTCTGTAACTATAGTCCTATTTATTATTTCATAATGTCACATCTCTGTAACTGTAGTCCTATTTACTATTTCATAATGTTACATCTCTGTAACTGTAGTCCTATTTATTATTTCATGATGTCATATCTCTGTAACTGTAGTCCTATTTATTATTTCATGATGTCATATCTCTGTAACTGTAGTCCTATTTACTATTTCATAGTGTCATATCTCTGTAACTGTAGTCCTATTTATTATTTCATGATGTCACATCTCTGTAACTGTAGTCCTATTTATTATTTCATAATGTTACATCTCTGTAACTGTAGTCCCATTTATTATTTCATGATGTCATATCTCTGTAACTGTAGTCCTATTTACTATTTCATAATGTTACATCTCTGTAACTGTAGTCCTATTTATTATTTCATGATGTCATATCTCTGTAACTGTAGTCCTATTTACTATTTCATAATGTTACATCTCTGTAACTGTAGTCCCATTTATTATTTCATGATGTCATATCTCTGTAACTGTAGTCCTATTTATTATTTCATGATGTCATATCTCTGTAACTGTAGTCCTATTTACTATTTCATAATGTCATATCTCTGTAACTGTAGTCCTATTTATTATTTCATGATGTCACATCTCTGTAACTGTAGTCCTATTTACTATTTCATAATGTTACATCTCTGTAACTGTAGTCCTATTTATTATTTCATGATGTCATATCTCTGTAACTGTAGTCCTATTTACTATTTCATAATGTTACATCTCTGTAACTGTAGTCCCATTTATTATTTCATGATGTCATATCTCTGTAACTGTAGTCCTATTTACTATTTCATAATGTTACATCTCTGTAACTGTAGTCCTATTTATTATTTCATGATGTCATATCTCTGTAACTGTTGTCCTATTTACTATTTCATAATGTTACATCTCTGTAACTGTAGTCCCATTTATTATTTCATGATGGCATATCTCTGTAACTGTAGTCCTATTTACTATTTCATAATGTTACATCTCTGTAACTGTAGTCCTATTTATTTTATGTTTCATGATTTCATGATGTCATCTCTGTAACTGTAGTCCTATTTACTATTTCATGATGTCACATCTCTGTAACTGTAGTCCTATTTATTATTTCATGATGTCATATCTCTGTAACTGTAGTCCTATTTACTATTTCATGATGTCATATCTCTGTAACTGTAGTCCTATTTATTATTTCATGATGTCATATCTCTGTAACTGTAGTCCTATTTACTATTTCATAATGCCACATCTCTGTAACTGTAGTCCTATTTATTATTTCATGATGTCATATCTCTGTAACTGTAGTTCTATTTATTATTTCATGATGTCACATCTCTGTAACTGTAGTCCTATTTACTATTTCATAATGTCACATCTCTGTAACTGTAGTCCTATTTACTATTTTATAATGTCACATCTCTGTAACTGTAGTCCTATTTATTATTTCATGATGTCATATCTCTGTAACTGTAGTCCTATTTACTATTTCATGATGTCATATCTCTGTAACTGTCGTCCTATTTACTATTTCATAATGTCATATCTCTGTAACTGTAGTCCTATTTATTATTTCATGATGTCACATCTCTGTAACTGTAGTCCTATTTACTATTTTATAATGTCACATCTCTGTAACTGTAGTCCTATTTATTATTTCATGATGTCATATCTCTGTAACTGTAGTCCTATTTACTATTTCATGATGTCATATCTCTGTAACTGTCGTCCTATTTACTATTTCATAATGTCACATCTCTGTAACTGTAGTCCTATTTATTATTTCATGATGTCACATCTCTGTAACTGTAGTCCTATTTATTATTTCATGATGTCATATCTCTGTAACTGTAGTCCTATTTACTATTTCATGATGTCATATCTCTGTAACTGTAGTCCTATTTATTATTTCATGATGTCATATCTCTGTAACTGTAGTCCTCTTTACTATTTCATAATGCCACATCTCTGTAACTGTAGTCCTATTTATTATTTCATGATGTCATATCTCTGTAACTGTAGTTCTATTTCTTATTTCATGATGTCATATCTCTGTAACTGTAGTCCTATTTAATTTTCATGTCACATCTCTGTAACTGTAGTCCTATTTAATTTTCATGTCACATCTCTGTAACTGTTGTCCTATTTATTATTTCATGATGTCTTATCTATGTAACTGTAGTCCTATTTACTATTTCATAATGTCACATCTCTGTAACTGTAGTCCTATTTATTATTTCATGATGTCATATCTCTGTAACTGTAGTCCTATTTATTATTTCATGATGTCATATCTCTGTAACTGTAGTCCTATTTACTATTTCATAATGTTACATCTCTGTAACTGTAGTCCTATTTATTATTTCATGATGTCATATCTCTGTAACTGTAGTCCTATTTACTATTTCATAATGTTACATCTCTGTAACTGTAGTCCCATTTATTATTTCATGATGTCATATCTCTGTAACTGTAGTCCTATTTACTATTTCATAATGTTACATCTCTGTAACTGTAGTCCTATTTATTATTTCATGATGTCATATCTCTGTAACTGTAGTCCTATTTACTATTTCATAATGTTACATCTCTGTAACTATAGTCCTATTTATTATTTCATGATGTCACATCTCTGTAACTGTAGTCCTATTTACTATTTCATTTCATCTCTGTAACTGTGTCTATTTTACATGTCTCTGTAACTGTAGTCCTATTTACTATTTCATAATGTCACATCTCTGTAACTGTAGTCCTATTTATTATTTCATGATGTCATATCTCTGTAACTGTAGTCCTATTTACTATTTCATGATGTCATATCTCTGTAACTGTCGTCCTATTTACTATTTCATAATGTCACATCTCTGTAACTGTAGTCCTATTTATTATTTCATGATGTCACATCTCTGTAACTGTAGTCCTATTTATTATTTCATGATGTCATATCTCTGTAACTGTAGTCCTATTTACTATTTCATGATGTCATATCTCTGTAACTGTAGTCCTATTTACTATTTCATGATGTCATATCTCTGTAACTGTAGTCCTATTTATTATTTCATAATGTCACATCTCTGTAACTGTAGTCCTATTTACTATTTCATAATGTACATCTCTGTAACTGTAGTTTTTATTTCATTTCATGATGTCATATCTCTGTAACTGTAGTCCCATTTATTATTTCATGATGTCATATCTCTGTAAGTCCTATTTATTTTATTTCATAATGTCACATCTCTGTAACTGTAGTCCTATTTACTATTTCATAATGTTCACATCTCTGTAACTGTAGTCCTATTTATTATTTCATGATGTCATATCTCTCTCTTTAACTGTAGTCTGTAGTCCTATTTATTATTTCATGATGTCATATCTCTGTAACTGTAGTCCTATTTACTATTTCATAATGTCACATCTCTGTAACTGTAGTCCTATTTATTATTTCATGATGTCACATCTCTGTAACTGTAGTCCTATTTATTATTTCATGATGTCATATCTCTGTAACTGTAGTCCTATTTATTATTTCATGATGTCATATCTCTGTAACTGTAGTCCTATTTACTATTTCATAATGTCATATCTCTGTAACTGTAGTCTATTTCTGTAATCTCTGTAACTGTAGTCCTATTTATTATTTCATGATGTCATATCTCTAGTAACTGTAGTCCTATTTAGTCCTATTTATTTCATAATGTTAGTCCCATTTCATGATGTCTCTGTAACTGTAGTCCCATTTATTATTTCATGATGTCATATCTCTGTAACTGTAGTCCTATTTACTATTTCATAATGTTACATCTCTGTAACTGTAGTCCCTATTTTATTATTTCATGATGTCATATCTCTGTAACTGTAGTCCTATTTTATTTCTATTTCACTGTAATGTTACATCTCTGTAACTGTAGTCCTATTTATCTCTTACTGTAGTCCTATTTATTATTTCATGATGTCACATCTCTGTAACTGTAGTCCTATTTATCTATTTCATGATGTCATATATCTCTGTAACTGTAGTCCTATTTACTATTTCATGATGTCATATCTCTGTAACTGTAGTGTCCCTACTGTAGTCCTATTTATTATTTCATGATGTCACATCTCTGTAACTGTAGTCCTATTTATTACTATTTCATGATGTCACATCTCTGTAACTGTAGTCCTATTTATTATTTCATGATGTCATATCTCTGTAATGTCCTATTTATTATTTCATGATGTCATATCTCTGTAACTGTAGTCCTATTTACTATTTCATGATGTCACATCTCTGTAACTGTAGTCCTATTTATTATTTCATGATGTCATATCTCTGTAACTGTAGTCCTATTTACTATTTCATAATGCCACATCTTTAACTGTAGTCCTAATTTATTATTTCATGATGTCATATCTCTGTAACTGTAGTCCTATTTATTATTTCATGATGTCATATCTCTGTAACTGTAGTCCCTATTTATGTTATTTAACTGTAGTCCATGATGTCATATCTCTGTAACTGTAGTCCTATTTATTATTTCATAATGTACATCTCTGTAACTGTAGTCCTATTTATTATTTCATGATGTCCTGTAACTGTAGTCCTATTTATTTTTCATGATGTCATATCTCTGTAACTGTAGTCCTATTTATTATTTCATGATGTCATATCCTAACTGTAGTCCTATTTACTATTTCATAATGTTACATTCTGTAACTGTAGTCCCATTTATTATTTCATGATGTCATATCTCTGTAACTGTAGTCCTATTTATTATTTCATAATGTCACATCTCTGTAACTGTAGTCCTATTTATTATTTCATGATGTCATATCTCTGTAACTGTAGTCCTATTTATTATTTCATAATGTTACATCTCTGTAACTGTAGTCCCTATTTATTATTTCATGATGTCACATCTCTGTAACTGTAGTCCTATTTACTATTTCATATGTACATATGTAATCTCTGTAACTGTAACTGTAGTCCTATTTATTATTTCATAATGTCACATCTCTGTAACTGTAGTCCTATTTACTATTTCATAATGTCACATCTCTGTAACTGTAGTCCTATTTATTATTTCATGATGTCACATTCTGTAACTGTAGTCCTATTTATTATTTCATGATGTCATATCTCTGTAACTGTAGTCCTATTTACTATTTCATGATGTCATATCTCTGTAACTGTAGTCCTATTTACTATTTCATACTGTAACTGTAGTCCTATTTATTATTTCATGATCTCTGTAACTGTAGTCCTATTTATTATTTCATGATGTCATATCTCTGTAACTGTCCTATTTATATCTCTGTAATTTCATTTCATGATGTCATATCTCTGTAACTGTAGTCCTATTTATTATTTCATAATGTCACATCTCTGTAACTGTAGTCCTATTTATTATTTCATGATGTCATATCTCTGTAACTGTAGTCCTATTTACTATTTCATAATGTTCATCTCTGTAACTGTAGTCCTATTTATTATTTCATGATGTCATATCTCTGTAACTGTAGTCCTATTTACTATTTCATGATGTCATATCTCTGTAACTGTAGTCCTATTTATTATTTCATAATGTTACATCTCTGTAATTATTTATTATTTCATAATGTCACATCTCTGTAACTGTAGTCCTATTTATTATTTCATGATTTATCTATTTCTATTTGATGTCACATCTCTGTAACTGTAGTCCTATTTATTATTTCATGATGTAGTCCTGTAATTCCTATTTATTATTTCATGATGTCATATCTCTGTAACTGTAGTCCTATTTACTATTTCATGATGTCATATCTCTGTAACTGTAGTCCTATTTATTATTTCATGATGTCATATCTCTGTAACTGTAGTCCTATTTTTATTTCATAATTGTCACATCTCCTAACTGTAGTCCTATTTATTATTTCATGATGTCATATCTCTGTAACTGTAGTCCTATTTATTATTTCATGATGTCATAGTCTATTTATTATTTCTGTAACTGTAGTCCTATTTATTTTATTTCATGTAATAGTCCTATTTATATTTCATGATGTCAATCTCTGTAAGTCCTATTTATTATTTCATGATGTCACATCTCTGTAACTGTAGTCCTATTTGATGTTATCTCTCTGTAACTTTCCATTATATTTCACATCTCTGTAACTGTAGTCCTATTTATTATTTCATGATGTCTTATCTATGTAACTGTAGTCCTATTTACTATTTCATAATGTCACATCTCTGTAACTGTAGTCCTATTTATTATTTCATGATGTCATATCTCTGTAACTGTAGTTCTATTTATTATTTCATCTCTGATGTCATATCTCTCTGTAACTGTAGTCCTATTTACTATTTCATAATGTTACATATCTGTAACTGTAGTCCTATTTATTATTTCATGATGTCATATCTCTGTAACTGTAGTCCTATTTACTATTTCATAATGTCACATCTCTGTAACTGTAGTCCTATTTATTATTTCATGATGTCATATCTCTGTAACTGTAGTTCTATTTATTATTTCATGATGTCATATCTCTGTAACTGTAGTCCTATTTACTATTTCATAATGTTACATATCTGTAACTGTAGTCCTATTTATTATTTCATGATGTCATATCTCTGTAACTGTAGTCCTATTTATTATTTTGATGTCACATCTCTGTAACTGTAGTCCTATTTAATATTTCATGATGTCACATCTCTGTAACTGTAGTCCTATTTATTATTTCATGATGTCTTATCTCTGTAACTGTAGTCCTATTTACTATTTCATAATGTCATATCTCTGTAACTGTAGTCCTATTTATTATTTCATGATGTCATATCTCTGTAACTGTAGTCCTATTTATTATTTCATGATGTCATATCTCTGTAACTGTAGTCCTATTTACTATTTCATAATGTCATATCTCTGTAACTGTAGTCTATTTATTATTTCATAATGTCATATCTCTGTAACTGTAGTTCTATTTATTATTTCATAATGTCATATCTCTGTAACTGTAGTCCTATTTATTATTTCATAATGTCACATCTCTGTAACTGTAGTTCTATTTATTATTTCATGATGTCATATCTCTGTACTACAGCGGACCTGACGTGTATGAAAACTTTGGTTTTTATTTAACTTTACACAAAAACACCCAGCTGTAACCTCTGACCTTCACAGGACTCGGACTGGAGGATCATGGGAAACGTAGTGTGTCAACAGAACATAACAATATAAATACAAAACAATAAATATATCAGTAACACCTGGCCGAGTTTTACCTTCAACATTAAAAACTGATCAATAACTGTCACATTACAACTGGAATAGTGACTCTACGGGGGTGGGGAAGGAGGGAGGAAGAGGGAGAGGGAGGGAGTGGGAGAGAAAGGGGGAGGGAGAGAGAGAGGGAGGGGGAGAGAGAAAGAGAGGGAGAGAGAGAGAGAAAGGGGGAGGGAGAGAAAGGGGGAGGGGGACAGAGAGAGAGGGGGAGAGGGAGAGAAAGAAAAAGGGGGAGAGGGACAGAGAGCGATAGAGAGAAAGGGGGAAGGAGAGGGAGAGAGAGAAAGGGGAGGGAGAGAGAGAGAGAGAAAGAGAAAGGGGGAGGGAGGGAGAACACTACTAACTGATCAGTAACTGGCTGCATTCAGAGACTCTTTAAATATTAAAAGAAATGAAAAATGAATGAAGTTGCGTTCAGGGACACTCCGTAGATTCCAGTTTTCAAAGACTAAAGCTGTGATGAGTTCAGGGTCTCTCTCCTGACTGTCCCGTCGGTTCCTGAACGCAACTTCTTTGGTCTGCGTCACGATTGGCTGAGGGACAGCCGGAGCTCCTCCTCTCTCAGGCTGCGGTCCAATCGCAGCGTCTCTGACTGGAGGACGGCGGGGACGGGGCGGCGGGTGACGGCCGCCAGTGAATCAGACAGGTCCTGTCTCAGGGAGAGCAGCCATTGGCTGTTCCTGGACGACTGCTGGATGAAGTCGGCCCGCTGACGCTGGTCTGCAGCCAATGAGAGGCGGAGCTGACTCACCTGGGGGGGAAGGGGGATGACATCATCAGCATCCAACCAGCTGCTGCTAGACAGCATACAGCTACAATTAAGTTTTTGATTATGAGAGGGGGGAATGAGAGGGAGAAATGCCAGAGAAGGGGGAATGAGAGGGGGAATGCCAGAGCAGGGGGAATGAGAGGGGGAACACCAGAGCAGGGGGAATGAGAGGGGGATGCCAGAGCAGGGGGAATGAGAGGGGGAACACCAGAGCAGGGGGAATGAGAGGGGGAATGCCAGAGCAGGGGGAATGAGAGGGGGAACACCAGAGCAGGGGGAATGAGAGGGGGAATGCTAGAGCAGGGGGAATGAGAGGGGGAATGGAGGGGAAATGCCAGAGAAGGGGGAATGAGAGGGGGAATGCTAGAGCAGGGGGAATGAGAGGGGGTAATAGCATAAATCAGGCAAAGGGAAGACGTGTTTGATTCCACAATCTCTTTCCTAAACTTACTTGTATCTCATCCAACCGACCAATCAAAACACCTGAAACTCTTCCTTGGTGGTGCACTCACCTGGTCCTCCAGCTCCAGCACTCTGCTCCGCAGGCGCTCTTCTTCTTCTGCACCCTGCCGCAGGTGCTCTTCTTCTGCACCCTGCTGCACACACAAAGACTCAGGATGAGACCGGTAGCACAGGTAGGTAGAGGGGCGCCCGGTTAGCCCAGCTGGTAGAGGGGCGCCCGGGTAGCTCAGCTGGTAAAGGCGCGCCCGGGCAGCTCAGCTGGTAGAGAGGGCGCCCGGGGAGCTCAGCTGGTAGAGAGGGCGCCCGGGGAGCACCTGAGATCTGCTGCTGTATAATTTGATTACCTGAGTGTGTGTCACCTGAGTTCTGCTGCTGTCAGTCAGCTGCTGTCTGAACATCGAACGCTCGGCCTCCGCCTGAAACACACACACACACACACACACACACACACGTCTCAGGGTGATAGAAAACATGAAGAACATGTGTGTGTATACTGTATGTGTGTGCATGTGTGTATGTGTGTGTGTGTGTATCTATGTGTGTGTGTGTGTGTGTGTATGTGTATGTATGTATATATATATATATATATACAGTGCCTTGCGAAAGTATTCGGCCCCCTTGATCTTTTCAACCTTTTGACACATTTCAGGCTTCAAACATAAAGATAAAACTTTTATTTTTTGTGAAGAATCACCAACAAGTGGGACACAATTGTGAAGTGGAACGAAATCTATTGGATATTTTAAACTTTTTTAGCAAATAAAAAACTGAAAAGTGGTGCGTGCTAAATGATTGGGCCCCCTTGCGTTAATACTTTGTAGAGCCACCTTTTGCTGCGATTACAGCTGCAAGTCGCTTGGGGTATGTCTCTATCAGTTTTGCACATCGAGAGACTGACATTCTTGCCCATTCTTCCTTGCAAAACAGCTGGAGCTCAGTGAGGTTGGATGGAGAGCGTTTGTGAACAGCAGTTTTCAGCTCTTTCCACAGATCCTCGATTGGATTCAGGTCTGGACTTTGACTTGGCCATTCTAACACCTGGATACGTTTATTTGTGAACCATTCCTTTGTGGATTTTGCTGTATGTTTGGGATCATTGTCTTGTTGGAAGATAAATCTCCGTCCCAGTTTCAGGTCTTTTGCAGACTCCAACAGGTTTTCATCCAAAATGGTCCTGTATTTGGCTGCATCCATCTTCCCCTCAATTTTAACCATCTTCCCTGTCCCTGCTGAAGAAAAGCAGGCCCAAACCATGATGCTGCCACCACCATGTTTGACAGTGGGGATGGTGTGTTGAGGGTGGTGAGCTGTGTTGCTTTTTACGCCAAACATATCGTTTTGCATTGTGGCCAAAAAGTTTGATTTTGGTTTCATCTGACCAGAGCACCTTCTTCCCATGTTTGGTGTGTCTCCCAGGTGGCTTGTGGCAAACTTAGACGAGACTTTTAATGGATATCTTTGAGAAATGGCTTTCTTCTTGCCACTCTTCCATAAAGGCCAGATTTGTGCAGTGTACGACTGATTGTTGTCCTATGGACAGACTCTCCCACCTCAGCTGTAGTTCTCTGCAGTTCATCCAGAGTGATCATGGGCCTCTTGGCTGCATCTCTGATCAGTCTTCTCCTTGTCTGAGCTGAAAGTTTAGAGGGACGGCCAGGTCTTGGTAGATTTGCAGTGGTCTGATACTCCTTCCATTTCAAAATGATCGCTTGCACAGTGCTCCTTGGGATGTTTAAAGCTTGGGAAATCTTTTTGTATCCAAATCCGCCTTTAAACTTCTCCACAACAGTATTATGGACCTGCCTGGTGTGTTCCTTGGTCTTCATGATGCTCTCTGCGCTTTCAACAGAACCCTGAGACTATCACAGAGCAGGTGCATTTATACAGAGACTTGATCACACACAGGTGGATTCTATTTATCACCATCAGTCATTTAGGACAACATTGGATCATTCAGAGATCCTCGCTGAACTTCTGGAGTGAGTTTGCTGCACTGAAAGTAAAGGGGCCGAATAATTTAGCACGCACCACTTTTCAGTTTTTTATTTGCTAAAAAAGTTTAAAATATCCAATAGATTTCGTTCCACTTCACAATTGTGTCCCACTTGTTGGTGATTCTTCACAAACTTCAAGGGGGCCGGATACTTTCGCAAGGCACTGTAGATGTATTGAATAAAAAAAAAAAGACCACATCTGTCGAGGACCACATCTGTGTAATCTCCCCTCTTAAATGGCTTGTTGCCTGTTTGTGGGTTTTTGGCTTCAGCATGGCCCTTTGTTGCCCTGGCCTTAAGATTCTTCCACCACAATTTGATTTGGTCTGTGGTCCTCCTCTGGCCAGACCCTATGGCATTCACATTTTCTGTGATTAAAATCCAAACATCATTTTTCTTTTTGTTGGTATCCTTGGCAGAATGAAAACTTCCCACTATTGTTCCATAATGGCACCGAACACCCTCTAGTAGTGCATTGGTTTCAGCAGCAGTGAAGTTACAGCTTCTTGAGTCCATGGTTCCGTTGCTGTACTATAGTGAACATTGTTCATCAATCATAGGCCTTGGGTCCAATTGCCTCAATTGAACACAAGCCAAAACTAATCAGTTGTATCAGGTGTGTTTGAAAAAGACCAATTACACAGCCATATAAATCAGCCTTTCTCAGAGGATTCACAGAGAGCCAGTGAAATGGCAGGTGTTGTCCACCGTCACCACCACTTTGCCAGGAGAGGATACCGTCAAAGGGTGTATGTTGAACGTACCAAGCCACTGGAGCAATACACCACTGAGGAGCTGTATGTCCGGTTTCGCTTTGGGAAGGCTGATATAGAGTACCTTGTGAACCTTCTCAGGCCAAAACTTCAACACAGAACCCAAAGGAGTCACGGTCTGTCTGTGGAAGACCAGATCCTCATTGCTCTCCGATTTTATGCATGTGGGACTTTCTATCAAGTTGTTGGTGACTATATGGGAGTGGTGAAATCAGCTGTGTGTGATGTGGTGAGAGATGTGTCAATCGCACTGGCCAGCCTGGTCAATGAATTTGTTTCTTTTCCAAAGGACAACAAGATTGCCCAGGCCAAGCGCAGCTTTTTTCTTTTGGGGAGCAATCGACTGCACACATGTGCATATACAAGCACCTCGTGAGAATGAATGGGAGTTTATAAACAGAAAGGGGAGGCACAGCATCAATGTCCAACTTGTGTATGATGCTGACCTCATCATCACCAACTGCGTTGTCAAGTGGCCTGGGTCTGTCCATGATGCACGCATCCTGAGGGAGAGCGCTCTATATGGAGACCTCCAAACCAACCGTCCAGATGGAAGAATATTAGGAGACAGTGCCTAAATGTGCTGTATTTATACAGCATGCCTACCCACTCCTACCATGGCTGATGACTCCTTTTCTAACAGCAAATACACCGGCGCAGGCACACTTCAACACTGCTCATTGCAGAGCAAGATGTGCAATTGAGCGTTTAAATGGAGTTCTTAAGAGGCGCTTTGCATGCCTTAACTACCTGAGAGCGGAACCACAGAAAGCATGCAACATAACCCTTGCCTGTATTGTCCTGCACAACATCGCTACTAAGCGCAATGTCCCTCTCTGTGCTGACAATGATGCACCTGAGCCCCTTGGAGACCCTAACCAACCTCCTGCATTGTGCAAGAACAAGCAAACAGGACGTGCAACAAGGGACGCAATAGTTAGACACTATTTCTGATTTGGATTTGTTTTGGATTTCAAAAATCAGTGATTGCCATTCTTTGCATTTTTTTGGTTATTCTGTAATCATTGCATGCATCACTAATAAATATTCTAAAAACAAAAATATTTTCGATTGTGATGAATATATAGGCCTATATATATCAATTATTGACAGAACAAAATTTATTGTTTTTGGTCAATTTTGACAGCTGTTTGGAGGATTATTTTATGAGGCCAAACTCTTTCTACTTCGCTGTAGGCCTATACTGAAAGGCTGATTACGTTAAAGCCTACCTAATCACTGTAGCCTGACGGATGAACAAATAAAATTAAAACCTTATGAATAAATAGGATATCGTGTAAGATACTGTATGATCCAAATATAGTATTATTTGATACATTTTTAAAATGTTCATTACATTTTGGGCATGAAATCCACGCTGAGTCCACCCTTCTGATTGGATCAGTTTAATCCAGATTTTTTGGATCAAAGTGATCCAAATCCTACAAAAAAGTTCTGAAAAACCCAAACTAAAGGTTTGATCCAGATCAAAACCAAGATTGGATTATGTGATCTAATCCGATTATGTAATCTGTTTTTTCTTTTGAAAAACCCATTTTCAACATTTGATCCAATCCGTTATCCAAAATCCTAGTGGATTACTTTTGAAAAACTGGGCCCTGGATACGTTTATTTGTGAACCATTCCTTTGTGGATTTTGCTGTATGTTTGGGATCATTGTCTTGTTGGAAGATAAATCTCCGTCCCAGTTTCAGGTCTTTTGCAGACTCCAACAGGTTTTCATCCAAAATGGTCCTGTATTTGGCTGCATCCATCTTCCCCTCGATTTGAACCATCTTCCCTGTCCCTGCTGAAGAAAAGCAGGCCCAAACCATGATGCTGCCACCACCATGTTTGACAGTGGGGATGGTGTGTTGAGGGGATGAGCTGTGTTGCTTTTACGCCAAACATATCGTTTAGCATTGTGGCCAAAAAGTTTGATTTTGGTTTCATCTGACCAGAGCACCTTCTTCCACATGTTTGGTGTGTCTCCCAGGTGGCTTGTGGCAAACTTTAGACGAGACTTTTTATGGATATCTTTGAGAAATGGCTTTCTTCTTGCCACTCTTCCATAAAGGCCAGATTTGTGCAGTGTACGACTGATTGTTGTCCTATGGACAGACTCTCCCACCTCAGCTGTAGTTCTCTGCAGTTCATCCAGAGTGATCCTGGGCCTCTTGGCTGCATCTCTGTTCAGTCTTGTCCTTGTCTGAGCTGAAAGTTTAGAGGGACGGCCAGGTCTTGGTAGATTTGCAGTGGTCTGATACTCCTTCCATTTCAAAATGATCGCTTGCACAGTGCTCCTTGGGATGTTTAAAGCTTGGGAAATCTTTTTGTATCCAAATCCGGCTTTAAACTTCTCCACAACAGTATTACGGACCTGCCTGGTGTGTTCCTTGGTCTTCATGATGCTCTCTGCGCTTTCAACAGAACCCTGAGACTATCACAGAGCAGGTGCATTTATACAGAGACTTGATTATACACAGGTGGATTCTATTTATCACCATCAGTCATTTAGGACAACATTGGATCATTCAGAGATCCTCGCTGAACTTCTGGAGTGAGTTTGCTGCACTGAAAGTAAAGGGGCCCAATAATTTAGCACGCACCACTTTTCAGTTTTTTATTTGCTAAAAGTTTAAATCCAATAGATTTCGTTCCACTTCACAATTGTGTCCCACTTGTTGGTGATTCTTCACAAAAAATAAAATTTTTATATCTTTATGTTTGAAGCCTGAAATGTGTCAAAAGGTTGAAAAGTTCAAGGGGGCCGAATACTTTCGCAAGGCACTGTATATATATATATATATATATATATATATATATATATATATATATATATATACAGTGAGGAAAATAAGTATTTGAACACGCTGCTATTTTGCAAGTTCTCCCACTTAGAAATCATGGAGGGGTCTGAAATTGTCCTCGTAGGTGCATGTCCACTGTGAGAGACATAATCTAAAAAACTAAATCCAGAAATCACAATGTATGATTTTATAACTATTTATTTGTATGATACAAATCAATGTTAATATTTGGTACAGTAGCCTTTGTTTGCAGTTCCAGCACATGTCAAGGCCCGTCTTAAGTTTGCCAATGACCATTTGGATGATCCAGAGGAGTCATGGGAGAAAGTCATGTGGTCAGATGAGACCAAAATAGAACTTTTTGGTCAACTACAGGAAACATTTGACCTCTGGAACTGCAAACAAAGGCTACTGTACCAAATATTAACATTGATTTTCTCAGGTGTTCAAATACTTATTTGCAGCTGTATCATACAAATAAATAGTTAAAAAATCATAAATTGTGATTTCTGGATTTAGTTTTTTAGATTATGTCTCTCACAGTGGACATGCACCTACGATGACAATTTCAGACCCTCCATGATTTCTAAGTGGGAGAACTTGCAAAATAGCAGCGTGTTCAAATACTTATTTTCCTCACTGTATATATATGTATATTTATAGATATATGTGTGTGTTTATGTGTGTGTGTGTGTATGTGTGTATATACTGTATATGTGTATGTATGTGTGTGTGTATATATGTGTGCGTGTATGTGTGTATATATGTGTGTGTATGTGTGTGTGTGTGTACCTGTCTCAGTGTGTCTCTCAGAGTCTTTCTGTCTCTCTTCAGTCTCTCCTTCTGATCTTCTAGACGAGAGTTCTTCTTGTTCAGTCGTTTCTGTTCCAGCTCGAGTTCAGCTACGAGACGCTGGAGCACCAGCAGCCTGCCCCCCCCCGCCTGGAGACACACACACACACACACACACACACCTGTGGTGATTATTTGCTCTGAGTGAAACTGAGCAGACAGACTAACCAACCAATCAGAGCAGAGACACACTGACCTTGTCTGTGTCAGGCCCCGCCCCCTGCTCCTGATGGTGGGCTCTCTGCCTGTAGCCAATCAGGGCCGCCTCAGTTCTCTCCAGAGCCAATCGGACGCGATCCCTGTCCCTCTCCAGCTCGTCTGTCCTCTGAGTCAGAGTGTACACCTTCACAGACAACAACTATGGTCGTCACGGCAACACAGCACGCACACATCAAAATAAACGAGTTTATGTGTCTGTGTGTGTGTATATATATATATATATATATGTGTGTGTGTGTGTGTTGTAATGGGAAAATTACATAGACAATGATTTTCTTTCAGTAATTGTTCATTTATTAAGTGATTATTAATTTTAAGTAAATCATTCAGATAGGCCTCTGAAACATGTGTCATTCCTAAAGATATCTCCTAAAGTAAGTCCTTCAGTGTTGGAGACAGCTGAACATGTTATGACTCTGCATTTCACTACTGTAAGCAAATGGTACCAAAACACAGGCGCCTCCAGAGATAGGCAAAGGGCCTAAGGTTGGAGTCTGAGCCAATCTATAGACGAGATGAATCTCTGACTTCTAAGACTGAATGACAACTACAGTCATTCTTTGACGCATTAGACAGATGTATAGGGACAGCTCTGGCTCCTAGAAGTCTGAAGAAGAAGATGAAGTGTATTGTTTAAGATTAGAAGGTTTTCCAAACATGGTCTGGTTTCTGCTGGGGGGGCCAAAGGGATATAAGGGACTGTCATATGTTACGCGAGGCACAGAACTGTTGTCACTTTGTAACTCTGATTCATTGTGAATGCTGTTCTTGTCATTTTTTATTGTTCTCTCGAGAAAATAATTAAACCCTTCCACTGAATACCTAAACTTTTAATCCAGTTTGCAGCCGGTCTTTATTCTGTTTCTACAAAGTCTCTTCTTCATCCAAATTCCTCCCTCGCTGTACAGAAACTTCCATAACAGTGTGTGTGTGTGTGTGTGTGTGTGTGTGTGTGTATACACCTTAACTATATATTGCAGCCTGTTGTTGTTTTTAACCGTGAAGGACCCAAACCAGCTCACAAAGGCAAAAGAATAGATTCAAGTTAGTGAGTTAGTCATCGATTATAATACCTATTAGTATTTGTATTGCTTCTATAGATGATTATTAATGAGAGTAGAAGAGGGGGGTTCTTTAGTTTTTGCCACATTAATGTTAATAAATGTCGACTTGCACCACTCTGCAAAATCATTTAAAATAGCACCATGCTCAGGGGCGTTGTGTGTGTGTGTGTGTGTGTGTGTGTGTGTGTGTGTGATACACTACCGGTCCAAAGTTTGGGGTCACATAGAAATCCCCATTGCACTCCATTGTAGACAGAATGCCAGCTGAGATCAGTTGCATTGTTTTTTTTTTAACCAGGGCAGTAATCAGATTACATTATGTGCTTATATAATAGTAAAATGGTTCTCCAATGTTTTTCTAGTTTTTTATTTTTAAATGATAGATTAGTACACAGAGGCCATGTGCTCTTTTGGAACATTGGATGAATGGTTGCTGATAATGGGCAATGTAGATATTGCATTAAAAGTCCAATCAGTATAATCAAACACCCCCACCCAAATTAGCAGGTATTCTCTCTATAATGGAGTGGTATGGAAATGTAGAAGAAATAAAATGACATTTTTGATTTTTTGGAAAAAGGCCCCAAACTTTAAAGGGGGACCGCACCCACTGTAGTATATGTGTGTGTATATGTGTGTGTGTATATGTGTGTGTGTGTGTGTGTGTGTGTGTATATGTGTGTGTGTGTGTATATGTGTGTGTATATGTGTGTGTGTGTATGTGTGTGTGTGTGTGTGTGTATATGTGTGTGTGTGTATATGTGTGTGTGTGTGTATATGTGTGTGTGTGTGTGTGTGTGTGTGTGTGTATGTGTGTGTGTGTGTGTGTATGTGTGTGTGTGTATTAGAGGATGGATACCCGACCCGAGCCCGACGGGACCCGACGGTACCCGACGGGTCGGGCCGGGTTGGGACAGATTTTTAGAAAGGATGCTCGGGTTCGGTCGGGGCTCGGTCACATCAGCGCGATAAGGCATTGAACATTTTGAATTTAAAACAGCTTAAAATAAATGTCAAATATTACCCTAACATCCGTCTTCCTGTGTGCTGTGACAACGAGAGACGTGCGTATTAAGCTCCATGTGGCAGCGCAGCGATGGAAGATGTTAAAAAGAAGTTGGCTGCAGGAGATTTTAAACTATTGAAAACGAAGGAAAGTCAGCGGTGCATTGATGCGCTCATCTGTTGACATTTCCCAATGCCTTCCTACAACTGCTTAATAAAAGCTTTCACACAAACAAACGGACATGTGTCATTAGTATGAGAAACAAATGAGAATTTAACTGTCGGGCTCGGGTCGGGCTCGGACAGAAAAATCCGGCCCGATCCGCACTCTAGTGTGTATATGTGTGTGTGTGTGTGTGTGTATATATGTGTGTATATGTGTATATATGTGTGTGTGTGTGTATATGTGTGTGTGTATATGTATGTGTGTGTGTGTGTATATATGTGTGTGTGTGTGTGTGTATATGTGTGTATATGTGTGTGTGTGTGTGTGTGTGTGTGTATGTGTGTGTATGTGTGTATATGTGTGTGTGTGTGTGTGTGTGTGTGTGTGTGTATATGTGTGTGTGTGTGTGTGTGTGTGTGTGTGTGTGTGTGTGTGTGTGTGTGTGTGTGTGTGTGTGTGTGTGTAACTATTTACCTCAGCTTCACGTTGCCTCAGCAGTCTCTGGATCTCCTTCCTCTCCTGTAGCAGAGAGATCTGCTCCTCCTCCTCCTGAGGAAATTATAATCAATCACACATTAGGTGTACACACACACACACACACACGTTTTTACAGTGTAAAACTTCACCTCTCCTCCTCCTTTCTTCCTGTCCTCCGTCAGTTGGTTTCTCTTCTTCTGTCCGTCCACCTCCTCCTCCTCTCTCTCCCGCAGTGCCTGCACTTCTGCTCTCAGAGCCTCCTTTTCCTCCTCCATCTGTGCAACCCTGCTCCTCCATCCCTCCCTTTCCTCCTCCATCTGTGCGACCCTGCTCCTCCACCCCTCCTTCTCCTCTATCACCTCCCTCCTCCTCCGCTCCAGGGCCTTGGCTTTGGCTCTCAGCTGCTCCACCTCTCCTCTTTCCGCCTCCTCCTGCAGTTCCATGCTCCTCTGCACTCTTCTCAGCTCCTCCTGCACCTCCTCCTTCTCTCTCTGCTCCCTCTGCACCTCCTCTCTGAGGGCCACCACCTCCCTCTCAGTCTGCAGTAATGTCTCCTGTAGCTGCTCCTTCTGCTCTTCCTCCTGGGCCTCCTTCCTCTGCACCTCCTCTCTAAGTGAAGACACCTCCCTGTCTCTGTTGGTCCTCCTCAGCTCCTCCTGCGCCTCCTCCATCTCCCTTTGTTGCTTTTTCACCTCCTCTCTGAGAGATTTTATCTCATTTCCTGTCTTCATTAATGTCTCTTGTAGCTGCTCCTTCTCCTTCTGCACCTCCTCTCTGAACGCTGTCAGCTCCTCCTGCGCCTCCTCCTTTTCTCTCCGTTCCCTCTGCACCTCCTCTCTGAGCGCTGTCAGCTCCTCCTGCATCTCCTCCCTTTGCGTCCTCTTCTCCTGAGCCTCACGTCTTAAGACGGTCAGCTCCTCCTGCGCCTCCATTATCTCCCTTTGTTGTTTTTTCAACTCCTCCCTGAGAGATGTCACATCTTCTCTCCTCTTCATCACCTCCTCTTTAAGAGCAGACTCCTCCTCCTCGCTGTTACGCCTCGTCTGCTCCATCTGCACCTCCTCCTTTAGGGCTGTCAGCTCCTCCTGCGCCTCCTTTGTCTCCCTTTGTTGCTTTTTCACCTCCTCTCTGAGAGATTTTATTAATGTCTCCTGTAGCTGCTCCTTCTCCTTCTGCACCACCTCCTGGGCCTCCTTCCTCTGCACCTCCTCTCTAAGTGCAGACCAATCCCTGTCTCTGTTGGTCTTCCTCAACTCCTCCTGCGCCTCCTTCGCTTCCCTTTGTTGCTTTTTCACCTCCTCTCTGAGAGATTTTGTCTCATTTTCTGTCTTCCTTAGTGTCTCCTGTAGCCGCTCCTTCGCCTTCTTCTCCTTCTGCACCTCCTCCTGTAACTCCCCCCATCTCCTCTGAGCCTCCTCCTTTATAGTCACCAGCTGCTCCTGTATCTCCTCTCTCTCCTCCCTGAGAGCAGACACCTCCACTTTTGTCCTCCTCACCTCCACCTGTGCCTCCTCCCTCTCCTTCTGCACCTCCTCCCTGAGAGACGCCACATCCTCCTCCGCCTGCCTCACTCTCTCCTGCAGCCTCCTCCTCTCCTCCTCCGCCGCCGTCAGCTTCTCCTCCAGCCTCTAGAGGAGCAAATCATCCAATCAGTGAACAGATGAGGAAAAAATCATCCAATCAGTGAAGAGATGAGGAGCAACTTAAACGTAGCTACACATCAACAACGCTGTACAAAGGGAACACTGGTCTGTCTCTCTGTGTGTGTCTCTCTGTGTGTGTGTGTCTGTCTCTGTGTGTGTGTGTGTCTCTGTGTGTGTCTCTCTGTGTGTGTCTGTGTGTGTGTGTGTGTCTGTGTGTCTTGAGGAAGTCCAAAAACGTGTCAAAATGCTACGATATTCTAGTTTTTTTACAATCGATCCAGATGTACTTTTTATTTTTATAATATTAATATAGTATATTATATATAACATATATAATATTCTATGATATATTGCATAAATATATATATAAATACACACATATAATATATAGAGTCTATGCCTCGTACCCGGCTCCTCGTCCCGGCTGCCTCCCTGTCTCTCCTCCGCTCCTCCTCCCTCTCCTCCAGGGTGTCTCTCAGCTGCTGCGTCTCCTCCTGCTTCTCCTTCAGGAGGAGGTCCAGCCTGGCCTCCTCCCTGCGGCTCCGCTCCTCCGCCCTCCTCCTCACCTCCACCTCCTCCTGCAGCCGCTGGGCCTCCTCCTCCGTCTCTCTGGCTCTCCTCCTCGCTCCCTCGCTCCCCGCCTGCGCCTCCTGCAGCGCCCGCGCCTGGCAGACGACACCCGGGTCAAAAAGAAAACAGGAGGGCCTTTAATGTTAAAGGAGGAGTAATATAACCCTAATGTAAATTAATAATAATAAAATACTATAATAATAATATTAATAATAAAAATAATAATAATAAATTAATAATAATAATATAATAAAATACTATAATAATAATATTAATAATATTAATAAAATAATTAAAATAATATAAAATAATAATAAATTAATAATAATAATAATGTAATAAATTTAAATTAATGTCAATTAAAATAATTAAAAATAATAATAAATTAATAATAATAATAAAATAAGAACAAATAAAAATTCATAAAAAATCATAAAATAATAATAAAATAATAAATGAATAAAATAATAATAAATTAATGATAATAATAATATAATAAGAAAAAATAAAAATTCATAAAAATAATTTAAAATAATTAAAAATAATAATAAATGAATAAAATAATAACACCAATAATAATAGCCTTTAGTGACCTGTGTGGCGAGTGCGAGGTCTCTCTCTCCCCCCCGGCCCCTCTCTTCCTGCAGGAGCTGCTGTGTTTCTCTGAGCAGCGCCTCCACCTGCTCCCCCCGCGCCTCCTGCTGCTCCAGGGCGACCTGCGCCTCCTGCTTCTCCCTGTCGGCCTCCTGCAGGGCCTCCTCCGCCCGCCGCAGCGCCTCCTGCAGCTGCTCCACCTCCTCCTCTCGCTGCCTCACGGCGCCCATCTGGCGCTCCAGCTGCTCCTCCCGCCTCTGCACCTCCTGCTGCATCTCAGAGCACTGCTCCCTCGCCACGCTCAGATGGACGCACAGCAGCTCCTCGCTGCTCCTCCTCTTCTCGTCCTCCTCCTTCAGTCTCTCCTTCTCTCTCCTCTCTTCCAGAAGCTCAGAGGTCTCTTTTCTCAGTGTCGTTATTTCTTCCTGCAGTTCTTCCTTCTCTCTTTCTAATCTCTCTATCCGGTCGCAAAGTTTCTCCACCTCCTCGCTACTCCTCTCCTCCTCCTCCTTCAGTCTCTCCTTCTCTCTCTCTTCAAAGACTTCGGCTGTTTCTTTTCTCAGTGTCTTTATTTCTTCCTGCAGTTCTCCCTTCTCCTTCTCTAATCTCTCTATCCGGTCACAAAGTTTCTCCACCTCCTCGCTACTCCTCTCCTCCTCCTCCTCCTTGGCTGTTTCTTTTTTCAGTGTCTTTATTTCTTCCTGCAGTTCTTCTTTCTCTCTTTCTAATCTCTCTATCCGGACACAGAGTACCTCTGTCTCCTTCTTCTTCACCTCCTCCTCCCTTTTCCTTTTCTCCTCCTCCTCCTCTTCCTCGGTCAGTCTCTCCTCTCTCCTCTTTTCCAAGAGTTCGGCTGTTTCTTCTCTCAGTTTCTTTATTTCTTCTTTGTCTCTTTCCAATCTCTCTATCCGGTCACAAAGTTTCTTCGTCTCCTCCTCCTTCTTCTTCACCTCCTCCTCTCTCAGTCTCTCCATCTTGCTCCTCTCTTCTTCTAGTTCAGATATTTCTTTTCTCAGTCTTGTAATCACCGCCTGTAGTTCTTCTTTTTCCTTTTCTAATCCCTCCATCCGGTTGCAGAGCGCCTCCATCTCCTCCTCCATCCTCTTCGCTTCCTCCTCCCTTTTCCTCCTCTCCTCCTCTTCTTCGTCTCGCAGGCGTTCCCTCCTTTTCTTTTCTAGTTCAGAAGTTTCCCTTAATTTCTTTATCTCTTTCTCCAGCTCCTCCCCCTCCCCTCCATCTCTTCACCTCCTCCACCTGCTCCTCCTTCTCTCTTTCTAATCTCTCCATCCGGTCGCAGAGCGCCTCCGTCTCCTCCTCCGTCCTCTTCACCTCCTCCTCTCTCAGTCTCTCCCTCTCTCTCTTCTCTTCTCCAAGGTCCAAAACTTCTTTTCTCAGTTTCTTTAATACCTCCTCCTGCTCCTCCACCCTCTCCTTCCATCTTTCTCCCTCCTCTTCCCTTCTTCTCCTCCTCCTATCTTCCTCCTCTCGCAGTCTCTCCTTTTCTCTCCTCTCCTCCTCTTCTTCTTTTTCTCGCAGGCGTTCCCTCCTTTTCATTTTCTCTTCTAGTTCAGACGTTTCTTCACTTAGTTTCTTTATCTCCTCCTCCTGCTCCTCCACCCTCTCCCTCCATCTTTCTCCATCTTCTTCCCTTCTCCTCCTCCTCTTCTCCTCCTCCTCCTTCAGTCTCTCCTTCTCTCTCCTCTCTTCCAAAAGCTCAGAGGTCTCTCTTCTCAGTGTCTTTATTTCTTCCTGCAGTTCTTCTTTCTCTCTTTCTAATCTCTCTATCCGGTCGCAACGTTTCTCCATCTCCTCCTCCTCCCTTCTTCTCCTCCTCCTATCTTCCTCCTCTCGCAGTCTCTCCTTTTCTTTCCTCTCCTCTTCTTCTTTGTCTCGCAGGCGTTCCCTCCTTTTTATGTTCTCTTCTAGTTCAGAGGATTCTCTACTCAGTTTCTTTATCTCCTCCTCCTGCTCCTCCACCCTCTCCCTCCATCTCTTTATCTCCTCCTCCTGCTCCTCCACCCTCTCCCTCCATCTCTTTATCTCCTCCTCCTGCTCCTCCACCCTCTCCTTCCATCTCTTTATCTCCTCCTCTTGCTCCTCCACCCTCTCCCTCCATCTCTTTATCTCCTCCTCCTGCTCCTCCACCCTCTCCCTCCATCTCTTTATCTCCTCTTCCTTTCTTCTCCTCCTCTCCTTCTCCTCCTCTTCCAGTCTCTCCTTTTCTCTCCTCTCCTTCTCTTGCAGTCTCTCCTTTTCTCTCCTCTCCTCCTCATATCTTAGTCTCTCCTCCTCTCCATCCGCCCGCTGTATTCTCTCCATCATGTGTCCGATACGCGCCTCCCTCTCCGTCACCTCCTCCCTCAGCCTCTCCACCTCCCTCCTCCTCTCCCCGTCCTCCTCCATCAGGGCGCCTAAACGCCTCCGGAGCGCCTCCACCTCTCCGTCTCTCATCCCCAACTCCTGGCTCAGGGCCTCTCTCTCTCTCTGCCACGCCTCCTCCTCTCCTTCTTCCTTCCTCCTCAGCTCCTCCGTCTCCTCCTCGCTCCCTTGTCCTCTCTCTCCACCGTCCTCTCTCCGGGCCGTGGCTCTCTCCAGCTCTCCCATCAGACACTCAATCTCACCTTCACAATAAAAGCACGACAAAACACAAAATAAGACTAATCTTTATTATTAATCCTCCTCTGTTGCTCTTCCTGAGCTTTCTACCATTGTGTGTGTGTGTGTGTGTGTGTGTGTGTGTGTGTGTGTGTGTGACTGACCCTGCAGTGCTGCCTTGGCCTGCTGCAGAGTGTGTGTGTGTGTGTGCAGCTGGCATCTGTCCACCTCCGACTGGGAGAGAGTCTTCTGCTGCTCACGGAGCTGCTGCTGCAGAGACACCGACACACACCTGCACAAACAACAACAACAACAACAACAATATACTTTATTAAGTAATTACACCCCCCCATAGAGAGAAATACCCAGCTTGTGTATTTGTACACATGCAGGATGTCTGTCCGGTTACCTGAGCTGGGTGAGCTCGTCCTCCAGCGTCTCCCTGTGTCTCCGCAGACTGTCCGTCTCCTCCTGCAGCTTCCTGTTGTCCCTCTGCTGCTCCTCCTGCTGCCGCCTCCTCCTCCTCACCTCCTCCAACGCCTGCTGGAGCTGCTGCTGCGCCTCCTGCAGCTCCACGCACACAGAGGCATGCTGGGAGGACAGCTGGCACACACGCGCACAAATATAAATAATAATAATAATAAAAATAAATACAAATAAAAATAAAAAAATAAAAATAAAAATAATAATAATAAGTAATAATAATAAAAATAAATAATAATAATAAAATAATAATGTACATTATTTTAATAGTATAATACTACAGTATATACTGTAGTTATAGTTATATAACTACACGTTCCAGCTACCCACACACAGAGACAGACAGACACACACACACATATATATATATATATACAGTTGCGGAAATATTCAGACCCCTTTAAATTTTTCACTCTTTGTTTCATTGCAGCCTTTTTCCAAAAATCAAAAAAGTTCATTTTATTTCTCAGTAATGTACACTCAGCAACCCATCTTGACAGAAAAAAACAGAAATTTAGAAATTTTTTGCATATTTATTAAAAAACAAAAACTGAAATATCACATGGTCATATGTATTCAGACCCTTTGCCGTGACCCTCATATGTAACTCAGGTGCTGTCTATTTCTTCTGATCATCCTTGAGATGGTTCTACCTTCATTGGAGTCCAGCTGTGTTTGATTATACTGATTGGACTTGATTAGGAAAGCCACCACACCTGTCTATATAAGACCTTACAGCTCACAGTGCATGTCAGAGCAAATGACAATCATGAGGTCAAAGGAACTGCCTGAAGAGCTCAGAGACAGAATTGTGGCAAGGCACAGATCTGGTCAAGGTTACAAAAAAATTTCTGCTGCCCTTAAGGTTCCTAAGAGCACAGTGGCCTCCATAATCCTCAAATGGAAGGCGTTTGGGACGACCAGAACCCTTCCTAGAGCTGGCCGTCCGGCCAAACTGAGCTATCGGGGGAGAAGAGCCTTGGTGAGAGAGGGAAGAACCCAATGGTCACTGTGGCTAAGCTCAGAGATGCAGTCGGAGATGGGAGAAAGTTGTAGTAAGTCAACCATCACTGCAGCAATCCACCAGTCGGGGCTTTATGGCAGAGTGGCCCGAAGGAAGCCTCTCCTCAGTGCAAGACACATGAAAGCCCGCATGGAGTTTGCTAAAAAAACACCTGAAGGACTCAAGATGGTGATAAATAAAATCCTCTGGTCTGATGAGACCAAGATAGAACTTTTGGCCTTAATTCTAAGCGGTATGTGTGGAGAAAACCAGGCACTGCTCATCACCTGTCCAATACAGTCTCAACAGTGAAGCATGGTGGTGGCAGCATCATGCTGTGGGGGTGTTTTTCAGCTGCAGGGACAGGACGACTGGTTTGCAATCGAGGGGAAAGATGAATGCGGCCAAGTACAGGGATATCCTGGGCGAAAACCTTTTCAGAGTGCTCTGGACCTCAGACTGGGCGAAGGTTTACCTTCCAACAAGACAATGACCCTAAGCACACCGCTAAAATCGAAGGAGTGGCTTCACAACAACTCTGTGGCTGTTCTTGAATGGCCCAGCCAGAGCCCTGACTTAAACCCAATTGAGCATCTCTGGAGAGACCTGAAAATGACTGTCCACCAACGTTTACCATCCAACCTGACAGAACTGGAGAGGATCTGCAAGGAGGAATGGCAGAGGATACCCAAATCAGATGTGAGAAACTTGTTGCATCTTTCCCAAAACGACTCATGGCTGTATTAGATCAAAAGGGTGCTTCTACTAAATACTGAACAAAGGGTCTGAATACTTATGACCATGTGATATTTCAGTTTTTGTTTTTTAATAAATATGCAAAAATTTCTAAATTTCTGTTTTTTTCTGTCAAGATGGGTTGCTGAGTGTACATTACTGAGAAATAAAATGAACTTTTTTTGATTTTTGGAAAAAGGCTGCAATGAAACAAAGAGTGAAAAATTT
>CM049381.1:1088421-1113421 GCA_026937815.1 Etheostoma perlongum
CACCCCCTATGTTAAAATACAGGGGCATAAGTATACACCCCCTATGTTAAAATACAGGGGGCATAAGTATACACCCCTATGTTAAAATACAGGGGCATAAGTATACACCCCCTTATGTTAAAATACAGGGGACATAAGTATACACCCCGATGTTAAAATACAGGGGCATAAGTATACACCCCTATGTTAAAATACAGGGGCATAAGTATACACCCCCTATGTTAAAATACAGGGGCATAAGTATACACCCCCTATGTTAAAATACAGGGGACATAAGTATACACCCCCTATGTTAAAATACAGGGGCATAAGTATACCCCCCTATGTTAAAATACAGGGGCATAAGTATACACCCCCTATGTTAAAATACAGGGGGCATAGTATACACCTCCTGAATGTTAAAATACAGGGGCATAAGTATACACCCCTATGTTAAAAATACAGGGGCATAAGTATACACCCCCTTATGTTAAAATACAGGGGACATAAGTATACACCCCCTATGTTAAAATACAGGGGACATAAGTATACACCTTCTATGTTAAAATACAGGGGCATAAGTACACCCCCTATGTTAAAATACAGGGGGCATAAGTATACACCCCCTATGTTAAAATACAGGGGCATAAGTATACACCCCCTATGTTAAAATACAGGGGCAAAACACCCCCCTATGTTAAAATACAGGGGGGCATAAGTATACACCCATGTTAAAAATACAGGGGGCATAAGTATACACCCCTATGTTAAAATACAGGGGGCATAAGTATACACCTCCTATGTTAAAATACAGGGGCATAAGTATACACCCCCATGTTAAAATACAGGGGGCATAAGTATAAATGTTAAAATACAGGGGGCATACAGTATACACCCCCTATGTTAAAATACAGGGGCATAAGTATACACCCCCTATGTTAAAATACAGGGGGCATCAGTATACACCCCCCAGTTAAAATACAGGGGGCACTAAGTATACACCCCCTATGTTAAAATACAGGGGGCATAAGTATACACCCCCCTATGTTAAAATACAGGGGGATAAGTATACACCTCTATGTTAAAATACAGGGGGACATAAGTATACACCCCCATGTTAAAATACAGGGGGCATAAGTATACACCCCCTTATGTTAAAATACAGGGGACTATACACCCCCATGTTAAAATACAGGGGACATAAGTATACACCCCTATGTTAAAATACAGGGGCATAAGTATACACCCCTATGTTAAAATACAGGGGGGTATACACCCCCTAATGTTAAAATACAGGGTCATAAGTATACACCCCCCTATGTTAAAATACAGGGGCATAAGGTCTATGTTAAAATACAGGGGCATAAGTATACACCCCCTATGTTAAAATACAGGGGTCATAAGTATAGGTCTATGTTAAAATACAGGGGCATAAGTATACACCCCCCTATGTTAAAATACAGGGGACATAAGTATACACCCCTATGTTAAAATACTTCATAAGTATACACCCCCTATGTTAAAATACAGGGGACATAACTACATCCCTCTATGTTAAAATACAGGGGCATAAGTATACACCCCTATGTTAAAATACAGGGGCATAAGTATACACCCACCTATGTTAAAATACAGGGGACATAAGTATACACCCCTATGTTAAAAAATTCAGGGGCATAAGTATACACCCCCATGTTAAAATACAGGGGACCATAAGTATACATATGTTAAAAACAGGGGCATAAGTATACACCCCAGTTAAAATACAGGGGACCATAAGTATCTATATAAAAATACAGGGGGGGCATAAGTATACACCCCCGAATGTTATGAATGGGTCACGTGGGTCTAGAGCAGTACCTTCTGCAGAGCGTCTCTGGCGTCCGCTGCCTCTTCTTCTGCTCTCTGTCTGTCCAACTGCTCCCTCTCCAGTGCCCCCTAAAGGAAGGAAAAACACATGGGAGAGAGACTTCAGATCCAGTATTAGGGACCACTAAGGTCTATATAAAAGAGACTTCAGATACAGTATTAGGGACCACTAAGGTCTATATAAAAGAGACCTCAGATACAGTATTAGGGGACCACTAAGGTCTATATAAAAGAGACTTCAGATACAGTATTAGGGACCACTAAGGTCTATATAAAAGAGACTTCAGATACAGTACTAGGGACCACTAAGGTCTATATAAAAGAGACTTCAGATACAGTATTGGGGGACCACTAAGGTCTATATAAAAGAGACTTCAGATACAGTATTAGGGACCACTAAGGTCTATATAAAAGAGACTTCAGATACAGTATTAGGGACCACTAAGGTCTATATAAAAGAGACTTCAGATACAGTATTAGGGACCACTATGGTCTATATAAAAGAGACTTCAGATACAGTATTAGGGACCACTAAGGTCTATATAAAAGAGACTTCAGATACAGTATTAGGGACCACTAAGGTCTATATAAAAGAGACTTCAGATACAGTATTAGGGGACCACTAAGGTCTATATAAAAGAGACTTCAGATACAGTATTAGGGGGACCACTAAGGTCTATATAAAAGAGACTTCAGATACAGTATTAGGGACCACTAAGGTCTATATAAAAGAGACTTCAGATACAGTATTAGGGACCACTAAGGTCTATATAAAAGAGACTTCACATACAGTATTAGGGGACCACTAAGGTCTATATAAAGAGACTTCAGATAGGTATTAGGGACCACTAAGGTCTATATAAAAGAGACTTCAGATACAGTATTAGGGACCACTAAGGTCTATATAAAAGAGACTTCACATACAGTATTAGGGGACCACTAAGGTCTATATAAAGAGACTTCAGATACAGTATTAGGGACCACTAAGGTCTATATAAAGAGACTTCAGATACAGTATTAGGGGACCACTAAGGTCTATATAAAAGAGACTTCACATACAGTATTAGGGGACCACTAAGGTCTATATAAAAGAGACTTCAGATACAGTAGGGGACCACTAAGGTCTATATAAAAGAGACTTCACATACAGTATTAGGGGGACCACTAAGGTCTATATAAAGAGACTTCAGATACAGTATTAGAGGACCACTAAGGTCTATATAAAGAGACTTCAGATACAGTATTAGGGACCACTAAGGTCTATATAAAAGAGACTTCAGATACAGTATTTGGGACCACTAAGGTCTATATAAAAGAGACTTCAGATACAGTATTTGGGACCACTAAGGTCTATATAAAGAGACTTCAGATACAGTATTAGGGGACCACTAAGGTCTATATAAAAGAGACTTCAGATACAGTATTAGGGACCACTAAGGTCTATATAAAGAGACTTCAGATACAGTATTAGGGACCACTAAGGTCTATATAAAAGAGACTTCAGATACAGTATTAGGGACCACTAAGGTCTATATAAAAGAGACTTCAGATACAGTATTACGCCTGTCTGTCTGTCTGCCTGTCTGAGGGAAAGCACCTTCAGGGTGTGGATCTCCATCCGATGCAGAGTCTCTCTCTCCGTCAGCTGGACGCTCTCCAACAGATCGCTCTCCGCTCTGAAACACACAGAAAATACTATAAATACTACGAAATACTATGAAATACTAACATCTGTCCATCAGCAGGACAGAGACATGTCCTGGTGCTACAATATCTGTCCATCAGCAGGACAGAGACATGTCCTGGTACTACGATAACTGTCCATCAGCAGGACAGAGACATGTCCTGATGCTACAATATCTGTCCATCAGCAGGACAGAGACATGTCCTGGTACTACGATATCTGTCCATCAGCAGGACAGAGACATGTCCTGGTAGCAGGACAGAGACATCTGTCCATCAGCAGGACAGAGACATGTCCTGTCTATCAGCAGGACAGAGACATGTCCTGGTACTACGATATCTGTCCACCAGCAGGACAGAGACATGTCCTGATACTACGATATCTGTCCATCAGCAGGACAGAGACATGTCGTGTTACAACAATATCTGTCCATCAGCAGGACAGAGACATGTCCTGGTACTACGATATCTGTCTATCAGCAGGACAGAGACATGTCCTGGTACTACGATATCTGTCCATCAGCAGGACAGAGACATGTCCTGGTACTACGATATCTGTCTATCAGCAGGACAGAGACATGTCCTGGTACTACGATATCTGTCCATCAGCAGGACAGAGACATGTCGTGTTACAACAATATCTGTCGATCAGCAGGACATAGACATGTCCTGTCCATACAGGACGATGCTACGATATCTGTCCATCAGCAGGACAGAGACATGTCCTGATGCTACGATATATGTCCATCAGCAGGACAGAGACATGTCCTGATGCTACGATATATGTCCATCAGCAGGACAGAGACATGTCCTGATGCTACAATATATGTCCATCAGCAGAACAGAGACATGTCCTGATACTACGATATCTGTCCATCAGCAGGACAGAGACATGTCCTGATACTACGATATCTGTCCATCAGCAGGACAGAGACATGTCCTGGTACTCAATAATGAGCTGTTACAAGGAAACTAAAAGATATAATATATAAATGTGTATAAATGATATAATATATAAGATATAATATAATATTATTATACATCATTTATTACAGAGAGACAGAGAGAGAGACAGACAGACAGAGACAGACAGAAACAGAGAGAGACAGACAGAGAGACAGACAGGTGTTCCTTCCATGTGTACCGTCTGAGGGTCTGCGTCTCCAGGTGTCTGCTTCTCTCCTCCTGTCTGTCTCTCTCTCTCCTCAGTCTCTCGCTCTCTCTCTTCACCTCCTCTTCTCTCCTCTGCACCTCCTCCAGCTGCAGACGCAGGGAGGATGACACCTCCTGCTCCCTGAGAGACACACACACAGAGAGATATACACACACACACACACACACACACACACACACACACACAGATATACACACACACACACACACACACACACAGAGATATACACACACACACACACACAGAGATATACACACACACACACACACACACACACACACACAGATACACATACACACACACACACAGAGATACACACACACAGAGATACACACACACACACACACACACACACACACACACACACACACACAGATACACACACACGCACACACAGAGATATAAACACACACATTCACAGACAGACAGACACACACACAGACAGACACACAGATAGAGACAAACACACACAGACAGACAAACACACACACACATAGACAGAGACACACACGCACACACACACAATAAATAGACAGGAGTTTATACATTAAATGAACGCTTTTCAACGTGTTTATTGTGTGTGTGTGTGTGTGTGTGTGTGTGTACCTGCTCAGTAAGTCCACAGTGTGTGTGAGCTCCAGCTGTGTGTGTTGGGAGTGTGTGTGTAGCAGCTGGTTGTCGTCCTCCAGCTGTTGCACTCGGAGCTCTGCAGCCGCTTTCTCCTCGTTGAGCCGGCGCAGAGAGAGCTCCGCCCCCTACACACACACACACACATACACACACACTTCATTAACCCCTTCGTAGCTCTGTGTGTAGCAGGAAGTGTGTGTCTGTTGACTGACCTGCAGTTCCTCATGTCTCCTCTGCAGGGTGCTCTCAGTGAGAGACAGGACAGACAGCAGAGAGGACAGATCCAGATTGAGGACGCTGTCTGGGGAGACGCACAGAGACCGGCTGCCGCTCAGGACTCTGGACTGGACAGACACACACACACACACACACACACACACACACACACACACACACACACACAGACACACACACAATGATGTCGCGCTTACACAGAAATGACTTCCTGCAGATGTGCAAAGAGTGCAGATGTTAGCCGAGACCAGATGTGAGCCGAGTGCAGATGTGAGCCGTGACCAGATGTGAGCCGAGACCAGATGTGAGCCGAGTGCAGATGTGAGCCGTGACCAGATGTGAGCCGTGACCAGATGTGAGCCGTGACCAGATGTGAGCCGAGTCCAGATGTGAGCCGTGACGAGATGTGAGCCGAGTGCAGATGTGAGCCGTGACCAGATGTGAGCCGAGTCCAGATGTGAGCCGTGACCAGATGTGAGCCGAGTGCAGATGTGAGCCGTGACCAGATGTGAGCAGTGACCAGATGTGAGCCGAGACCAGATGTGAGCCGAGACCAGATGTGTTGACATATGGGGGGGGACAAGCACTGTAGAGTGTGGCACTGTGATTGGCTGCAGAGCCTCGCAATGTGATTGGCTGTAGAGCCTCGCGCTGTGATTGGCTGTAGAGACTCACCAGTTTGACCACAGCCTGACTGACGGACTGAAGACTCCTCTCTGAGTCTCTGAGTCTCTGGGCTTCCGTCTCTCTCTCCTCCCTCACACTGGCCTCAGCCTGCAGCAGGACAGACAGCTCCGCTATCCTGAGAGACAGACAGGGAGACAGACAGAGAGACAGGTAGACAGGCAGAGAGAAAGTCAGGAATACAGGTAGACAGGGAGACAGGCAGGGAGACAGGTAGACAGGGAGACAGACAGGGAGACAGGCAGGGAGACAGGCAGGGAGACAGGCAGGGAGACAGGCAGGGAGACAGGCAGGGAGACAGACATGTTTTCATTTTAAGGTTTTTTTTAAGATGAAATAATAAAAGACGTAAATTAATGAAATAATTTACCGGTCGGTCAGCTGTGAAACTTTTCTCTCGTGAAGAAGCTTTAACTCTGAAATCTCCTGCTGCTCCTCCTCCTCCTCCTCCTCCTCCTCCTCCTTCTCCTCCTCCCCCTCCTCCAGTTCTCCCAAGGAGAAGCTTCCCAGTGTGGAGGACGAGATGGGAGGAGGCAGAGACAGGGTGGAGGACAGGGGGGGGGGGGCAGGGTGGAGGGAGGAAGGGGGGAGGAGTGCTGGGCCTCATGGAGGACGAGACGGAGTCACAGCTGGAGAGGAGAGAGGACGAGAGACGAGAAAACTCCGCCCTCAACTGCCACAGATCCCTGCAGACACACACACGCACACGCACGCGCGCACACACACACACACGCACGACGATAAACAATATCTTATACAGCCCTAATGTATTGTAAAATGTGTATCTCTCTCTGTGTGTGTGTCACCTTTCTTTTCACAGTGTGACAGACCACGGACTTCCAGACCAACAACAACCGAGCCTGATGCTGACCCTCAAGACCTGACTGATACTGGACACACACACACACACACACACACACACACACACACACACACACACACACACACACACAGATAAGTAACAATCTAACTTAAAAATCACAATAGTCCCCGGAGAGTGAAAACAAACTGGCCACCTGTCTCTCTCACTGCCAATCATCCTCTCTCCGCCCCGCCTCCTCCATCCTGGAGGTCCTCCCTCAGGGCCTGGATGGCCTGCTCTGATTGGCTGACACACACACACACACACACACACACACACACACACACACACACACACACAATCATTTAATACAAGAAAAATCTCACCTTTCTTGTCACATACAGGAAATAAAAATTAAAATAATAGAATCTAAAAACATAGCATCCCTAACTGACACACACACACACACACACCTCTGTTGTTCCTCCTCCAGCCTGATGAGGGCGCTCTCCAGAGAGTCACTGTGTTCATCTCTGATCCTCAACTACGGAACAAAAACAACGATTATCTTCATCGTGGACCAACTTCTTCTATTACAGCAACTAACATCTGGGCAACGTCTGGACAACGTCTGGGACAACGTCTGGACAACATTGGGACAACGTCTGGGATAACGTCTGGACAACATCGGGACAACGTCTGGGACAATATCGGGACAACGTCTGGACAACATCTGGGACAACATCTGGACAAAGTCTGGAACAATATCGGGACAACGTCTGGACAACATCGGGACAACATCTGGGACAACATCTGGACAAAGGCTGGAACAACGTCTGGGACAACGTCTGGGACAACATCGGGACAATGTCTGGGACAACGTCTGGGACAACACATGGGACAAAAATCGTGACAACGTCTGGGACAACATCGTGACAACGTCTGGACAACGTCTGGACAACATCTGGGACAACATATGGGACAACGTCTGGACAACATTGGGACAACGTCTAGACAACATTGGGACAACGTCGAGACAACGTCTGGGACAACGTCGAGACAACGTCGGGACAACAGCTGGGACAACGTCTGGGACAACAGCTGGGACAACGTCAAGGACAACAACTGGGACAATGTCGGGGAAAACATAGGGACAACATCTGGGACAACGTCTGGACAACAGCTGGGACAACATCGGGACAACGTCTGGACAAAGTCTGGACAAAGTCTGGGACAACATCGGGGCAACGTCTGGGACAAAATCGGAACAACGTCTGGGACAACATCGTGACAACATAGGGACAACGTCTGGACAACATCTGGGACAGCGTCTGGGACAACATCGGGACAGCGTCTGGGACAAGTCTGGACAACATCGGGACAGCGTCTGGGACAAGTCTGGACAAGTCTGGACAACATCGGGACAACGCCTGGGACAACATCTGGGACAACATCTGGGACAACATCAGGACAACGTCTGGGACAACATCGGGACAACGTCTGGACAACATCTGGGAAAACATCGGGACAACATCTGGGACAACATCGGGACAACATCTGGGACAACATCTGGGACAGCATTGAGACAACATAGGGACAACATCTGGGACAACATCTGGGACAACATCAGGACAATGTCTGGGACAACGTCTGGGACAACATCTGGGACAACATCTGGGACAACGTAGGGACAACATAGGGACAACATAGGGACAACATCGGGATTACGTTTGGACAACATCTGGACAACGTCGAGACAACGTTGGGACAACAGCTGGGACAACGTCTGGGACAACAGCTGGGACAATGTCAAGGACAACAACTGGGACAACGTCGGGGAAAACATAGGGACAACATCTGGGACAACGTCTGGACAACAGCTGGGACAACGTCTGGACAACGTCTGGACAACATCGGGACAACGTCTGGACAAAGTCAGGGACAACATCGGGGCAACGTCTGGGACAAAATCGGAACAACGTCTGGGACAACATCGTGACAACATAGGGACAACGTCTGGACAACATCGGGACAACGTCGGGACAATGTCTGGGACAACAGCTGGGACAACATCGGGGACAAAGTCTGGACAACAGCTGGGACAACGTCTGGACAACATCGGGACAACATCGGGACAAAGTCTGGGACAATGTCTGGGACAACATCGGGACAACGTCTGGGACAACGTTGTGACAACATAGGGACAACATCTGGACAACAGCTGGGACAACGTCAGGACAACATCTGGGACAACATCGGGACAACGTCTGGGACAACATAGAGACAACGTAGGGACAACGTCTGGGACAACATAGGGACAACAAGAGATCTGACATCTGACAACATGTGGACAACATCTGAAGATCTGGACAACATGTGGACAACATCTGAACATCTGGACAACATGTGGACAACATCTGAACAATATGTGGACAACATGTGGACAACATCTGAACAACATCTGAACAACATCTGAACATGTGGACAACATGTGGACAACATCTGAACAACATGTGGACAACATCTGAACATCTGGACAACATGTGGACAACATCTCAACATGTGGACAACATCTCAACATGTGGACAACATGTGGACAACATCTCTACATGTGGACAACATGTGAACATGTGGACAACATGTGGACAACATCTCAACATGTGGACAACATGTGAACATGTGGACAACATGTGAACATGTGGACAACATGTGGACAACATGTGGAGCACTGACCTCAGTGGTGAGCAGCTGTGTGTGTCCGTCCTGCAGCTGGACATCCAGATGTTGACATCGTTCTCTGTACTCACACAACTACACACACACACACAATTCATAGTAATATAGTTTTTATAGTATTAATACTTCATATTAATATAGTATTACAGTATTAATACTACGTACCTTGCTCTGCAGCCGGTGGATGAGCAGAGCCTGTCTGGCCTCCCTCTCTCGCCCCTCCCTCACCTTTCTCTTCCACTCCCTCTGCTCCCCCTCCACCCGCAGAGACAGGGCGAGCGAGGGAGACACTGACTGGCACAGCTAGAGAGGGAGAGAGATAGAGGGAGAGGGAGACAGAGAAAGAGAAAGAGAGAGAAAGAGAAAGAGAGAGACAGAGACAGAAACAGAGAGAGACTTTCAGTTAAGTATCCAAGCCCCGCCCACACACCTGCCTAACCTATCACAAGTCATTCCCAGCTGTCAATCATGAGATTTCAGCCTGTTTTATATCCTTCTCCCCCTCACCCAGTCATTCAGAGCTCTGCTCTTGGACTTCTCTCCCCCTTCCCCTCACCCGGTCATTCAGAGCTCTGGTTCTGGACTCCAGCTCCTCTCTCTCTGCCCGACTCTCAGCCAGCTCCTCCTGCAGACGAGACACCTCCCCCTTAAGCTCCGCCTTCTCCTGCTGCCAGCCCATCAGCAGCCCCGACTGCATGCTTACAGGTCGATCTGTCCTCAGTGATCCTGGACTAGGACACAGGGAAACTGTCTGATAACATTATGGGATGGATCCCTACAGAGATAGACCTTTTAGTTAAAGAGTAATCACCATCACCAAACCCACCAGACTCCATGTAAATAATCACTACTTTAATCATCGTAAAACACACTTCATTCACAGTGGACAGAAACTAAATAAAACTGCCAAAAGTCGTCTTGGTTCATCTTTCCACTGTTCCAACAATCACCACTCTGGTCTGGTTGGAATAAACTCTTAATTCACCCATTTACATGTGGAGATATGCTGCTCTATACACGCTAAAAGTAGTGATTATTTACATGGAGTCTGGTGGAGATATGCTGCTCTATACACGCTAAAAGTAGTGATTATTTACATGGAGTCTGGTGGAGATATGCTGCTCTATACACGCTAAAAGTAGTGATTATTTACATGGAGTCTGGTGGAGATATGCTGCTCTATACACGCTAAAAGTAGTGATTATTTACATGGAGTCTGGTGGACATATGCTGCTCTATACACGCTAAAAGTAGTGATTATTTACATGGAGTCTGGTTGAGATATGCTGCTCTATACAGGCTAAAAGTAGTGATTATTTACATGGAGTCTGGTGGAGATATGCTGCTCTATACACGCTAAAAGTAGTGATTATTTACATGGAGTCTGGTGGAGATATGCTGCTCTATACACGCTAAAAGTAGTGATTATTTACATGGAGTCTGGTGGACATATGCTGCTCTATACACGCTAAAAGTAGTGATTATTTACATGGAGTCTGGTTGAGATATGCTGCTCTATACAGGCTAAAAGTAGTGATTATTTACATGGAGTCTGGTGGAGATATGCTGCTCTATACATGCTAAAAGTAGTGATTATTTAAATGAAGTCTGGTGGAGATATGCTGCTCTATACACGCTAAAAGTAGTGATTATTTACATGGAGTCTGGTGGAGATATGCTGCTCTATACACGCTAAAAGTAGTGATTATTTACATGGAGTCTGGTGGAGATATGCTGCTCCATACATGCTAAAAGTAGTGATTATTTACATGGAGTCTGGTGGAGATATGCTGCTCTATACACGCTAAAAGTAGTGATTATTTACATGAAGTCTGGTGGAGATATGCTGCTCTATACACGCTAAAAGTAGTGATTATTTACATGGAGTCTGGTGGAGATATGCTGCTCTATACACGCTAAAAGTAGTGATTATTTACATGGAGTCTGGTGGAGATATGCTGCTCTATACACGCTAAAAGTAGTGATTATTTAATGGAGTGGAGTGCTCCATACATGCTAAAAGTAGTGATTATTTACATGGAGTCTGGTGGAGATATGCTGCTCTATACACGCTAAAAGTAGTGATTATTTACATGAAGTCTGGTGGAGATATGCTGCTCTATACACGCTAAAAGTAGTGATTATTTACATGGAGTCTGGTGGAGATATGCTGCTCTATACACGCTAAAAGTAGTGATTATTTACATGAAGTCTGGTGGAGATATGCTGCTCTATACACGCTAAAAGTAGTGATTATTTACATGGAGTCTGGTGGAGATATGCTGCTCTATACACGCTAAAAGTAGTGATTATTTACATTCTGGTGGGTGTGGAGATTAATCAGCTTGTGTTGAGTGTTAATCTGTTAAACTGCAGAGACTGCAGAAGAAGATATAAACCGGTTAAAACAACAACAGACCGTCATCAAACTGGGTCAAAGTCGATATTAACGGCCGAACCAACGTGTTATGGACCGGGTATAAAACTAAGTTTTTACTGAAACTCCAGACTGCAGCTAGCCTGTTAGCATGCTAACGGCAGGAAAACAAACAGTGAATAAAGTGAATTTAAAGTTCGTAACGTTACCTGGTTACGCTGAAGCTGCTGCGCGCGCTGCCCTAACAAACTGTCAAAAACATTCAAACATTTTAAAAACTACAAATCGGCTTTTTGGTAATTTTTAGTGATTCAATGAAACTTGTTGATGTTGTTAGCATATTCAAACCGGGAAACATAACCTCTCACCCGGTGACGCAGGGGTGACGTCACCGAAAACAAGTCAAAGAAGGAATTCCAACAGCGACCCCTGCCGACAGGTTTCAGGAATAAAATAAAATAAAATAAAATAAAATAAAATAAAATAAAATAAAATAAAATAAAATAAAATAAAATAAAAAAATAAAATAAGCAGAGAAACAAGGATTACATTTTATTACAACAAGAAGAAGAAAACAGTCATGAATCATAATATATTAAAATATCCAGAACACGTATTTAGTACTGCAGTTTTCTAGGATTTACCACAAACACACATATAATAAATAACACACTATATTCTAAATTCATTTCATAACAAAAGTCACAACTCAAATCTAAAGATACTTTAATCAGAAAGTCTTTGGAGGAGGTGACAAAAAAGTAGAAAATATATATTTTTAAAGACATAAAGTACATCAAGTATAAAGTATTTCTGATCATATATTCAGATTTAATATATCAAAAACACAGTTTGAATCAATATGTGTCAAATGTGTTCCTAATTCACATAATAATAGCTTATTACTTTTGTAAAAAGTTACAAAATGTATTACACTTTTTACAGTTTTCTTACAGGGAGGTGTGTTCAGGTACATTCTGGGCGTGCTGGTCTTACAGGGAGGTGTGTTCAGGTGCATTCTGGGCGTGCTGGTCTTACAGGGAAGTGTGTTCAGGTGCATTCTGGGCATGCTGGTCTTACAAGGAGGTGTGTTCAGGTGCATTCTGGGCGTGCTGGTCTTACAGGTAGGTGTGTTCAGGTGCATTCTGGGCGTGCTGGTCTTACAGGGAGGTGTGTTCAGGTGCATTCTATAGTCTGGGCTGAGCCATGCCCCTGGACCCCCCCCATAGTCTGGGCTGAGCCATGCCCTTGGACCCCCCACAGTCTGGGCTGAGCCACGCCCCTGGACCCCCCACAGTCTGGGCTGAGCCAGAGCCACGCCCCTGGATCCCCCCATAGTCTGGGCTGAGCCATGTTCCTGGACCCCCCATAGTCTGGACTGAGCCACGCCCCTGGACCCCCCATAGTCTGGGCTGAGCCATGCCCCTGGACCCCCCATACTCTGGGCTGAGCCATGTGTGTAGCAGAGGACGGAGTCTGGAGTGTGTGTAGCAGGGTCCTGAGTCTGGTTCAGTAGGTCCAGTGTCTGGTTCAGTAGGTCCTGAGTCTGTTTCAGTAGGTCCAGAGTCTGGTTCAGTAGGTCCTGAGTCTGGATGAGTAGGTCCAGAGTCTGGTTCAGTAGGTCCTGAGTCTGGTTCAGTAGGTCCAGAGTCTGGTTCAGTAGGTAATTTGGTTCAGTAGGTCAAGAGTCTGGTTCAGTAGGTCCAGAGTCTTGTTCAGTAGGTCCAGACTCTGGTTCAGTAGGTTCAGACTCTGGTTCAGTAGGTCCAGAGTCTGGTTCAGTAGGTCCTGAGTCTGGTTCAGTAGGTCCTGAGTCTGAAGACCTTGCTGAGCCTAGAGGTGGCGCTGGAGTAGACCAGGAAGGACCCGTCCTCGGTGCTGAAGTGTTCCCAGTCTCTGCAGCCGAAGGTCGGCAGACTGTGGACCGCAACAAAGCCCTCGTACCCCTGCCACCTGGAGACATATGTACATATATGTACATCTGTATATATATATATACACAGTGAGGAAAATAAGTATTTGAACACCCTGCTATTTTGCAAGTTCTCCTACTTAGAAATCATGGAGGGGTCTGAAATTGTCATCGTAGGTGCATGTCCACTGTGAGAGACATAATCTAAAAAAAAAATCCAGAAATCACTATGTATGATTTTGTAACTATTTATTTGTATGATACAGCTGCAAATAAGTATTTGAACACCTGTCTATCAGCTAGAATTCTGACCCTGAAAGACCTGTTAGTCTGCCTTCAAAATGTCCACCTCCACTCCATTTATTATCCTAAATTAGATGCACTTGTTTGAGGTCGTTAGCTGCATAAAGACACCTGTCCACCCCATAGAATTAGTAAGAATCCAACTACTAACATGGCCAAGACCAAAGAGCTGTCCAAAGACACTAGAGACAAAATTGTACACCTCCACAAGGCTGGAAAGGGCTACGGGGACATGTCCAAGCAGCTTGGTGAAAAAAGGTCCACTGTTGGAGCAATCATTAGAAAATGGAAGAAGCTAAACATGACTGTCAATCTCCCTCGGACTGTGGCTCCATGCAAGATCTCACCTTGTAGGGTCTCAATGATCCTAAGAAAGGTGAGAAATCAGCCCAGAACTACACGGGAGGAGCTGGTCAATGACCTGAAAAGAGCTGGGACCACCGTTTCCAAGGTTACTGTTGGTAATACACTAAGGCGTCATGGTTTGAAATCATGCATGGCACGGAAGGTTCCCCTGCTTAAACCAGCACATGTCAAGGCCTGTCTTAAGTTTACCAATGACCATTTGGATGATCCAGAGGAGTCATGGGAGAAAGTCATGTGGTCAGATAAGACCAAAATAGAACTTTTTGGTCATAATTCCACTAACCGTGTTTGGAGGAAGACGACTGATGAGTACCATCCCAAGAACACCATCCCTACTGTGAAGCATGGGGGTGCTAGCATCATGCTTTGGGGGTGTTTTTCTGCACATGGGACAGGGCGACTGCACTGTATTAAGGAGAGGAGGACCGGGGCCACGTATTGGGAGATTTTGGGGAACAACCTTCTTCCCTCAGTTAGAGCATTGAAGATGGGTCGAGGCTGGGTCTTCCAACATGACAATGACCCGAAGCACACAGTCAGGATAACCAAGGAGGGGCTCTGGAAGCAGCATATCAAGGTGGCCTAGCCAGTCTCCAGACCTAAACCCAATAGAGAATCTGAGGAGGGAGCTCAAACTCCGTGTTTCTCAGCGACAGCCCAGAAACCTGACTGATCTAGAGAAGATCTGTGTGGAGGAGTGGGCCAAAATCCCTTCTGCAGTGTGTCAAACCTGGTGAAAAACTACAGGAAAGATCAAGGAAGGGGTTACCTAAGAAATACAACAAACTGCCAAACAAAGACTCACCGCTCTGGCCACCCGGCTAAAGAGATACAAGGGAGAAGCAGAAGCCAGGAGAATAAACCAGATGTTCTCCACCGAACCATCCAAAGTGTACTCTCAGTGGCAGGGTAATAACATAAGAGCAGATCCATCCAGGGCTGAGACTGAACAGTAGTGGAAGAAGATATGGGAGAAAGAGGCATCCCACAACACAGATGCTCAGTGGCTAGTGGATCTAAGAACAGATCACAGCAATCTCCCAGAACAAGAACCAGTAACCATTACAACGGCAGACATCCAAGGAAGAGTGGCAGGTATGAAGAGCTGGACAGCACCAGGCCTTGACATGATCCACACCTACTGGCTGAAGAAACTAACTGCACTCCATGAACGCCTGGCAGTACAAATGAACCAACTTCTGATGGATGGGACCCACCCAGAATGGTTAACCCAAGGACGGACAATCCTGATCATGAAGGATCCCCAGAAGGGAACAATTCCATCCAACTACCGGCCAATAACCTGCCTCTGCACAACATGGAAGCTCTTGTCAGGCATCATAGAGGCTAAGATGAATAGGCACATGGCTCAATACATGCACAGGGCCCAGAAGGGAATAGGCAGTAACACCGAGTAACACAGAGGAGCCAAGCACCAGCTACTGATGGATAGAGCAGTCACTCGAGACTGCAAGACCAGGCAGACCAATCTGTGCACCACCTGGATTGACTAAAAGAAAGCCTACGACTCAATGCCACATACATGGATACTGGAATGCTTGGAGATGTACAAGGTCAACAGGACACTAATAGCCTTCATCAAGAACTCAATGGGGCTGTGGAAAACAAGTCTGGAAGCCAACTCAAAGCCAATTGCACAAGTCCCCATCAAGTGCGGCATATACCAAGGCGATGCACTATCCCCGCTGCTGTTCTGCATAGGCCTGAACCCCCTCAGCCAGATCATCACAAAGACTGACTATGGATACCGATACCGAAGTGGAACAACCATCAGTCACCTCCTCTACATGGATGACATCAAGCTGTATGCCAGAAATGAGTGAGACATTGACTCACTGATCCACACTACCAGGATCTACAGCAATGACGTTGGAATGTCGTTCGGACTGGACAAGTGTGGTCGCATGGTATCAAAAAGAGGGAAGATGATCAGAACTGATTGCAGATGTTCAGGATAGTTACAAATACCTTGAGGTGCCACAGGCTAACGGAAACCATGAGGAGGCAGCAAGGAAGACCGCCACAGCCAAATACCTACAAAGAGTGAGGCAGGTCCTGAAAAGTCAGCTGAACGGGAAAAACAAGATCCGAGCTATCAACACATACGCCCTGCCAGTCATCAGATACCCCGCTGGTATAATAAACTGGCCAAAGGAGGAGATAGAGGCTACTGACATCAAGACGAGAAAGCTCCTCACAATGCATGGAGGGTTTCACCCCAAGTCCAGCACCCTGAGACTGTACACCAAGCGTAGTGAGGGAGGCCGAGGGCTAGTGAGTGTCAAGACCACTGTCCAGGATGAAACGACAAAGATCCAGGAGGACATCAGAAAGATGGCCCCCAAAGATGAAGGCTTAGTGAATACCTCAAGCAGCAGAAACCCGAAGGTGAGGACAAGGAAGATGAACCATCATGGAGGGACAAGCCGCTGCACGGCGTGTACCACAGACAAATAGAAGAAGTGGCTGATATCAAGAAATCCTACCAGTGGCTGGAAAAGGCTGGACTGAAGGACAGCACAGAGGCACTAATCATGGCAGCACAAGAACAGGCACTCAGTACAAGATCAATAGAGGCCGGGGTCTACCACACCAGGCAGGACCCTAGGTGCAGACTGTGCAAGGATGCCCCTGAGACAGTACAGCACATAACAGCAGGGTGTAAGATGCAGGCAGGAAGTACGTACATGGAACGCCATAACCAGGTAGCTGTCATAGTATACAGGAACATCTGCCACGAGTATGGGCTGGGGGTCCCAAGGTCAAAATGGAAGACACCTCCTAAGGTAGTCGAGAATGACCGAGCTAAGATCCTGTGGGACTTCAAGATCCAGACTGACAAACTGGTGATGGCTAACCAACCAGACATCGTGTTGATCGACAAACAGCAGAAGAAGGCAGTAGTGATAGATGTGGCAATCCCAAGCGATCGCAACATCAAGAAGAAGGAACACGAGAAGCTTGAGAAATACCAAGGGCTGAAAGAGGAGCTAGAAAAGATGTGGAAAGTAAGAGCAACAGTGGTGCCAGTGGTAATCGGAGCACTGGGGGCTGGGACCCCCAAACTGGGAGGGTGGCTCCAGCAGATTCCAGGTAAAACATCAGAGGTCTCTGTCCAGAAGAGTGCAGTCCTAGGAACAGCTAAGATACTGCGCAGAACCCTCAAACTCCCAGGCCTCTGGTAGAGGACCCGAGCTTGAGGATGACACATACCACCCCACAAAGGGTGAGAGTGGGATTTTCTTTTTATATATATATATGCATATATATACAATAATATATACATGCAGTATATACATATATATACTGTATATAAATGAGGTGGTGTACCTGTAGACGACGCTGTTCAGAGAGTACGAGATGCCGTCGTGAGAATTCGCTACGACCAGAAACTTCTCCTCTCCAACGGTGAAGAACTCCCAGTCCACCGCACTGGACAGCACAACAACAACACAACAACAACACAACACCACCACAACAACAAAAACAACAACAGCACAACAACAACAACATCAACACAATAACAACACAACACCAAATCAACAACAACCACAACAACAACAACATCAACAGAACATCAACACAAAAGCATCAACAACAACATCAACAACCACAACAATAACAACACCATGTGATCACAGTCTGACCTGTGTGTGTCTGTTGTGTATGTGTTGTGTGTCTGTTGTACGTCCAGACCTGTGTATGTGTGTTGTGTGTCTCTTGTGCGTGCAGACCTGTGTATGTGTGTTGTGTGTCTCTTGTGCGTGCAGACCTGTGTGTGAGGATGTCCTGGAAGCGGAGGAAGGTGTGCGTGAGGGTGTTGAGCTCGTACACGGTGGAGTTGATGCTGTAGCGACTCGGCCCGCGTGGCGACACCTGCTGGCTGTTAGCGACGGCCAGGAAAACGCGGCCGCCGATCTGGAACGACTCCCAGTCTGTGGCCCCCACCGTCTGCAGGGGACACAACAACACAACAACATCAACACAACAACACAACATCAACACAACAGTACAACAACAACACAACAACAACGACTCCCAGTCTGTGGCCCCCACCGTCTGCAGGGGACACAACAACACAACAACATCAACACAACAACAACACAACAACAACAACTCCCAGTCCGCGGCCCCCACCGTCTGCAGGGGACACAACAACAACACAACATCAACACAACAAAACAACAACACAACAATGTTTCCCAGTCCGTGGCCTCCACCGTCTGCAGGGGACATAACAACATCAACACAACAACAACGTCTCCCAGTGCGTGGCCCCCACCGTCTGCAGGGGACACAACAACAACAACATCAACACAACAACAACACAACAACAAAACATCAACACAACAACACAACAACAAAACATCAACACAACAACACAACAACGTCTCCCAGTCCGTGGCCCCCACCATCTGCAGGGGACACAACAACAACAACATCAACACAACAACAACACAACAACAACCTCTCCCAGTCCGTGGACCCCACCGTCTGCAGGGGACAGAACAACAACACAACATCAACACAACAACACAACAACAACCTCTCCCACTCCGTGGCCCCCACCGTCTGCAAGGGACACAACAACACAACATCAACACAACAACAACCTCTCCCAGTCCGTGGACCCCACCGTCTGCAGGGGCGGCTGTGGCTCAGCGGTAGAGCGGTTGCCTGCCAATTGGAAGGTGGTTCAATCCCTGGCCCTGCAGTCCCATGTCGAAGTGTCCTTGGGCAAGACACTGAATCCAGAGTTGCCTTCGATGCTGCACAGTGTGAATGTGTGTATCTGATGAGCAGGTGTGTAGATGTGAGAGTGTGTTTGATGAGCAGGTGGCACCTTGTATGGCAGCCTCGGCCACAGTGTATGAATGTGTGTGAATGGTGAATGGTTCCTGTATGGTGTAAAAGCGCTTTGAGCAGTCATTAAGACTAGAAAAGCGCTATATAAATACAGCACATTTAACAACAACACAACAACGTCTCCCAGTCCGTGGCAGGAGACACAACATCAACACAAACAGAACAACAACAGTCCGTGGCCCCCACCGTCTGCAGGGGACACAACAACAACACATCAACACAACAACAATCTCTCCCAGTCCGTCGCCCCCACCGTCTGCAGGGGACAGAACAACAACAACATACATACTACTCTCTACCGGGGTGATTGCCTTTTAACAGAAAAAAACGCCACATGAGACATTATCAATGTAATCCACCAGCAGTGTGTTCAGGGTGTAATACTAATGCATTAGATCCTGTAGAGGACGCCAGGATCTAATGCATTAGTATTGTCTAGATGCTATTATATACATACACAGTATATATATCTTATATATACGATATATTATATAATATATCTTATATATATTATATATATAATAATAATATATCTTATATATCTTATATATATTATATATATAATATATTATACACCAGACACCCGAGAGTTAAACAGAGTTTCTATCAGACATTTAATTAAAGGGTCGGGTAGTTTCATCAAACTTAAAAAACGTTTTTGTGGTTTTCAATGAGATGATGCTGGAAACCCCCCAAACACACACACACACACACACACACACACACACACACACGCACACACACGCACACACGCACACACACACACACACACACACACACACACACACACACACACACACACACACAAACACACACACAAAACACGCACACACACACACACACAAACACAAACACACTCACACACACGCAGGCAGGCACACACAGACACACACACAGGCACACAAGCTGGCACACACAAAGAAACACACGCACACACACGCAGGCACACACAGACACACACACACACACACAGGCACACAAGCAGGCACACACACAAAAACACACACACATACACGCAGGCACACACGCAGGCACACACACCCACAGAAACACACACAGAAACACACACGCAGGCACACACGCAGGCACACACACACAGAAACACACACAGAAACACACACGCAGGCACACACACACAGAAACACACGCAGGCACACACGCAGGCACACACGCAGGCACACACACACAGAAACACACAGAAACACACGCAGGCACACACACACAGAAACACACACAGAAACACACACGCAGGCACACACGCAGACACACACACACAGAAACACACACAGAAACACACACGCAGGCACATACACATACGCACACCCCCACACCCCCACACACACACACACCCCCACTGACCGGGATGCTCTGGAACATCTGGAAGCGCCCGTCCAGCCAGACGTAGAGGGCGGAGCTGATGGCGGTGGTGAGGCCGTCGAAGGTGTTGGCGACGGCCAGGAAGTGGTACGGTCCAACGGAGAAGAACTCCCAGTCGTACGCCCCGGACGTGGAGATGGTCTGGTTCACCTCGAACAGCTGCAGGACGCACACAGACACACACAACGCACACAGACACACACAACGCAGAACACACACACAATGCAGAACACACACAACGCAGAACACACACAACGCAGTCAGGACACACACAACGCAGTCAGGACACACACAACGCAGTCAGAACATACAACACAGTCAGACACACACAACGCACACAACACAGTCAGACACACACACAACGCAGTCACAACGCACACAACACAGTCAGACACACACAACGCACACAACACAGTCAGACACACACACAACGCAGTCACAACGCACACAACACAGTCAGACACACACAACGCACACAACACAGTCACACACACACAACGCACACAACACAGTCACACGCACACAACAACACAGTCACACGCACACAACACAGTCACACAACGCACACAACACAGTCACACGCACACAACGCAGTCAGAACATACAACACAGTCGGACACACACAACTCACACAACACAGTCAGACACACACAACGCACACAACACAGTCAGACACACACACAATGCAGTCACAACGCACACAACGCAGTCAGACACACACACAACGCACACAACGCAGTCAGACACACACACAACGCAGTCACAACGCACACAACGCAGTCAGAACATACAACACAGTCAGACACACAACTCACACAACACAGTCAGACACACACAACGCACACAACACAGTCAGACACACACAACGCAGTCACAACGCACACAACGCAGTCAGACACACACACAACGCAGTCACAACGCACACAACGCAGTCAGACACACACACAACGCAGTCACAACGCACACAACGCAGTCAGACACACACACAACGCACACAACGCAGTCAGACACACACACAACGCAGTCACAATGCACACAACGCAGTCACAATGCACACAATGCAGTCAGAACACACACAACACAGAACACACACAATGCAGCCAGGACACACACAATGCAGTCACAACACACACAAAGCAGGAAACACACACAACGCAGTCAGAACACACACAACGTAGACAGGACACACACAAAGCAGTCAGAACATATATATACCGTATATATATATATATATATATATATATATATATACCATATATATATATATATATATATGTATATATATATATATATATACATATATATATATATATATATATATATATATATATATATATATATATATATATATATATATATATATATATATATATATATATATATATACACATACATATGTGTGTTACCTGTGTTTTTGTATGTTTGTGCGTGTGTGCGTTACCTTGTTGTTTGTGTGTTTGTGTGTCTGTGTGTTACCTGTGTGTGTGTGTGTGTGTGCGTTACCTGTATGTCTGTGTGTTACCTGTGTGTGTGTGTTTCTGTGCGTTACCTGTGTGTCTGTGTGTTACCTGTGAGTCTGTGTGTTACTTGTGTGTTTGTGTGTCTGTGTGATTGTGTGTCTGTGTGTTACCTGTTTGTTTGTGTGTCTTTGTGTTACCTGTGTTTTTGTGTGTCTGTGTGTTACCTTTGTGTCTAGGTGATGTGTGTCTGTGTGTTACCTGTGTGTCTGTGTGTTACCTGTGTTACTGTGTGTTTGTGTGTCTGTGTGTTACCTGTGTTACTGTGTGTTTGTGTGTCTGTGTGTTACCTGTGTGTCTGTGTGTTTGTGTGTCTGTGTGTTACCTGTGTGTTTGTGTGTCTGTGTGTTACCTGTGTGTTTGTGTGTCTGTGTGTTACCTGTGTGTTTGTGTGTCTGTGTGTTACCTGTGTGTCTGGGTTCCACCTGTAGATCACACTGAGGATGTTGTGGTTGGAGTCCCTGGCTGAAAACAAAACACATATCAGCAACTCATCTGTGTGTGTGTGTGTGTGTGTGTGTGTGTGTGTGTGTGTGTGTGTGTGTGTGTGTGTGTGTGTATGTGTGTGTGTGTGTGTGTGTGTGTGTGTCTAACCACAGTACACCTGCATCAGCCGACAGATCATAAACATCTTTCCTTCTTTTCAACTCAGATCAATGAGCGTTTTATCTTCACAGACACACACACACACAGACACACACACACACACACACACACACACACACACACACACACACACACACACTCTCTTGTGTAATCAGCAGGTGTTTGATGTTCCCAGGTGTGTCTAACGAGCTCGTTATGTCACCTCGTCTGTGATTGGCCACCACCAGGAAGCTGTGGTTGTGTATGTGGAAGAACTCCCAGTCCAGCGCCGCGTGGGTCTCCAGGCTCTGGTGCCGGACGAAGCGCCGGCGCCGCTGGTTCCACCGGTAAATCACAGACAGCTCAGGCTCCGCCTCCCTGGAGTTGGCCACCACCAGGAAAACCTGAGTCGGTGCATGTCATCATCATCATCATCATCACCATCATCATCATCATCAGAGGCTCAGTCCACCTGCCTGTCATCACCCATTTCTCTCTATCCCCTTTCATGTCTATGCTGTCCTATCAAAATAAAGGCCTAAATGCCAAAATAAAGGCCTAAATAATCTTTCCGTTGTGCCGGGTGGTTGAGTCCATGGGCTCTCACCTGGCCGGCGATGGTGAAGTGCTTCCAGGCGCGGGCCTCCTGGGTGCTGATGTTCTGGTAGAGCTGGAACGACCCGTTGCCCCACCGGAAGATCCCCGAGCCGGGCCGCGAGTCCCTGAGCACGAGAGACGGAAACACAAGTTAAAACTGCTTTAACGCAACAAAACAGAACTTCGGGAAAAGTCAAAAAGTGACAACAATTTGCTTTAGTAAAAGGAGAAATACCACAGTGACAACCCTACTTAACTTTGGAGGGTTATTTGGGGGGTTAATAGGGGTGTTATGGGGTGTTATTTTGGGGGTGTATTCTGGGGGGTTATTTGGGGGGATATTTTGGGGTGTATTTTGGTGGTTTATTTGGGGGGTGTATTTTTTTTGTGGGGGTGTTATTTAGGGGGTGTTTTTTGGGGGTTTATTTGGGGGTTGTATTTTTGGGGGGGGTGTTATTTGGGGTGTTATTTTGGGTGTTTTTTGGGGGGCGTATTTACGGTGTTATTTAGGGTGTATTTTGGGGGGTTATTTGGGGTGTATTTAGCTGACAGTGTATGCAACAGTATTCACTATTGATTCTAAAGTACAGATACGTGATTTAGTACTTGTACTTCGTTGCACCGCACCTCTGTATCACGTGGTTTTACCTGTTGGCGGAGGCCATGAACAGACCTTCAGACGGGATGGAGAAGACCTCCACGTCGAAGGTCTCGGAGGTGGTGTACAGATCCTGGTAGTCCTCCACGTAGTCCAGACGCTCCGGACCTAGAGGACACAGCAGGGACACAGCGGGGACACAGCGAGGACAGATTCTCACCCTCATGGCGTAAAATACAGATGCAGGTCAGGTGACTTTATCGTTGTTAATGGCACTAAAAGGCACCAACATGGCTCCCCCCCACACCCCTTTTTCGTCTTGTCTTCTATTCATGCCCAGCGCCATTTGTTTTTAACTCCTGTCTCCACTAAAGCTGAATCTTTTTAGCAGCGTTACCACGGAGACCACACACCGGACTCTGGCTTTTTGGCAAAGACCCGCCCTACTTTGCTTTTGATTGGCTAGAACTGTTTACATCGGTAGGTGGAAGATCAATGATTGGTTAAACCATCAAAAAAAAATCCAGTGTTGACTTTACCATCTATCTAGACCTTCCTCCACGGCGCTGTGGAGGGAGGTCTGGCTATGTGGGACTACTGTCCATGAGGAAGACTCACGGTGCAGCAGGGGGGTCCACGTGAGTCCGTCACAGATGAAGAGACCTGTCCTCTGGGCGTCAAACCAGAGCT
>CM049381.1:1115921-1170921 GCA_026937815.1 Etheostoma perlongum
AGAGCCTGCTGACCTACTGCATCCCAGTCTGGTATTACTGCATCACAGTCTGGTAGTACTGCATCACAGTCTGGTAGTACTGCATCACAGTCTGCTAGTACTGCATCATCACAGTCTGGTAGTACTGCATCCCAGTCTGGTAGTACTGCATTACAGTCTGGTAGTACTGCATCCCAGTCTGGTAGTACTGCATCACAGTACTGCATACTGGGACCAACATACTCAAGAACAGTTTCTTCCCAAAGGCCATAACCACCCTGAACTCACATATGCACTGACTCTACTCCACAGCCCCCCCGGACTTTCTTCTTCCCTCCGACTGTGCAATAGTATAATATATATATTATACCTCAAAGGTCACTGGAATCTGTACAATTTCATACAGTGCAATATTTATTTATTATTTAGTACTTAACCATCTCAATTACTGTGCAACATGTATTTATATATTTATCTATACTTAGTACTTAACCATTTCATTACAGTGCAATATTTATTTATTTGTTTATACTTATCTCCTTTCACACAATGTGTATTCAAGCCATGTTATATATGCATACAGTTGCTCTCCGGACTGCACCAGCCCCCCACCCCCCCTTTTCTTTTTCTCTGCACTACCTACATTTAAAAATTTTAAATTTTTTTATATTTTATATTCTTATCTTATATTTTTGTGTCAACACTATGAAGGGATTGGGATTATACACAGGTACTGTGTACTTGTGTATAATGACAATAAAGGCATTCTATTCTATCTGTGAGCGCTCACCTGAGGGCTGTAGATCTGTCTAGCTAACTAGTTAGCGTTAGCTAATGTCAGCTAGCAAGCTCAGGCTAGCTAAGTAGTTAGCATTAGTTAACATTAGCTAGCAAGCTCAGGTTAGCTGATGTTAGCTAACGCTAACTAGTTAGCATTGATTAGCTAACGCGAGCAATTGTATTAACTGCTTTAATAACGCTAACTTAGCATCAGCTAACAAGCTCAGGCTTAATAATGTATTATTATTATTATTATAATTTTTTCAACTGGCGCTGTGAAAGCAGCACGAGGGTCTTTCTGAAGTCCTGATCCGGATCCCAGACTCACCGAGAAGCGTCCCCTTGTGCTCCTCCGGCTGCCGATGAAGAACCTGGACCCTCTGGTGCTCAGAGCGCCTGGGAATGCCTGAACCTGTTTACTGGGAGACAGGAGACCAGGTCCCATTGCATAAGAGACTTCAGATACAGTATTAGGGACCACTAAGGTCTATATAAAAGAGACTTCAGATACAGTATTAGGGACCACTAAGGTCTATATAAAAGAGACTTCAGATACAGTATTAGGGGACCACTAAGGTCTATATAAAAGAGACTTCAGATACAGTATTAGGGGACCACTAAGGTCTATATAAAGAGGATACAGTATTAGGGGGGACCACTAAGGTCTATATAAAGAAACTTCAGATACAGTATTAGGGACCACTAAGGTCTATATAAAGAGACTTCAGATACAGTATTAGGGACCACTAAGGTCTATATAAAGAGACTTCAGATACAGTATTAGGAGACCACTAAGGTCTATATAAAGAGACTTCAGATACAGTATTAGGGGACCACTAAGGTCTGTATAAAGATACTTCAGATACAGTATTAGGGGACCACTAAGGTCTATATAAAAGAGACCTCAGATACAGTATTAGGGACCACTATGGTCTATATAAAGAGACTTCAGATACAGTATTAGGGACCACTAAGGTCTATATAAAAGAGACTTCAGATACAGTATTAGGGACCACTAAGGTCTATATAAAAGAGACTTCAGATACAGTATTAGGGACCACTAAGGTCTATATAAAGAGACTTCAGATACAGTATTAGGGGACCACTAAGGTATATATAAAGAGACTTCAGATACAGTATTAGGGGACCACTAAGGTCTGTATAAAGATACAGATACATTAGGGACCACTAAGGTCTATATAAAAGAGACCTCAGATACAGTATTAGGGACCACTAAGGTCTATATAAAGAGACTTCAGATACAGTATTAGGGACCACTAAGGTCTATTTAAAGAGACTTCAGATACAGTATTAGGGACCACTAAGGTCTATATAAAGAGACTTCAGATACAGTATTAGGGACCACTAAGGTCTATATAAAGAGACTTCAGATACAGTATTAGGGACCACTAAGGTCTATATAAAGAGACTTCAGATACAGTATTAGGGACCACTAAGGTCTATTTAAAGAGACTTCAGATACAGTATTAGGGACCACTAAGGTCTATATAAAAGAGACTTCAGATAGAGTATTTCACACATATATAAAATTCTAAACCATCTTGCGTAGTGATTGGCTCACAGCTCCAGAGGCAGTCCACAGTCGATGGTGAGCGTGGCGTACAGTCCGCTGACCGCCAGCACCGCCGTGTGCCAGCGGTTATCGTCCAATCCAACATCCTTAAAGCTCAGTCGTCTCCGCCCACCAACACCGGGGTGCGTGACCAGGAAGTGGAGGCGGTTGTCTGAGACTCGCAGCCCGAGCAACAGCGAATCAGATCCCTCCTCCACCACGGAGAAGATGAACTCGTTGCTCTGGAAACCAGAAGACAGAAACCAGCCAGAAGCCAGTCAGAAACCAGACGGAAACCAGAAACAAGAAACCAGCCAGAAACCAGAAACCAGACAGAAACAAGAAACCAGTCAGAAACCAGAAACCAACAGAAACAAGAAACCAGTCAGAAACCAGACAGAAACAAGAAACCAGTCAGAAACCAGTCAGAAACCAGCCGGAAACAAGAAACCAGTCAGAAACCAGTCAGAAACCAGCTGGAAACAAGAAACCAGTCAGAAACCAGCCAGAATAAGAAGCCAGTCAGAAACCAGCCGGAAACCAGAAACCAGACAGAAACAAGAAACCAGTCAGAAACCAGACAGAAACAAGAAACCAGTCAGAAACCAGCCAGAATAAGAAACCAGTCAGAAACCAGCCGGAAACCAGAAACCAGACAGAAACAAGAAACCAGTCAGAAACCAGCCAGAAACCAGGAACCAGACATAAACAAGAAACCAGTCAGAAACCAGACAGAAACAAGAAACCTATCAGAAACCAGCCAGAAACCAGGAACCAGACAGAAACAAGAAACCAGCCAGAAACCAGGAACCAAACAGAAACAAGAAACCAGCCAGAAACCAGAAACCAGACAGAAACAAGAAACCAGTCAGAAACCAGACAGAAACAAGAAACCAGTCAGAAACCAGCCAGAATAAGAAACCAGCCGGAAACCAGAATCCAGACAGAAACAAGAAACCAGCCAGAAACCAGAAACCAGACAGAAACAAGAAACCAGTCAGAAACCAGAAACCAGACAGAAACAAGAAACCAGTCAGAAACCAGAAACCAGACAGAAACAAGAAACCAGTCAGAAACAAGAAACCAGTCAGAAACCAGCCAGAATAAGAAACCAGCCAGAATAAGAAACCAGTCAGAAACCAGCCGGAAACCAGAAACCAGACAGAAACAAGAAACCAGTCAGAAACCAGACAGAAACAAGAAACCAGTCAGAAACCAGCCAGAAACCAGGAACCAGACAGAAACAAGAAACCAGTCAAAAACCAGCCAGAATAAGAAACCAGCCGGAAACCAGAATCCAGACAGAAACAAGAAACCAGTCAGAAACCAGAAACCAGACAGAAACAAGAAACCAGTCAGAAACCAGAAACCAGACAGAAACAAGAAACCAGTCAGAAACCAGTCAGAAACCAGCCGGAAACAAGAAACCAGTCAGAAACCAGCCGGAAACAAGAAACCAGTCAGAAACCAGCCAGAATAAGAAACCAGCCAGAATAAGAAACCAGTCAGAAACCAGCCGGAAACCAGAAACCAGACAGAAACAAGATACCAGTCAGAAACCAGACAGAAACAAGAAACCAGTCAGAAACCAGCCAGAAACCAGGAACCAGACATAAACAAGAAACCAGTCAGAAACCAGCCAGAAACCAGGAACCAGACAGAAACAAGAAACCAGCCAGAAACCAGGAACCAAACAGAAACAAGAAACCAGCCAGAAACCAGAAACCAGACAGAAACAAGAAACCAGTCAGAAACCAGCCAGAATAAGAAACCAGCCGGAAACCAGAATCCAGACAGAAACAAGAAACCAGTCAGAAACCAGACAGAAACCAGGAACCAGACAGAAACAAGAAACCAGTCAGAAACCAGAAACCAGACAGAAACTAGTCAGAAAGCTAAAGCTGTCAGATGAATGTAGCGGAGTAACTAAAGTAACTAGGAACTAAAGTAACTAGTTACTAAAGTTCACCTTCTGTCTTAGCCTCGGTATCTTCATGGTGGCGACCAATGAGAACTCAGCAGGGAAGTAGTCGCAGTTGCTGAAGATTTGGGAGGCGGGGAAACTCAGCAGTGACGCCTCGGCGCCAGCCAATCGGAGTCCTCGGGACCCTTTGGACTGTACCATCTGCACCTAAAGGGGCAGCCATTTATCTCTTCATACATCCATCCATCACTTTATGATTCAGAGTGTGATGTGTTTATGATAACTAGCATGTTAGTTAGCAGTAATTAGCCTGTGTTTATGTTAACTAGCATGTTATTTAGCAGTAAATAGCCTGTGTTTATGATAACTAGCATGTTATTTAGCAGTAAATAGCCTGTGTTTATGTTAACTAGCATGTTAGTTAGCAGTAATTAGCATGTGTTTATGATAAGTAGCATGTTAGCTAGCAGTAAATAGCGAGGTGATGTATACTGTATGATGTAGAGATGTAGTTCACTGAGCGGTTTCACACTAAGCTAAATTTGAACAGAAACAAAGTGGCGGAGCCAGGAAGGGGCGGGACTTCTCCTCACTATTGACCAACCTCTCACCTGTCCTACCTGTGGGGGCGGGGCTTGTCCTGGGGGTGGCAGGGCTCTGGACAGCAGGTCCAGAGGCAGCAGGTCTGAGGAGGAAACACACTTACTGCTTACCAGTGTGTGTGTGTGCGTGCAGGTGTGTGTGTGTGTGTGTGCACAGTTGTGTGTGTGCACCAGCCCCCCCGTGATCCTCATACCTGTACAGGGTCTCCAGTCGTGGCTTCGGACTCCTGCGGCGAGCAGCATCCAGGGGAGCAGCACCCAGGGGGCCAGCAGGGTGCGACAGACCAACATGACACCAGCGCCCACGGTTCAATTCCCCCTTCACCGGCCGGCTTGTTGACCGGCGCCGTGCGCCGCCATGTTGTCCATGTTCTGGCTGCCAGCCGACCAATCAGGACTCAGATAGCGCTGAGCTTCTTCTTCTGTTGTCTGGAAGGAGATTAATGTCATTAGTTAAACACACACACACACACACACACACACACACACACACACACACTTGCACACACACACTCACACACACACACACCTGCACACAGACACTCACACACACACACCTGCACACGCACACTCACACACACACACACACACACACACATGCACACACTAACACACACAGACACACACACACGGACACACAGACACACACACATATAGACACACAGACAGACACTCATGATCTGATAGCCTGACACCATGTGTGTTTGGGGTTTCACCTTCACACCAAACTTCCGACACCTAAGCGTCACCTTGACAATGACAACATCCTGGTCCTGGTCCTGGTCCAGGCTCGGTGGGACAGATGTCCTATTGATCCTGTCAAACCTAAAGAAACAGAAAGAGAAACTCACATTAGACACACACACACACACACACTCACAAACAGACACAGACAAACACGAGTCAAGACAGAGATTAAAGACAGTCCAGACCAAGTCCAGATGAAGACTAAAGACAGTCCAGACCAAGTCCAGATGGAGACTAAAGACAGTCCAGACCAAGTCCAGATAAAGACTAAAGACTGTCCAGACCAAGTCCAGATGAAGACTAAAGACAGTCCAGACCAAGTCCAGATGGAGACTAAAAAGACAAGTCCAGACCAAGTCCAGATAAAGACTAAAGACTGTCCAGACCAAGTCCAGATGAAGACTAAAGACTGTCCAGACCAAGTCCAGATGAAGACTAAAGACTGTCCAGACCAAGTCCAGATGAAGACTAAAGACAGTCCAGACCAAGTCCAGATGAAGACTAAAGACAGTCCAGACCAAGTCCAGATGGAGACTAAAGACAGTCCAGACCAAGTCCAGATAAAGACTAAAGACAGTCCAGACCAAGTCCAGATGAAGACTAAAGACTGTCCAGACCAAGTCCAGATGAAGACTAAAGACTGTCCAGACCAAGTCAGATGAAGACTAAAGACAGTCCAGATCCAGATGAAGACTAAAGACAGTCCAGACCAAGTCCAGATGAAGACTAAAGACAGTCCAGACCAAGTCCAGATGAAGACTAAAGACTGTCCAGACCAAGTCCAGATGAAGACTAAAGACAGTCCAGACCAAGTCCAGATGAAGACTAAAGACTGTCCAGACCAAGTCCAGATGAAGACTAAAGACAGTCCAGACCAAGTCCAGATGAAGACTAAAGACAGTCCAGACCAAGTCCAGATGAAGACTAAAGACTGTCCAGACCAAGTCCATGAAGACCAAGTCCAGATGAAGACTAAAGACAGTCCAAACCAAGTCCAGATGGAGACTAAAGACAGTCCAGACCAAGTCCAGAAGTCCAGATGAAGACTAAAGACAGTCCAAACCAAGTCCAGATGGAGACTAAAGACAGTCCAGACCAAGTCCAGATGAAGACTAAAGACTGTCCAGACCAAGTCCAGATGAAGACTAAAGACTGTCCAGACCAAGTCCAGATGAAGACTAAAGACAGTCCAGACCAAGTCCAGATGGAGACTAAAGACAGTCCAGACCAAGTCCAGATGAAGACTAAAGACTGTCCAGACCAAGTCCAGATGAAGACTAAAAAGACAGTCCTAAAGACACCAAGTCCAGATGGAGACTAAAGACAGTCCAGACCAAGTCCAGATGAAGACTAAAGACAGTCCAGACCACAATTAAATCAGAGCTCAGTACTTTTCAAACAGAAAAAGATAATTTGTGTAAATCATGTCTAGACTCACAAGGGGGTCCAGACTTTATTTGTCTGTCCCCAACAGATTTATTTCTGAAATAGTGTCCCCTAATGTCCCGCGGACGGGAACAGACTCTACCTCTCTTTTTAGTTTTTCTATAAAACATCATAAATCAAACCTGGGTCAGAGGTCAGAGGTCAGTCCGGCCGGCCGAGTCCTGATCCTGGATCCGTAATGGTCGTGAAACACTTTGAAGACGTCTTCCTGGAGACGTCCCTGTCCTTTTTTGTCCTGATTTTCTGTAGTCCTGAGACTATCCAGATGAAATGTAGCAGATGTCCTCTTAACTCTTACACAAGTAGTCCCCAAACCCAAATAGATCTCTGAACACGTCCGTCCTCATGTCCTCCCTGGGTCTCAACGTTGGACATTTGACACGCGTCCCTCTCTGTTCTTAAAAAGCGTCAATTCATAAAATATTTCAGCTGTTTTCTGTAATCTTCTTTTCAATATTTTATTCTGAAAAAAAGTTGTAACTTCCTTTTTTTTTAAATCTTTCTTGTCTTCTACATCAAAGTGAAAGGATGTGGAAGACATTGTCTCGGGTGTCCATCTGTCTTCAGGGTTTAGGGAGAGGCAGGTGTCCACGTCTCGCCTGAAGTTGTCCCCTTTTTCAGTCTTCAGGTCCTCAGGTCTTCCTTCTTCACCTTTTCTTTGTTTTCAGATGAGAATCTTCAAAGACTCTGAAGCTCAGCTGGATGTTCAGGTTCCCTCTCGCTCGCCCACTGGTTACATATACAGGACTGGGAGGAGCTGGGGAGAGAGAGAGGGAGGGGGAGGGAGAGGGAAGGGGAGAGAAAGAGAGAGGGAGGGGAGAGAGAGAGGGGGGGAGAGAGAGGGAGAGGGGAGAGACCTTTTCATATGTATTAGTTATTATTAATTTTGAAGACGTCTTCAGTGTTTTTAAGCCAAGAATTTAATTAATTTATAATTTGAAATAAACTGATCACACACAGACACACACACACACACACACACACAGACACACACACAAACACACACGCGCACACACAGAGAGACACACACACATGCTCAGGTCCTATGCCTGCACTAATGGAGAGACGTCAGAGTGTGTGTGTGTGTGGGGGGGCTGCCCATTGAAAGGCGCCCCAGGTAGTTGGGGGTTCGGTGCCTTGCTCCAGAGCACCTTGGCAGTGTCCTCCAGTTCCCAGTCCATCATCATACTCTGGTCCGTATGGGGACTTGAATCAGCGACAACTTACATGAAAGAGAGAGGTAGTGGTGAGAGAGAGAGAGAGAGAGAGAGAGAGAGAGAGAGAGGGAAAGAGAGGGAGAGAGAGAGGGAAAGAGAGAGGGAGAGAGAGAGAAAAGAGAGAGAGAGAGGGAGAGAGAGGGAAAGAGGGAGAGAGAGAGAGAGAGGGAGAGAGAGAGAAAGAGAGAGAGAGAGAGGGAGAGAGAGGGAAAGAGAGGGAGAGAGAGAGAGAGGGAGAGAGAGAGGGGAGAGGAGAGAGAGAGAGAGAGAGGAGAGAGAGAGAGAGAGAGAGAGAAAGAAGAGAGAGAGGGGAGAGAGGGAAAGAGAGAGAGAGAGAGAGAGGGAGAGAGAGGGAGAGAGAGAGAGGGAGAGAGAGGGGAGAGAGAGAGAGAGAGAGAGAGAGAGGAAGAGATAGAGGGAGAGAGGGAGAGAGAGAGAGAGAGAGAGAGAGAGAGAAGGAGAGAGAGAGAGAGAGGTCCTGGGTGGAGCTGGTCACTGCTGATAAAATGAAGCTGAAAAGCTTTTTGTGTGTTTGTTTTTGTGTGTTTTGTGCGTTATTGTGTGTTTTGTGTTGATAATAATAAGGACTTTATTTTGTGGTTCATCTGATGCGTCAGGAACATCTGAGCTGAGATGAAACAGGACGAGAAGAAAGATGAAAAGAGATGAAGAGAGAGATAAAGAGGAGGAGAAGTGACTGATCTCAGGTGTGTTGGTGATCAGGGACAGGAATTCCCTAGGAACACACACACACACACACACACACGTCTCTGTGTGTGTGTTTGTTAGTATTTGTGTGTGTTTGTATGTGTGTGTGTGTGTGTCTCTCTCTGTATGTGTGTGTGTGTGTTTGTGTGTGTTAGTATGTCTGTGTATGTGTGTGAGTGTGTGTGTGTCTGTCTCTCTGTATGTATGTGTTTGTGTGTGTGTCTGTGTGTGTGTGTGTGTGTGTGTGTGTGTGTGGGGGGGTAAACCTGGATCTGGAGAAGCTAACCCTAAATAATCCGGACCCAGTCCAGCGGGCAGAGACACGAATGAACCCAAAGACCCACAACTCTCAGCTCTGTTACCACGGCGATGAACACTTCCTGTTACATTTATTAAAGACACAGGGTGTGTGTGTGCGTGTGTGTGAGTATGTGTGTGTGTGTGTGTGTGTGTGTGTGTGTTTGAGAGAGAGTGTGTGTGTGTATGTTAGTGTCTGTTTATGTGTGTGTGTGTGTTTGAGAGAGTGTGTGTGTGTAGGTTAGTGTCTGTTTATGTGTGTGTGTGTGTGTGTGTGTGTGTGTTTGAGAGAGAGTGTGTGTGTGTATGTTAGTGTCTGTTTATGTGTGTGTGTGTTTGAGAGTGTGTGTGTGTAGGTTAGTGTCTGTTTATGTGTGTGTGTGTGTGTGTGTGTGTTTGAGAGAGAGTGTGTGTGTGTGTATGTTAGTGTCTGTTTATGTGTGTGTGTGTTTGAGAGAGTGTGTGTGTGTAGGTTAGTGTCTGTTTATGTGTGTGTGTGTGTGTGTGTGTGTGTTTGAGAGAGAGTGTGTGTGTGTATGTTAGTGTCTGTTTATGTGTGTGTGTGTTTGAGAGAGTGTGTGTGTGTAGGTTAGTGTCTGTTTATGTGTGTGTGTGTGTGTGTGTGTGTGTTTGAGAGAGAGTGTGTGTGTGTATGTTAGTGTCTGTTTATGTGTGTGTGTGTTTGAGAGAGTGTGTGTGTGTAGGTTAGTGTCTGTTTATGTGTGTGTGTGTGTTTGAGAGAGTGTGTGTATGTTAGTGTCTGTTTATGTGTGTGTGTGTGTAGTGTCTGTTTATGTGTGTGTGTGTGGGTGTTTGAGAGAGTGTGTGTATGTTAGTGTCTGTTTATGTGTGTGTGTGTGTGTTTGAGAGAGTGTGTGTGTATGTTAGTGTCTGTTTATGTGTGTGTGGGTGTTTGAGAGAGTGTGTGTATGTTACTGTCTGTTTATGTGTGTGTGTGTGTGTTTGAGAGAGTGTGTTATTATTAGTGGGTTTATTATTATCTGCTAGCATGTATGATCCTTATGCATTGTGTATGGAAGCTTTTACACACACACACACACACACACCACGCCTATGTTTGTCCTGTTGCTTGACTGAACTGCATATTAAGACATGTTATGTGTAATAATACAACTAATTATTACATTTTGGAAGTAAGTTAGTTTGTGTCTGTGTGTGTATCTGGATGTGTCTGTGTGTTTATGTGTGTGTGTGTCTGGTTGTGTCTGTGTGTGTCTGTGTGTGCATGTATGTGTTTGTCTGGTTGTGTGTATGTGTGTGTATGTATGTGTGTGTCTGATTGTGTGTGTATGTATGTATGTGTGTGTGTGTGTCTGGTTGTGTATGTACAGTATGCGTGTCTGTGTGTGTGTATGTATGTGTGTGTCTGGTTGTGTGTGTATGTATGTGTGTGTGTGTGTGTGTGTGTGTGTGTGTGTGTGTGTGTATGTATGTATGTATGTATGTATGTATGTGTGTGTGTCTGGTTGACACACACACACAGCAGGTAATAACTATATGTGTAAACATACAGGTTTAACAGCACTAATGGCCTCTGTCAGTAGCTGATGGGTTTCTTTGATGATGTGTGTCATTGTCTGAGGCAGGTCGAGACAGGAAGCTGCTTTAAAAACACACACACACACACACACAGTTTTATTCTCACGTTTTCTACAAACCTCACAGTAAACCCCTTAAATCCCCATCACCAAACCCACCAGACTCCATGTAAATAATCACTACTTTTAGCGTGTATAGAGCAGCATATCTCCACCAGACTCCATGTAAATAATCACTACTTTTAGCATGTATAGAGCAGCATATCTCCACCAGACTCCATGTAAATAATCACTACTTTTAGCGTGTATAGAGCAGCATATCTCCACCAGACTCCATGTAAATAATCACTACTTTTAGCGTGTATAGAGCAGCATATCTCCACCAGACTCCATGTAAATAATCACTACTTTTTAGCGTGTATAGAGCAGCATATCTCCACCAGACTCCATGTAAATAATCACTACTTTTAGCGTGTATAGAGCAGCATATCTCCACCAGACTCATTGTAAATAATCTAAAAGTAGTGATTATTCTCGTTGGAGTCTGGTGGAGATATGCTGCTCTATACACGCTAAAAGTAGTGATTATTTAAATGGAGTCTGTTGGGTTTGGTGATGGTGGGGCTGTTTCATGTTAAACTAAAAGGATCTTCCTCTTTAACTAAAAGGTCTATCTCTGTAGGGATCCATCCCATAATGATGTTACACACTTAGAATAATAATCTGAGTCTGTCAGCGGCAACAACACAACTTTTAGTGGACGCTGACTTTCGCTAAGGTTGTTCTGTGGACATCTAAAGACTAAAGTCGAGAGACTAAAAAGTCTCGAGTGGAGTTGACGGGGCAGAAACAGGAAGGTTGATGGTTCAAATCCCCAAAATAAGACACTTGACACTAAAAAAAACCCCACACATGTCTGTTATTCTTCCCTCAGTTTATTATTTTTCTTTCAAATTAAAAGACAAATTTCAAAGAAGCTCTCCGCCGTCACGTCTGCTTCATGTTCTTAAAAATGCAGCCGGACGCCGTCTTGTCCCCGAGACAGACGGAGACAATCGTCCTCTTAGATAAAGTGCATGAAGTCGTGACTATCCCGGGAAACACCAACAAAAACAAAAAAATGGCAAAAACAACTCTAAAAAAGAAGAAACATCACTAAAGCTTCGCCTTCAAAGAGATATCTACAGAACTCTCCAAAGAAAACTCAAAAAATGGCCAAAAAAATATCTAAAAAAATTCCAAAAAACAAATCAACACTTACTAAACATTTCCAAAAGAATAAAAAAAAATGCTATAAAAAATCCAAAAATAAATTTTAATAATTGCCAAAGAATATCTATAAATTTGCAAAAAAAATCTAAAATATACAAAAACATTTGCCAAATCAAATCTCAAAAACCTCCAGAAGAATTTCTAAATAATTCCCCAAAAAACTTAAAAATACCTAAAAAAAAATGTCAAAATAAAATTCCAAAAAACTACAACTATAAAAATCAACCAAATAAAATCTAAAAAATCTCCAAAAGTCAGTCAGACAGAAACATGCCGACGTGTCGAGACATTTATTTAAAGATGAAAACATTTCATTTTTATATTTAACCCTCGTGTCGACCTAAAACCTTTTTCTGGGTCCAAAATTCAACATTTTATTTATTCATTGTTTTTCTAAATTTTTCTTGTCAATGTAATTTAATTTTTTAAGCGTTTTTTGAATGATTATTTTTTTTTAAATAAGTTTTTGTCTCTTTTTCCTGTTTTTTTATGTTTTGTCGCCTTTGTCTATGATTTTGATGTTTTTTGGTAACTTTTTGCTTTTCCTGCGCTTATGAAGCTTTTTCCAACATTTGTCTCTTTCTTCTACAAAAAATGGCCAAAAAACTAAAAAAAAATTCAAAAATAAACAAAACTTTACCAATTTTGTATCTGGCCAAAAAAACCATTGTTTTTTTCTTTTGTTTTTTGGAAACTTTTCCAGATTTTTTGGGGGTTCCTGCATTTTTTTTTAAATTTGCATTTTTTGTTACTTTTACTTACTATACTTTTGATTAGTAACATTAATAATAATAATAACCCCAAAAAAAGAATAATAATGTTTTTTTGGTAACTTTTCCAGATTTTTTGACCACTTTTTTCGGCATCTTTAAAAAACATATTTTCTTCGGGGGGGGCAATCTGGTCAAAAAAATCAGCAAAAGTAAAAAAAAAACAAAAAACATTATTATTATTGTTTGTTTTATTTGGGGTATCTTTTCCATATTATTTTTGGTCAGATTAAATTCCAGTTTGTTTTTTATGTTTTTCAGCTTTTCCCAACGATCTGTTGTCATATTTTATTGTGAAAGGACAACTGGAGGGTTAAATGTCTTTAATTAGCAGGAACATTCATAACGATCCATCTCGCTTCCTTCTTCTTCTCCTTCAGTCGTCATTTAAAGTTCTAGTAGCTGCTGTGTCCCCTCGGCGCTCTGTGTGTGTGTGTGGGGGGATCGCTGTTCTCACAGTGGAAAACAACAGGAAAGAGGAGAGGACACATACGGCGCGGGGTGATGACATCATCTCTAAAGGCCCAGGGACTTGCGTACGATCTTCTGGGCGAGTTTGTAGAACTGGTCTCGGTCCTCGCGCCACATCTTAGACGCGTCAACGTTAGCGCCGCTCTCATCGTTAGGGGGGGGGGGAGAGGAAGAGAGGGAAGGAAGGTAAGGAACAGAGTGGGCGCATGACAGGGAAGGAAGGAGGAACAGGCGAGGAAGAGAGGGAGGGAATAAGGAAACAAGGAAGGGAATAAAGGAGGGAACGAGGAAAAAAGGAGGGAGCAGGAGAAGAAGAGAGAGAGTAAAGAAGGGAGGAAAAGAGACAGCATCAGTCGAGCTCTAAAACATCTTTTAAACCCTGTGTGCTACATGCTAACATGCTAACAACAGACAGCCTGTTAGCAGTAATAATCCTGTGTGCTACATGCTAACATGCTAACAACAGACAGCCTGTTAGCAGTAATAATCCTGTGTGTTACTTGCTAACATGCTAACAACAGACAGCCTGTTAGCAGTAATAATCCTGTGTGTTACCTGCTAACATGCTAACAACAGACAGCCTGTTAGCAGTAATAATCCTGTGTGCTACATGCTAACATGCTAACAACAGACAGCCTGTTAGCAGTAATAATCCTGTGTGTTACCTGCTAACATGCTAACAACAGGCAGCCTGTTAGCAGTAATAATCCTGTGTGCTACATGCTAACAACAGACAGCCTGTTAGCAGTAATAATCCCTGTGTGTTACCTGCTAACATGCTAACAACAGACAGCCTGTTAGCAGTAATAATCCTGTGTTACCTGCTAACATGCTAACAACAGACAGCCTGTTAGCAGTAATAAACACTTTGTTACCTGCTAACAACAGACAGCCTATTAGCAATAATAAAACCTGTGTGTTACCAGCTAACCTGTGTGTTACATGCTAACATGGTGACATGCTAACAACAGACAGCCTGTTGGCAGTAATAATCCTGTGTGTTACCTGCTAACATGCTAACAACAGGCAGCCTGTTAGCAGTAATAATCCTGTGTGCTACATGCTAACATGCTAACAACAGACAGCCTGTTAGCAGTAATAATCCCTGTGTGTTACCTGCTAACATGCTAACAACAGACAGCCTGTTAGCAGTAATAAACACTGTGTTACCTGCTAACATGCTAACAACAGACAGCCTATTAGCAATAATAAAACCTGTGTGTTACCAGCTAACCTGTGTGTTACATGCTAACATGGTGACATGCTAACAACAGACAGCCTGTTGGCAGTAATAATCCTGTGTTACTTGCTAACATGCTAACAACAGACAGCCTGTTAGCAGTAATAATCCTGTGTGTTACCTGCTAACATGCTAACAACAGACAGCCTGTTTGCAGTAATAATCCTGTGTGCTACATGCTAACATGCTAACAACAGACAGCCTGTTAGCAGTAATAATCCTGTGTGTTACCTGCTAACATGCTAACAACAGGCAGCCTGTTAGCAGTAATAATCCTGTGTGCTACATGCTAACATGCTAACAACAGACAGCCTGTTAGCAGTAATAATCCCTGTGTGTTACCTGCTAACATGCTAACAACAGACAGCCTGTTAGCAGTAATAATCCTGTGTTACCTGCTAACATGCTAACAACAGACAGCCTGTTAAAGTAATACACACTTTGTTACCTGCTAACAACAGACAGCCTATTAGCAATAATAAAACCTGTGTGTTACCAGCTAACCTGTGTGTTACATGCTAACATGGTGACATGCTAACAACAGACAGCCTGTTGGCAGTAATAATCCTGTGTTACCTGCTAACATGCTAACAACAGACAGCCTGTTAGCAGTAATAATTCTGCTAACATGCTAACAACAGACAGCCTGTTACCTGTGTGTTGCTAACATGCTAACAACAGACAGCCTGTTTGCAGTAATAATCCTGTGTGTTACTAACATGCTAACAACAGACAGCCTGTTAGCAGTAATAATCCTGCCTGTGTAATAATCCTGTTACCTGCTAACATGCTAACAACAGGCAGCCTGTTAGCAGTAATAATCCTGTGTGCTACATGCTAACAACAGACAGCCTGTTAGCAGTAATAATCCCTGTGTGTTACCTGCTAACATGCTAACAACAGACAGCCTGTTAGCAGTAATAAACACTGTGTTACCTGCTAACATGCTAACAACAGACAGCCTATTAGCAATAATAAAACCTGTGTGTTACCAGCTAACCTGTGTGTTACATGCTAACATGGTGACATGCTAACAACAGACAGCCTGTTGGCAGTAATAATCCTGTGTTACCTGCTAACATGCTAACAACAGACAGCCTGTTAGCAGTAATAATCCTGTGTTACCTGCTAACATGCTAACAACAGGCAGCCTGTTAGCAGTAATAATCCTGTGTTGCCTGCTAACATGCAAACAACAGACAGCTTGTTAGCAGTAATAATCCTGTGTTACCTGCTAACATGCTAACGACAGACAGAAGGATCTTCTCCACGCTTTGGACGGGACTCCATCTCTCGGCGCTGCTCTCGTATCCCATGGGATCGTCTCCAGGGGCGTGGAGGATCGAGATGCAGACACGGCCGTCTGGATAGACTGCAGGAGGAGAGGGTTAGCATCAGAGCATGAAGTCTGGATAGACTGACTTAAACCGTGTGTGTGTGTGTGTGTGTGTGTGTGTGTGTCTGTATCTGTGTGTGTCCAGTGAAGCAGAGGTTGTCGTTTAATCTGCCGTCAACATCAGACGCTGAGTTATCAGGTGTGTTCAAACAGCTGCTGGCACCGCGGGAATCAAACCAGCAACCTACAAAGATCCAATTATATATATGTGTGTGTATATATATATATATATATAGTTTCAGGCAATTTGCATCTGTTTCATCTTTATCTTTTTTGATGTTTGTTGATGCAGGAGCAGAAGATACAGTTACAGCAGGAAGTTCAGCTCCGGGCCATGCTGGTGTGTGTATCTGTGTGTGTGTGTGTGTGTCTATGTCTGTGTGTGTGTGTGTGTGTGTGTCTATGTCTGTGTGTCTGTGTGTGTGTGTCTATGTCTCAGTGTGTGTGTGTGTGTGTGTGTGTGTGTGTGTGTGTGTGTGTGTGTCTATGTCTCAGTGTGTGTGTGTCTATGTCTGTGTGTGTCTATGTCTCTGTGTGTGTGTGTGTGTGTCTGTGTGTCTATGTCTCTGTGTGTGTGTGTGTGTGTGTGTGTGTGTGTGTATGTGTGTGTGTGTGTGTGATGATGATGATGATGGGTCAGCGTCCTCTAATCACTACTGAGCGTGCTCAGAGCGTCTGCTGTCCACTAATCACAGCGCTAATGATAGCATGCTAGCGTCATGCTAGCGTTGCTGCGCGGCGTGTGTGTGTGTGTGTGTGTCAATATGTGTGTGTCTTTGTGTGTGTGTGTTTGTGTGTGAGAGTGCGGCACATGTGTGTGTGTACATCTCTATGTGTGTGTGTGTGTCTCTGTGTGTGTGTGTGTGTGTGTGTGTGTGTGTGTGTCTTTATGTGTGTGTGTGTGTGTGTGTGTGTGTGTGTGTGTGACTCACTGTTGGGGTGGAACATGTCGCAGGTGAACCTCATCTTGGGAGGACTGAGAGGATAATCAGACGGGAAGCTGAGGACGGCCGGGAACACACCGCCTTCAAAACAGGTGTCCTGGGGACCCCTGGAACACACACACACACACACACAGCTTATTTCATTTGCAGTGAACGCTGCAGACACGCACACACTCACACAAAGACACGCACACACGCACGCACACACACACACACACACACACACACACACAGCTTATTTCATTTGCAGTGAACGCTGCAGACACGCACACACACACACAAAGACACGCATGCATGCATGCACGCACGCACACACACACACACACACACACACACACACACACGTCATAACGAACAGTGATGTCCGGGAAGGAAGCACCACCATCAGCTGTGGTTGTTGTCGGCGTGTGTGTGTGTGTGCGCGTGCGTGTGTGTGTCTGTGTGTGTGTGTGTGTGTGTGTGTGTGTGTGTGCGTGCACCTTCAGTCTTCCCTTCAATTTAAGCTGCGGCTCATTCTCAGTCCAACGGTGTGACATCATCGTCAACACACCCCTTAATTACCCCGACGTGTAACGACTTGCAGAGTTGTGTTGTTGTTGTGTTGTTGTTGTGGGCGCCCATATATAGAATTTTACTCAACGCCGCGGTCACAGGTTCAACTCCGACCTGAGGCCCTTTGCTGCATATCATTGCCTCTCTCTCCCCTTTCTGTTCTTTCAAAAAAAAAAGCCTAAAATGCCCAAAAAAGACCCAATCTGGAGGAGAAAGGTGGGCGTCTCCGTTTGGAGCCGTTGAGACGTTAACCTCGCAGACAGAGCAGGGGCAATGAGAGGGGGAACACCAGAGGAGGGGGAATGAGAGGGGGAACACCAGAGGAGGGGGAATGAGAGGGGGGGGACCAGAGCAGGGGGAATGAGAAACACCAGAGCAGGGGGAATGAGAGGGGAACACCAGAGCAGGGGGAATGAGAGGGGGGAACACCAGAGCAGGGGGAATGAGAGGGGGAACACCAGAGCAGGGGGAATGAGAGGGGGACACCAGAGGGGGGGAATGAGAGGGGGGGACCAGAGCAGGGGGAATGAGAGGGGGAACATCACAGCAGGAGGAATGAGAGGGGAAACACCAGAGCAGGGGAATGAGGGGGGAACACCAGAGCAGGGGGAATGAGAGGGGGAAACACCAGAGCAGGGGGAATGAGAGGGGGAACACCAGAGCAGGGGGAATGAGGGGGGAACACCAGAGCAGGGGGAATGAGAGGGGAACACCAGAGCAGGGGGAATGAGAGGGGGAACACCAGAGCAGGGGGAATGAGAGGGGAAACACCAGAGCAGGAGGAATGAGAGGGGGAACACCAGAGCAGGGGGGAATGAGAGGGGGAACACCAGAGCAGGAGGAATGAGAGGGGAACACCAGAGCAGGGGGAATGAGAGGGGGAAACACCAGAGCAGGGGGAATGAGAGGGGGAACACCAGAGCAGGGGGAATGAGAGGGGGAACACCAGAGCAGGGGGAATGAGAGGGGGAACACCAGAGCAGGGGGAATGAGAGGGGGAATGAGAAGGGGGCTTCATTAATTATCAATTATTAATTAGATGCGTACTCACATGATGAGAGCCTCCCATTCGAAGAAGTTCTCCTCATTGGCCGGACCTGCAGAAACAACAACAGCCAACAGCCAATCAGCTTCTCCCTGGTCATCGGCTCGTCTTCCTGTTGATCACGATGCATCGTTTGCTTTTCCTGGGTCAACGTGTTTCGACGTTTGTCACTTTTACGACCTTGTCAGGTTTTTCCACATTTGTCGTCACTTTTTACGATGTTTTTCAGCGCTTTATTTCTGTTTTCGTAAATGTTTTGACAACTTGGACTTCAGTTTTTCTTCATAATAATATTAATTAAGTATTTACTAATATACTAATACTAATTACTAAGTATTAATAATAATACTTATTTTGTTAAGCACTTTGGATACCTGCTGTAAAGTGCTATATAAATACATTTTGATTGATTGATTGATAATAATAATAATAATTAAAACTGCATGCAGTGATGACGGGCCCTCGCCTCTTCGCAGTTCGGGGGTACTGGCTGAGGCCAATCTTTGCGGCAGTGAATTTGCGCGGCACTGAGACACTGCAAATTGTCACCAATGAAGATGGAAGTCCCTGCTGTAAGACTCTCACGTCATACAGTTCATTATCTGTGGAGGGGGCGTGGCCAAATCCCAGGGGGCGGGTCAAAAGCATCACCAATGAAGAAGGAACTCTCTGCTGAGTTCATTGACATCTTACACACGACTGTAGCTTAAACGGTTCAAATGTTACGGACGGGGCGTGGCCGGTGTGAGTGGGCGTGGTTAAAGTATAGGGGCCAGCTCAGTATCACATGTAGACCACACATAAGTTTCATGTAAATCGGATGATGTTTGTCATATTAGGCTGATTTCCTGTTGCCAGTTGGTGGCGCTGTCTCCAAAAGTCCATATTGGCCTCTAGATGTCCTCAGGCCTGGACTCTTGGTGATTTGGGAAATTTCAAGCAGATACGACAACGTACACTGTAGTTACAGCTAGTGGTGGGCGATACTGCAAAATTTGGTATCGATCCGATACCAAATACATATAGGGTCCAAATTGCCGATACCGATACCAATACGATACTTTTTACTTAAAAAAATACTTTTTGTGTAGGGGAGAGCATTTCATTATTTCTGAGGTGAATGAATGATCAATTCTTTAGGCAATATTTTTTTATTAATGTATTGAAGTGCAAAAAATGATTAGTTATTAGACACTGTAGAATGAATACAAACCAAATTTTACAGCCTTTTTAACAAATAAATAAATAAATAAATAGCCTAAAGAATAACAAATGTCTCCCTTTTTTCGGGTTTTAAAATCAAATGAAATAAAGTGCACACAAGTTGCACAAGTGTATTTTAATGTTAGAGGGGGCGCGCGTGATAAGTGAATACAGCACAGGTCTAAATTAATTAAAATTTGTCAGGTTGCTCTCAGCTTCGCGATGTCTTATTCTTGAGCAATCACACTAACTAATGCACAAGACGCGATATGACATGACTAACATAATATTAGCCTACTCTTACAAGCTACTTGGGTATTCTCTGCCTCTCTGAAATGACTCTCCCAACAAACTCTGTCTCTGTGCCGGGGGTCTGGAAGTGGATTGATTTCCCTCCTCATTTCTTCGTTTTTGTAGATCAGCATTTTCCTTGTCATGTGTTTTTAAGTGTTTGTATAGGTTTGTAGTGTTGCCACAGTATCGAATGCTCTTTTTACACGTATCACAAGTTGCAGTATTATCATTTAGTGCCGTAAAATAGCTCCACACAACACTTCTCTTGCTCTTGGCCACCCTGATCTCTCATTCAATGTGCTATCAGTCTCGCTGCTCCTCTGCGCGTTGTGTCAGTGAGTCACGTGACGACACAACAACGAATCACAGCAGAGGAGCAGGAGGGGGAGGAGGAGCAATGTTCCAAGATGTGAAAGCGGCGTTTGCTCAGGAAGGTGGAAGACACAAGCAAAGTATAGTGAACGTAGAGGAGAGATAACTAAATTAAATAAAATATCAATTCAATTACAGTTGTATCGATCAAATACCAATACCAGCGTTGGCATCGATACTATCGATATTTAGATCGATCCGCCCACCCCTAGTTACAGCCACTTTCTCCTTCATCAGAGTGGGTCTCTCTGTGTGTGTGTGTGTGCGCTTCTGTCTGTGTGTGTGTGTGTGTGTGTGTGCTTCTGTCTGTGTGTGTGTGTGAGGGTGTACAGATTGTGGGAAATTTCAAGCAGATACGACAACGTACACTGTAGTTACAGCCACTTTGTCCTTCATCAGAGTGGGTCTCTCTGTGTGTGTGTGTGCTTCTGTGTGTGTGTGTGTGTGTGTGTGTGTGTGTGTGTGTGTGTGTGTGGGGGGGTGTAGAGTACAGGCCATTGAGAGAACACCAAGGGTTTGCAGCACTATCAGAAAAGCAAAGGGGGGGGTACTCTGAAGAAACTAGAATTTAAGACATGTTTTCACTTATTTCACACGTTTTTGTTAAGTGTGTGTGCGTCTGTCTATGTGTGTGTGTGTATATCGGTCAGTCTGTGTGTGTGTGTGTTGGGTTTGATTGAATGAAGTTTCAGAAATAAATCCAAAAAGAAGGTACATTAACGTCACAGCTGATATGCCTCTTATTATCTAGTAGAATAGCATAGTATTAATCTAATCAAACGTAAAATACTGAAAGAAAATGTCTATCACAATGTGCAAATAAAATGAATATCCTATCCTGCAAAGCACCAAAAACGAGTCACACACTAGCTAGCAACATCTATGGTATGCAGTGGAAAATTAGCAAGCTAGCAAAACACAGATAAGCTAACTGCTTCACATTACAGGCTAAAAACGGTTAATATTAGCATAACATTTAAGACAGAAACAACTTAGGGATAGCTTAACCCTGTGTGACCGAGACTAAAAAAAAAAGCACCTCTGATTCATAGTTTAATAACTTTTAAACAATACAACGCAGTGACTCACCAAAAGTTGCTCCGGAATCCTGACGAATTAGCCTTTACGGCGGTCTTTTCCGTGTCCGTTTAGCCTCTACAGGTGATTTTCTATCCAGCCTGGAACTTCCAGCCTCTTTAGGGGTTGTTGGGCTTTAAATCCCAGATTAATCCACTTTATGTCCATAATTCATCGCTCAATTATGCCGCTCGCGCTGCTCCGTGTCTCGTCTCTGTGTTTACAGGAAGTACAGGCCGCCAGTATGCCCATATATGGGAGACATCAGCCAAAGACTATGGAGGCTGAAAGATGCTAGCCCTCCCAGCACTTCCTACTCTGCCAACACTTCCTGTCAACGTCTCTAGCATGCAATCAAAGGTGCTAGAGCGGAACAAGATAGATATCTACCGCTTTATAGCGGAAATGGCCTCATTGGTTTGAGATATGGCATATATTTGCATTATATATTATATATTTGGGCCTTTTTTGAAGAAATGTAAATAGTATGTGCTTTATATGAGTTATAATGTTTATTATGTTTATTTTTGCATATAGAAGAACTGTTTTAGACACACAAATGCTTGTGTAGCATTGTTGTGGGTGTAATATCAATAAATATGACATTATTATGTTATTATTGGCATAGGTAAATGTCATGAGGGCAAAAGCGTCTGGACTTTTTTTGAAAAGATGTCTGTATTTTGTCATCTGTAAAATTTATAATGATTATTTCTTCACAGTGTGACTCCCAAGACATATGAGAAGTGTTTTAGAGAGTAAAATGGCTTAGGTTTTACCTATATGTCTGTGATATCAATACATATCTGGAAGAGTCATGTTCCGTTTTATTTATTTATTTGTCTTTAAGGTCCTACAACCATTTTTAACATTCAAGTGACCTCATTGCAACCCAAATATTCTACTAACCCAATTTGTCCTGAAAAAAATGATGTTCATATCTTCACTGTAGACAACAGGGTTGATGTTTTATTGGCTTTTATATAAAATAAATCCAGACGGAAAATGAACTGTAAAAATGGCCTCAGGGCTCAGAGTTAATCTGCTGTTACAATAGCTAGATGTAAGTACCAATTTACATCGTCTCTGACTTCAGTACAGGCGACTGCCGTAATAAAAATAACACAGACGTCGCGACAATTTCTGGCGTAACTTACGTAATTAACGTACGTAATGAACGTAGCCATAACTAACGTAACTTTAACTAAACAGTCTCTGTAGCATGAGGAATTCATAACAGTGTGTGTGTGTGTGTGTGTGTGTGTGTTTGTCCTACCTCTATTTAGGTTTGTCTACCTCTATATTGAGGTAGACAATAGCCAGGGGGGAGCTGCTAGCTGAGTCACATGACTGACAGTCACACAGGAGAAGGGGGGGTGGCGGCTGCCAGCTGAGTCACATGACTGACAGTCACAGACTGTAGTGCAGTTAAACAGTGTCATTACAGGCTCTCCCACATGTTATCCCCATTTAATAAACAAACTATTCAGTCAGATAGGCATTTGTTGTGAAAGAAATACAGTTACAATTTATAGCATTTTATTCAAAATCCAACATTTCATGCAGATGGGATTAATGCTATTGCAATGTGGGTAATGAATTAAAAAAAAAAAATTCTAACAGCCCCATATAATGTCCGATTCACTCAAGATTTGGCATGGATGGTCATGTTGCTATGCGGAACAATGGTCTTTTATTTGGTGGCAGTCAGAATAAATCTTGGCCAGATACACAACACAACTTCCTGTTTCAATAGCCTACAGGATGAAAAAAAAAAATATATTTAAAAAAATAAAAAAAATTCTAACGGCGCCATCTAATGGCTTATTGACTGGAAATTTGGCATGCATGCTCACACCACTATGCGGAACAAACGTGTCATGTTTGGTGGTAATCGGAATAAATCTTGGCCAGATATGCAACTTCCTCTTTCAAGAACCCGGACAGGAAGTTGGTACTCTATAACTTGCACATTTTTCGCACTATCAAAATTCTTTGGATAACTTTACATCATGAGTGTCAGTAGATAATACCTGCAAAGATTCAAGAAGATTGCAGTCACGGCCTAGGAGGAGTTGGAAAGAATGTGAAACACATGACAATTCATAAATTCAAAATGGCCGCCTTCTGGTTGGGCGGAGCTAATGAAGGTAAATTGGAAATATGTTCGCAATGGTTAGAGCAATATGCGTATCAAATTTGGTGAAGATCGGAGTAACTATGTCCAAGTTAAGGCCTTTCCAGACATTAGGGGCGCTATAGAGCCCGCCTACAAGGTATGGGCCAAATCGCTGAACAGACTCCCAAAGCTCCCCGGTGTTTACGTGGACGCCAAAATTTGTGAGTTTTCGTATATATTGAGGCCGTCAAAAATGTGCCCAAGTGCTAAATCCACTTAAGGGGGCGCTATAGAGCAACCGTACCACTCTCAAGCCTAAATGTGTATTCAGATGAAAGAGTTTCATATTCTGCACATGGCTGCAAGATTTTGAGAGTTTTCGTGGATCCTAAGGTCCTCAAAAACGTCTTTGAAATATGAGACATTTCGCACGAAATTCGCCATATCGTGAATTATAAATTTTTTAGATTTTTTATAAAAATAGCCTGATACAGTTCCAGATGATACGCATGTTCCCTCAAAAATTGGTTAGATAAATTATGAAATTTTTTTTTTTTTTCTGGGTGAACGTTAGGGGGCGCTATGGAGAGCTCTGTCATCCCCCGAGCCCAATCACTACAGAATTCTGTCATTTTTTATAGGTGTGACATGTGTGCAAATTTTTGCGAATTTTACCACATGAGAAAGTCCTCAAAAATGACAGTGAAGGTGCGGAATAATAATAATAATAATTAAAACTGCAAGCAGTGATGACGGGCCCTCGCCTATTCGCAGTTCGGGGGTACTGGCAGAGGCCAATCTTTGCGGCAGTGAATTTGCGCGGCACTCAGACACTGCAAATTGTCACCAATGAAGATGGAAGTCCCTGCTGTAAGACTCTACGTCATACAGTTCATTATCTGTGGAAGGGGGCGTGGCCAAATCCCAGGGGGCGGGTCAAAGCATCACCAATGAAGAAGGAACTCTCTGCTGAGTTCATTGACATCTTACACACGACTGTAGCTTAAACGGTTCAAATGTTACGGACGGGGGCGTGGCCTGTGTGAGTGGGCGTGGTTAAAGTATAGGGGCCAGCTCAGTATCACATGTAGACCACACATTCTAAGTTTCATGTAAATCGGATGATGTTTGTCATATTAGGCTGATTTCCTGTTGCCAGTTGGTGGCGCTGTCTCCAAAAGTCCATATTGGCCTCTAGATGTCCTCAGGCCTGGACTCTTGGTGATTGTGGGAAATTTCAAGCAGATACGACAACGTACACTGTAGTTACAGCTAGTGGTGGGCGATACTGCAAAAAATTTGGTATCGATCCGATACCAAATACATATAGGGTCCAAATTGCCGATACCGATACCAATACAATACTTTTTACTTAAAAAAATACTTTTGTGTAGGGGAGAGCATTTCATTATTTCTGAGGTGAATGAATGATCAATTCTTTAGGCAATATTTTTTTATTAATGTATTGAAGTGCAAAAAATGATTAGTTATTACACACTGTAGAATGAATACAAACCAAATTTTACAGCCTTTTTAACAAATAAATAAATAAATAAATAGCCTAAAGAATAAGAAATGTCTCCCTTTTTTCGGGTTTTAAAATCAAATGAAATAAAGTGCACACAAGTTGCACAAGTGTATTTTAATGTTAGAGGGGGCGCGCGTGATAAGTGAATACAGCCCAGGTCTAAATTAATTAAAATTTGTCAGGTTGCTCTCAGCTTCGCGATGTCTTATTCTTGAGCAATCACACTAACTAATGCACAAGACGCGATATGACATGACTAACATAATATTAGCCTACTCTTACAAGCTACTTGGGTATTCTCTGCCTCTCTGAAATGACTCTCCCAACGAACTCTGTCTCTGTGCCGGGGGTCTGGAAGTGGATTGATTTCCCTCCTCATTTCTTCGTTTTTGTAGATCAGCATTTTCCTTGTCATGTGTTTTTAAGTGTTTGTATAGGTTTGTAGTGTTGCCACAGTATCGAATGCTCTTTTTACACGTATCACAAGTTGCAGTATTATCATTTAGTGCCGTAAAATAGCTCCACACAACACTTCTCTTGCTCTTGGCCACCCTGATCTCTCATTCAATGTGCTATCAGTCTCGCTGCTCCTCTGCGCGTTGTGTCAGTGAGTCACGTGACGACACAACAACGAATCACAGCAGAGGAGCAGGAGGGGGAGGAGGAGCAATGTTCCAAGATGTGAAAGCGGCGTTTGCTCAGGAAGGTGGAAGATACAAGCAAAGTATAGTGAACGTAGAGGAGAGATAACTAAATTAAAATATCAATTCAATTACAGTTGTATCGATCAAATACCAATACCAGCGTTGGCATCGATACTATCGATATTTAGATCGATCCGCCCACCCCTAGTTACAGCCATTTTCTCCTTCATCAGAGTGGGTCTCTCTGTGTGTGTGTGTGTGCTTCTGTCTGTGTGTGTGTGTGTGCTTCTGTCTGTGTGTGTGTGTGTGCTTCTGTCTGTGTGTGTGTGTGTGTGCTTCTGTCTGTCTGTGTGTGTGTGTGCTTCTGTCTGTGTGTGTGTGTGTGCTTCTGTCTGTGTGTGTGTGTGAGGGTGTACAGATTGTGGGAAATTTCAAGCAGATACGACAACGTACACTGTAGTTACAGCCACTTTCTCCTTCATCAGAGTGGGTCTCTCTGTGTGTGTGTGTGCTTCTGTGTGTGTGTGTGTGTGTGTGTGTGTGTGTGTGTGTGTGTGGGGGGTGTAGAGTACAGGCCATTGAGAGAACACCAAGGGTTTGCAGCACTATCAAAAAGCAAAAGGGGGGGTACTTTGAAGAAACTAGAATATAAGACATGTTTTCACTTATTTCACACTTTTTTTTTTTGTTAAGTGTGTGTGTGCCTGTCTATGTGTGTGTGTGTGTATATCGGTCAGTCTGTGTGTGTGTGTGTGTGTGTTGGGTTTGATTGAATGAAGTTTCAGAAATAAATCCAAAAAAGAAGGTACATTAACGTCACAGCTGATATGCCTCTTATTATCTAGTAGAATAGCATAGTATTAATCTAATCAAACGTAAAATACTGAAAGAAAATGTCTATCACAATGTGCAAATAAAATGAATATCCTATCCTGCAAAGCACCAAAACGAGTCACACACTAGCTAGCAACATCTATGGTATGCAGTGGAAAATTAGCAAGCTAGCAAAACACAGATAAGCTAACTGCTTCACATTACAGGGTAAAAACGGTTAATATTAGCATAACATTTAAGACAGAAACAACTTAGGGATAGCTTAATCTGCTGTTACAATAGCTAGATATACTGTAAGTACCAACTTACATCGTCTCTGACTTCAGTACAGGCGACTGCCGTTATAAAAATAGCGCACAAAGCGCCGGCGATTTCTGGCGTAACTTACGTAATTAACGTACGTAATGAACGTAGCCGTAACTAACGTAACTTTAACTAAACAGTCTCTGTAGCATAAGGAATTCACAACATTGTGTGTGTGTGTGTGTGTGTGTGTTTGTCCTACCTCTACTTAATACCCCATGAAGCTCATTGAGAACACCGTCAAGGTATGTTGCTATAGCATAGTGATTTCAGGGAGGGGGGGGGCTGCTAGCTGAGTCACATGACTGACAGTCACACAGGGAGGGTTGGGTGGCTGCCAGCTGAGTCACATTACAGTGTCATTACAGGCTCTCCCACATGTTATCCCCATTTAATAAACGAACTATTTAGTCAGATAGGCATTTGTTGTGAAAGAAATACAGTTATAATTTATAGCATTTTATTCAAAATCCAACATTTCATGCAGATGGGATTAATGCTATTGCAATGTGGGTAATGAATTAAAAAAAAAATTCTAACAGCCCCATATAATGTCCGATTCACTCAAGATTTGGCATGGATGGTCATGTTGCTATGCGGAACAATGGTCTTTTATTTGGTGGCAGTCAGAATAAATCTTGGCCAGATACACAACACAACTTCCTGTTTCAATAGCCGCCTACAGGATGAAAAAAATATATAAAAAAAATAAAAAAATTCTAACGGCGCCATCTAATGGCTTATTGACTGGAAATTTGGCATGCATGCTCACACCACTATGCGGAACAAACGTGTCATGTTTGGTGGTAATCGGAATAAATCTTGGCCAGATATGCAACTTCCTCTTTCAAGAACCCGGACAGGAAGTTGGTACTCTATAACTTGCACATTTTTCGCACTATCAAAATTCTTTGGATAACTTTACATCATGAGTGTCAGTAGATAATACCTGCAAAGATTCAAGAAGATTGCAGTCACGGCCTAGGAGGAGTTGGAAAGAATGTGAAACACATGACAATTCATAAATTCAAAATGGCCGCCTTCTGGTTGGGCGGAGCTAATGAAGGTAAATTGGAAATATGTTCGCAATGGTTAGAGCAATATGCGTATCAAATTTGGTGAAGATCGGAGTAACTATGTCCAAGTTAAGGCCTTTCCAGACATTAGGGGGCGCTATAGAGCCCGCCACAGGTATGGGCCAAATCGCTGAACAGACTCCCAAAGCTCCCGGTGTTTACGTGGACGCCAAAATTTGTGAGTTTTCGTATATATTGAGGCCGTCAAAAATGTGCCCAAGTGCTAAATCCACTTAAGGGGGCGCTATAGAGCAACCGTACCACTCTCAAGCCTAAATGTGTATTCAGATGAAAGAGTTTCATATTCTGCACATGGCTGCAAGATTTTGAGAGTTTTCGTGGATCCTAAGGTCCTCAAAAACGTCTTTGAAATATGAGACATTTCGCGCTAAATTCGCCATATCGTGAATTATAAATTTTTTGATTTTTTATAAAAATAGCCTGATACAGTTCCAGATGATACGCATGTTCCCTCAAAAATTGGTTAGATAAATTATGAAATTTTTTTTTTCTGGGTGAACGTTAGGGGGCGCTATGGAGAGCTCTGTCATCCCCCGAGCCCAATCACTACAGAATTCTGTCATTTTTTATAGGTGTGACATGTGTGCAAATTTTTGCGAATTTTACCACATGAGAAAGTCCTCAAAAATGACAGTGAAGGTGCGGAATAATAATAATAATAATAATCCCTAGAAAAACAATAGGTTCCTTGCACTTCGTGCTAGGACACCGGTGGTGCCCTAGCCACTCGTGCTCGGGCCCTAATAATCCCTAGAAAAACAATAGGTTCCTTGCACTTCGTGCTAGGACACCGGTGGTGCCCTAGCCACTCGTGCTCGGGCCCTAATTAAAATTACAATTTACACTCTGTACACAAACACACCCTACAGACTGAGCTACCCCCCCCTCCATTATATAGATTTTGATGCATTTTGATGTCATCTGAATTCACTCTATTTGTTGTAGATTTCTCCATAAAACACACAGGAAGACTCACCTGCAACAATCCCCTCCGGTGGGTTCAGGGTCAGCTCTGAAAACACACACACACACACACACACACACACACACACACACAGACAGACACAGACAGACACAGACAGACAGACAAACAGAGACAGACACACACACAGACACAGTTTACTTGAGTATTTTCTTTTCAAGACACTTTCTACTCCACTAAATTCATCTAACTGCTTTAGTTACTAGTTACTTTAGTTAGTTACTAGTTACGTTAGGTACTTTAACTTAACTAAGTAAAGGATCTGAGTACTTCTTCAAACAGGAGTGGAGACATTAGCATTTGTGCTAACATGCTAACCGTATACTACATGCTAACACTGACAAGCTAACAAACTGACACATCACAATTCATTTTATATTACCTATATAATATAACATAACATAATATAATATATTATACAAACAAATCTGTTACAACATGACTACATCTTCCCACACTAACGAATGGCTAGCCGCAGTTTTCTCCAGGTGCACCAAACTTCATTTACAATACTGTGGAAATTAGGATTATCAGAGTGTAACAGCAGTTAACATCATCGTTGTAGCTCTAACGTTTCCTGGCACCTTTAAGGGCTCTAATCTTTATTTCGGCTCTGAAACAAGCATGTTAAGTTATCTCTGTTTCTGTTAAATTAAAGTTTCAGAACGAGGTCGCCAGTTTTTATAGTTGCGTAAGACCCGTCTGCGAGGAAGATTCTGGAGCAGTGAAGAACGACAAAAACATCTTATATAATATGTTGTTTTACCGCTGTTAATGCTACTGGGTGTATGCACATAATGCCGAATTTAAGGTACATTTCAAGCTCTTTATTATACATTTAATCTATGTTGAAATGCATGAGCGGCACTGCCGTGGGGTACACAGACCACTGAATCAGCGGATTATTGAATGGAGTTTGGTGCAGTTGGGACTGTTAGCTTAGCGTGCTAACGTTATCAGTTGTCCCGTGGGCTGACGGTGTCACGCTCACTTACGTTTATACTCGGCCATGAGTCGCTTCAGCGCGGTGCCGGCCATCGCGGAGCTTTCACGGAAAACAGAAAATAAAACTCAGCTCCGAGTTGTAACGTTACTCATGGATGTTTTGTTACTTTTCTTTAGCCTGTCGTCACCACAGCTGACCCAGCCAGCACTTCCTGTTGGTTGTGTGTGAGTGTGAGCTCACAGCGCCCCCTGCTGGCCCTTTATTAGACACTGACACATATGAGATCTCCACCTTTACTAGACACTGAAACATATAAGAACTCCACCTTTAGTAGACACCGAAACATATGAGAGCTCCACCTTTATTAGACACTGAAACATATGAGATCTCCACCTTTATTAGACACTGACACATGTGAGATCTCCACCTTTACTAGACACTGAAACATGTAAGATCTCCACCTTAAGTAGACACCGAAACATATGAGAGCTCCGCCTTTATTAGACACTGACACGTGAGATCTCCACCTTTACTAGACACTGAAACATGTAAGATCTCCACCTTTAGTAGACACCGAAACATATGAGAGCTCCGCCTTTATTAGACACTGACACATATGAGATCTCCACCTTTACTAGACACTGAAACATATAAGAACTCCACCTTTAGTAGACACCGAAACATATGAGAGCTCCACCTTTATTAGACACTGAAACATATGAGATCTCCACCTTTATTAGACACTGACACATGTGAGATCTCCACCTTTACTAGACACTGAAACATGTAAGATCTCCACCTTAAGTAGACACCGAAACATATGAGAGCTCCGCCTTTATTAGACACTGACACGTGAGATCTCCACCTTTACTAGACACTGAAACATGTAAGATCTCCACCTTTAGTAGACACCGAAACATATGAGAGCTCCGCCTTTATTAGACACTGACACATATGAGATCTCCACCTTTACTAGACACTGAAACATATAAGAACTCCACCTTTAGTAGACACCGAAACATATGAGAGCTCCACCTTTATTAGACACTGAAACATATGAGATCTCCACCTTTATTAGACACTGACACATGTGAGATCTCCACCTTTACTAGACACTGAAACATGTAAGATCTCCACCTTAAGTAGACACCGAAACATATGAGAGCTCCGCCTTTATTAGACACTGACACGTGAGATCTCCACCTTTACTAGACACTGAAACATGTAAGATCTCCACCTTTAGTAGACACCGAAACATATGAGAGCTCCGCCTTTATTAGACACTGACACATATGAGATCTCCACCTTTACTAGACACTGAAACATATGAGATCTCCATCTTTATTAGACACTGAAACATATGAGATCTCCATCTTTATTAGACACCAAAACACATGAGATTTCCACCTTTATTAGACACTGAAACATATGAGATCTCTTATTTAGCTTTGTGAAAACATTGTACTGAACATCCCGCTCTCTGCAGGACATCTATACTGGCCGACTGGAAAAGAAAGCCAGTTGCATAATGGACCCATCCCACTCTCGACAGGGTCAGCTCTCACCCCTCCCCTCCGAGAGAAAGTACAAAAGAAAGCCAGCTGCATAATAATGGACCCATCCCACTCTCGACAGGGTCAGCTCTCACCCCTCCCTTCCAAGAGAAGGTACAAAAGAAAGCTAGCTGCATAAAAACAGACCCATCCTACTCTCAACAGGGTCAGATCTAACCCCTCCCCTCCGAGAGAAGGTACAAATGAAGGCCAGCTGCATAATAACGGACCCATCCCACTCTCGACAGGATCAGCTCTCACATTCCCCTCCGAGAGAAGGTACAAAACAATAACATGTAAAACAAATGAGCTGAAAAACAAAAAGTACTTAGTTACATTCTGACGATCTAGACAATACTAATACCTTACTAGTGTTTCATTAATGTTTGAAAGTATATATATATCTATATATATATATATATATCTATATATATATATATATATATATATATATATATATAGAGAGAGAGAGAGAGAGAGAGAGAGAGAGAGAGAGAGAGAGAGAGAGGAAAATAAGTATTTGAACACCTTGCTATTTTGCAAGTTCTCCCACTTAGAAATCATGGAGGGGTCTGAAATTGTCCTCGTAGGTGCATGTCCACTGTGAGAGACATAATCTAAAAAAAATATCCAGAAATCACAATGTATACATTTTTAACTATTTAATTGTATGATACAGCTGCGAATAAGTATTTGAACACCTGAGAAAATCAATGTTAATATTTGGTATAGTAGCCTTTGTTTGCAGTTCCAGAGGTCAAACGTTTCCTGTAGTTCTTCACCAGGTTTGACACACTGCAGAAGGGATTTTGGCTCACTCCTCCACACAGATCTTCTCTAGAACAGTCAGGTTTCTGGGCTGTCGCTGAGAAACACAGAGTTTGAGCTCCCTCCAAAGATTCTCTATTGGGTTTAGGTCTGGAGACTGGCTAGGCCACGCCAGAATCTTGATATGCTTCTTCCAGAACCACTCCTTGGTTATCCTGGCTGTGTGCTTCGGGTCATTGTCATGTTGGAAGACCCAGCCTCGACCCATCTTCAATGCTCTAACTGAGGGAAGGAGTTTGTTCCCCAAAATCTCGCAATACATGGCCCCGGTCATCCTCTCCTTAATACAGTGCAGTCGCCCTGTCCCATGTGCAGAAAAACACCCCCAAAGCATGATGCTACCCCCCCATGCTTCACAGTAGGGATGGTGTTCTTGGGATGGTACTCATCATTCTTCTTCCTCCAAACACAGTTAGTGGAATTATCACCAAAAAGTTCTATTTTGGTCTCATCTGACCACATGACTTTCTCCCATGACTCCTCTGGATCATCCAAATGGTCATTGGCAAACTTAAGACGGCCTTGACATGTGCTGGTTTAAGCAAGGGAACCTTCTGTTCCAAAACATGATTTCAAACCATGTTGTCTTAGTGTATTACCAACAGTAACCTTGGAAACGATGGTCCCATCTCTTTTCAGGTCATTGACCAGCTCCTCCAGTGTAGTTCTGGGCTGATTTCTCACCTTTCTTAGGATCATTGAGACCCCACGAGGTGAGATCGTGCATTGAGATCCAGTCCGAGGGAGACTGACAGTCATGTTTAGCTTCTTCCATTTTGTAATGATTGCTCCAACAGTGGAACTTTTTTCACCAAGCTGCTTGGCAATTTCCCCGTAACCCTTTCCAGCCTTGTGGAGGTGTACAATTTTGTCCCTAGTGTCTTTGGACAGCTCTTTGGTCTTGGCCATGTTAGTAGTTGGATCCTTACTGATTGTATGGGGTGGACAGGTGTCTTTATGCAGCTAACGACCTCAAACAGGTGCATCTAATTTAGGATAATAAATGGAGTGGAGGTGGACATTTTGAAGGCAGACTAACCGGTCTTTGAGGGTCAGAATTCTAGCTGATAGACAGGTATTAAAATATTTATTTTCAGCTCTCACAGTGGACATGCACCTATGATGACAATTTCAGACCCCTGCATGATTTCTAAGTAGGAGAGTAGTTCAAATACTTATTTTCCTCACTGTATATGTAATCTAGGTGGATTTAATATAATAAATACCAGACCTTACTAGATAAAGTAGAGTTAGTGCCAGTATTTCTACATCTACATTTTGAAGCAGTCCTGCACATTGTCTGTTTGATGTTATGAAGCCAGGTGTCTCATCACCTGGCTAATACCTCACTGAGATCAGCTCTCATCTTCTCAAACCCCCCCCGCCCGACCCCCATTGTAAATATTAATGATTTGTCACCTTTTAGAAAACAACAACAGGACCAGGCTCTGTTTAAGACTATATGTCTTTTATTTTTGAATGCTTAGTGGATTATATAGTAAAATAAATCAGATGAATAAAGAAAACAACACATCAGTTTTAAGAATAAAAAGAAACCAGTTCATTAAACCAGTGGACTATATGAATTATTAATAGTTATTGTGAAGTGTTATTACAGTGGCATTCTCTTCTTGTATCACAGAAAGCTCTGATAAAATATACAATTTTATTTTCTAATTGGACATTTTATATAGAGATGAATCAATGATAGAGATTAGAGATGCATCAATGATAGAGATTAGAGATGCATCAATGATAGAGATTAGAGATGCATCAATGATAGAGATTAGAGATGCATCAATACTAGAGATTAGAGATGCATCAATGATAGAGATGTAGATGCTTCATGATGGAGCGTCACACAGAGACTGTATAATATTAATGGGCAGAGCAGGTGTGATGACACCCATTGGTTTTTGGAGATTTCATATGAGTCGGCGAGATTGCCGTTACAAGCTCAGCCATCCTGGTTGATGATGTGACGATTTTAGACGAGAGGGAGGAGTGAAGGAGGAGAGAGGGAGGATAGAAGGAAGATAGAGGGAGGAGAGAGGGAGGAGTCAACCAGACCATAAGTCATAAAATGATCATTCTGTGTTGCAGAAGACTTAAAACTAACAATTGAGACCATGATGAGACCATGCTCTGTCATTAATATTAATATTATTAATATTAACAGTCTAGGGTTACACGCTGTCCTTGGAGCACACGAAAGTATATGGAGCGATACATGTCCCGTCGTACCAGCCGGTTACTGTAGAGAAAGAGAGAGTTTACAACCAATGACTTACATTCAATGTCCAACATTTATATTAAAAACTGCAACATTCAACAAGAATGTGTTTTTCCGCTGCACCGTTGTTAGGCTCCCCCGCATTGAAGTTGGTGAAGTTAAATTTGGATCCATCAGACCACATCCACGTACCCTCCTGGAGGAGACAGACTGGGTTAAAGTCAAAGTGAAATCTAGAGTTCTTGTTGTTGTAATACTTCAGACCAGAAGAGGGTCCTCCTTGTTCTCCAGTACAACCTGAGGCGCATTCTCATGTACAGCTCCGTACAATATCGTATGGAAACTTATGCACAACAATTAGTATGAAATCCTCAACCCGCCGGTCGACAGTTAGGTTAGCTGTCTTTGTAGTTAATTTTAGCAGTTTTCTCCTTAACTTCTCCAGGACATGAACACCTGTTTCCTGGTGAAAGTCTTGTGTTTTCTCCTTAACTTCTCCAGGACATGAACACCTGTTTCCTGGTGAAAGTCTTGTATTTTCTCCTTAACTTCTCCAGGACATGAACACCTGTTTCCTGGTGAAAGTCTTGTATTTTCTCCTTAACTTCTCCAGGACATGAACACCTGTTTCCTGGTGAAAGTCTTGTGTTTTCTCCTTAACTTCTCCAGGACATGAACACCTGTTTCCTGGTGAAAGTCTTGTGTTTTCTCCTTAACTTCTCCAGGACATGAACACCTGTTTCCTGGTGAAAGTCTTGTGTTTTCTCCTTAACTTCTCCAGGACATGAACACCTGTTTACTGGTGAAAGTCTGGTGTTTTCTCCTTAACTTCTCCAAGACATGAACACCTGTTTCCTGGTGAAAGTCTTGTGTTTTCTCCTTAACTTCTCCAGGACATGAACACTTGTTTCCTGGTGAAAGTCTTGTGTTTTCTCTGTAATTCTCCAGGACATGAACACCTGTTTCCTGGTGAAAGTCTTGTGTTTTATGATCCCCCCCTCCCCCCCATGAGGATCTACAGTTCTTACATAGTAGCAGTCAATGTGCTGCTGACAGTAATAAATACGTGGAATACAAACAGATTACAGAGTTTTAACTGTCACAGCTGCAGTTTATGTACGAATGCTTAATGAGAACAGGCTGAGAGATGAGCAACATCACTTCCTGTGTGATGATGAAAGTCTCACCTTCACTGCGTCAGTGCCTCCGACCCAGGTATAAGTGTTTGTAATGGACACTTGCTTAATGTAGTCTCTGATAAATTTATGTTCCTCAGCTGAGCGGATGGAAGCCAGATTCCCTCCAGCACCGATGCAGGTGGTCTAATGGAGACAATATCATCAGGTTAAAACATTATTAACAGATCTTAGAGCAGTTATACAGTCAGAGGGGACATTTTAATTCTTTTAATCAGTGGTATCAGTGGTGGAAGAAGTATTCAGATCATGTACTGCAGTAAAACTATTAATACAATACAGTAAAACACATTCTGTTACAGCAAAAGTCCTGCAGAGAAAATGTTAAAGTTCATTTGTAGTACACTGAGTAGTTTGAAGCATACATATGTTAAAATAGATAGAAGTGCCGTACCTCTGCTTCGATCCAGGTCTTTGGTGTGATCTAGTAACTGAAACAGCGAGAGCCAAACTGAGTCCAATCAGGAGAGCAGGGGGGGGGACCTGTATGAACAAACACACCAGAACCAATCAGACTTGTTCCTCTGCAGCGCTGTGGAGATAGAGCTGGAAATGCAAGACTCCAATCAGAGCAACCCAACGAGTCCGAGGTACTGTCCTGACCTGGGCGGGACATTTGATTGGGATCACTGTGATCACCAAACCCCCTCCCAGGGCCATGGCCGAATCTACCATAGAGGACATTGTTAGGAATATTTATTAGTACTGTAGAGAACAGTCATCTTAACAGAATGACAGGGTAACAGCAACCTGCTGACCGCGGCTTTTCAAACCGGAAGAATCCTTGGATACAAGATTCTATTATTATTATTGCAGCTTTAATAAACCACCTTAAATGAGACACGTTTTTTGTCTTCTGTCCTAACTGACCAACAAGACTGCGTTAACTTAGATATTCCCCCATTAGACTTCCCTTGGCTGACGATGAGAGGAACTAAAGAACCAGTTGGTAAAACAAGTTCAGTCAGATTCTCTTTGGAGTCACTTGGTTTCATAAAGAAAAGCTCACTGTGCATGATGGGAAAGTCTGTTTTCCTCCCTAAGTCCATTGTTAGAAAGGACACAACAGTCCCTACATTTTAATGTAAAAGTAATTTATGAAGAGTTAAAACTGTGGATGATATAGAAAAGTTAAGAGAACTTTGCTTCTGCTGCTGTCTGTCTGTCAGCTGGGTCCATTTCATCCAATACACACTAATGTAAAAATGACAGAAGGACATTTCCTCTTAGTCTCAAACAAAGCTTAATATTTTAAACAGTTTTAATGGGATTGGAAAGTCAAATAATACGCTGAATGTATAAAATATGTGGAACATTTTAAAGTTTGAATGGAGTTTCTTGGTGAATGTAGGAATGAGTAGTTAGTAGTTGAAAATTGATGATTTGTTTTAAAATTTTAACACTTTTTATTCACGTGAATGGGGAACACGTTTCTGAAATTGCTGCATATTTCAGGAATTATAAGACTATGAATATTCTGTAAAGAAGCATAAATGTCCTAATTGAACTGAACATGTTTGAATGAAGTTTGTGTTGAAAAATGTGAAATGAGTTATGGTTTGAAAAAAATGGGAACGTAATATTCACATACGAACTGAGCATGTGCCCCCCCACTCTGACATCTCTCTATTAGTGCATGTATAGGACCTGCATGTGTGTGTAGTTCAGGTCTGTGTGTAATGACGGTACGTAATATTCATAGTGAATTTCTAGAACGTATATGCGTTCAGCAGTCCAAATAATTTCTTAGAATTAATAGTTAATCTTAGAAATGTCTGTAATTTTACAGTATGTCTGCATATTGTCTATAGAATGTGATTCACAGTTGTTTTCTGGTTATTTACATTTCAGTTGCATCATGGGACATTTATCTGTGCTGCCAAAACGTTTAAATATAAATGGACTGTTCTTATATAGTGCTTTTTTGTTCTTTTTGACAACTCAAAGCGCTGTGAGATAGTACAGGAACCAAGGAACGGGATTGAACATCCAAACCTGACTGCTCTGCATTTCACATTAAGTAATTGTGTGAGACAATTAATGTTCTATTGGATGTATAGTTCTTTAAATTGTTTTGTCTTGACCAGGTATTACATATGTGAAATTTTAAATTTTAAGCTAACACAGGGATCTATTTACAAAACTATTGTAAATTATTAACCACCACTTGGATGAGTTAGCATCAAAAGGATCAGAAATGAGTCAAAGATATTCCTAGCATCAAAAAACACCATGCATCAAAAAGGTTGAAAGGATAAATAAAATGTATATAATTAAGAACAGATTTCTTCTCAGAGGTTTCCTAACTGAGCAGCTTTGTATGAGTTAAATAACAGAAAACATTCTGTATTTTTACTGTAGCTACACGCCACATTTTCATTTTAATTCCAAGATGAAGTAATGCGTTGGCAGATCTTTGTTATTTTAGTGATTTATTTCTTAAGAGTGTACTAACGTATGCAGCCAGCAGTCCGCTGGACAGACAAAGCAACACAGAAATCAGAAAGACTGATGTCATCTGTGGAAAGATGTTAAAGAAAGTCAGCACACTGCATGCTGGGAGATAATGGCAGAAAACTGCAACTGATCAGATTAAAGTATTCTGCTAGTTTTGAGTGTAATATGTAATGTAGATATGGTTTATATTTGATAGATTATCTAATTATGTGTAAAACAAAAAGTCTAATTATGAAATACTCCAAGTTTTCTTTAAATATAAAATGTCCTTTGGATTAATACAGGATTAGTTATTAAAAATAGATGAAATTGTGATAAATACCTTAGCTGAGGTGGTGACGGCTGAAACAGAGAAGACGAACCAGCTGATGACTGGAAGAAGAAGTCTTTATATAGTTTATCATAGTGCCGTGGCATCTGAAATATGTACACCTGTTTGAATCGCTAATTAACATGTTATGTAGAAATGAACAAGGAAACACTTCTTCCAGTAAGAGGTACTGGAGTGTTGTGCTCAGGAACAAAGAGAACGAGGCCTCCATGCAAACTCTGCAACCTAAAGGTCACACTTCAGAGGTATAAAAACTACAGTTTGTAGTTCACACCTGCAATGATTTCTCTGCAGTTGCTGTGAGCGACTCCAGCTCAATGCCTACAACAGAGCCAGCTTTCTTTACCAGCTTTTTCAGTCGCCCAGTGTCTCCCCTTTAATGCTGCCCCCCCTTAATGCTGCCTCTCCAGCACACCACAGCATAGAACAGGACACTGGCAATGACTCACTGGTAAAACATCCAGAGGAGCTTACTGCAGACGCTGAATGACCGCAGCCTCCTCAGGAAGTAGAGCCCACTATGCCCTTTGCGATACAGCGCATCCTATTTGGCTGACCAGTCCAGTTTGTTGTCTACGTGTACCCCCCACCCCAGGTACTTATATCTACTGACCACCTCCACATTGACCCCTTCAATGGAGACTGGTGTCATGTGTGGTTTAGATCTCCTGAAATCCACCACCAGCTCGTTGGTCTTTGTTGTGTTGAGCTGCAGATAGTTGAGCCTGTTCCACTGCATCAAAAATGTTACTACATTAAATGGGATTTTGGACCTTGAGTCCTTATTGCTGTGAAAGTTCTGAATCACAAGATTTGTTGAATGTGTTGTGTATGGTACTGTATATTGTATAAGGTTACCCCCCACCGCGGGGACCAGTGTTGGTGGAGATTATAACAAAGGGAGCACGCTAGCCCCAAAATGGGTGCCCTTGGTTTTAAGTGTCTGTTGTGGGATTACTGTGTGACAAACCTTTGTTCAGTGACTATATTAGTCATTGTGGTGCTTTTGGCAAAGAAACAAGAAAACTGGATCTGTGGAATGAGGTGTGAAGGCTAGGTAACAATGGTAAACAGAGAGCTCAACACACAGGGTGAAAAGAGGAGCTGCAGCACTGTGCAGTACAATAGAAATATGGTGTTTTTTCTAAAATGAAAGCATGTAAACCTATTCTGGTACAACATCTAAATACAATTATGAACCTTAAAATCAGCAGAATATGGCGCTTTAAGCTCTAAGTTGGGATTTCCAAGGTCAAAGTCGGAAACTTGGGAAGTCGGACAACCTCAAAGTACACCTAAAAGTACTTATTTTGTCGTATCTGAAGCTGAGAGACACTGACATGTGGTGTAGTCACGTTTTTTGTAATGAGTAAGGAGCTTAGCCCCGCCTATGACAATTGTGATTGGTTTAAGAAATGCTGATAAACCAGAGCACGTTGTTCTCCCATCCAGAAATGATAAGGGGACTAGTCAGAGCTTTTATCAGTGCACATTTAAGACTTACTATTATGTATATCAAAATGAAACGCTGAGACTTATCAGTTGCAGTTTTGGTGAACAATGAACAGTAAACTAAACATGAGTAATTAGCATCATTATACAAGCATTTGTATCTTTACGTGCAAGAACATCTGCTGACTTTTATACCTCGGGCTATTAGACAGCACAACAAGCACTTTAAATGTACATTTTTATAAGTTTTTATTCTATTCTTTATTGTATTTATGTATAGTATACAGTATGTGGTATAGTATTTGTTCTCTAGTTTTTATGGGTATGATGGCAGGTGTGAGCACTATAATTTCCATTTTTATGGATGAAATAAACTTGACCAGGGCCGACATCTACTCACAAGTGAAGATTATAAACTGTAAAACAGTTCATTATAACATAAAATGTATATTTTTTTTTACTGTAAATCCAAAAATGTCAGTTTTTCATTTTATTTTTCAGTTTTTAATTACTGCCCCAAGGGGATGAGCTGCCAGAACGTTTTCTGTTATTTTAGTGATTTATTTCTTAAGAGTGTACTTACATTTGCAGCCAGCAGTCCGCTGGACGAACAGAGCAACACAGAAATCAGAAAGACTGATGTCTTGACTCACGATGATAAAGAATTACAATAATCCAGCCGAGCAGTGATAAAAGCATGGATGACTATTTCAAGATGTTTGTAAGGAAGATAGGCCTTTATTTTAGCTTAGAAGTCTTAACTGGAAGGGAACTGGTCTTGAACACTGCACTGATTAGTTTACTAAAAGTAAATGAGGTGTCAAAAATAACATCAAGATTTTAGGTAGTCTGTCTTGTGTCCCCTTGTGAGTGTCTGTATGTTCTGTTTCCTGTTTTATGTTGATAGTCTGGTTTCCTGTTCTGTCTCGTCTTGCCAAGCTTTACTTTTGTCTGTGTGATTGTCCCGCCCCCGCCTTAATGTGTTTCACCTGACGTCTTACCTGTTCCCCGTTACCTGTGTTCCCTTTGTCTCTTGTCAGGTGGTTTTGTCAGACTGGTGTTTTTGTTCCCGTCCACGCCGTTTCTTGACTTGTGTTTGTGGACTATCCCCATCCCTTTTACCCGTGAGTGTTCTGCTGTTTGTCTCGTCTTTTGCCCTGGACCCCTTTTTTGGGATTTTTTGCTTTCAGCTCTCATCTTCACAACCCCCCCAGGGTAAATATTAATGATTTGTCCCTTTTAGAAAACAACAACAGGACCAGACATCCATCCATCTTCATCCGCTTATCCGGAGTCGGGTCGCGGGGGCAGCAGCTCCAGTAGGGAACCCCAAACTTCCCTTTCCCGAGCCACATCAACCAGCTCCGACTGGGGGATCCCGAGGCGTTCCCAGGCCAGGTTGGAGATATAATCTCTCCACCTAGTCCTGGGTCTTCCCCGAGGCCTCCTCCCAGCTGGACGTGCCTGGAACACCTCCCTAGGGAGGCATCCAGGAGGCATCCTTACCAGATGCCCAAACCACCTCAACTAGCTCCTTTCGACGCGAAGGAGCAGCGGCTCTACTCCCGAGCTCCTCTCGGATGACTGAGCTTCTCACCCTATCTCTAAGGGAGACGCCAGCCACCCTCCTGAGGAAACCCATTTCAGCCGCTTGTACCCTGGATCTCCTTCTTTCGGGTCATGACCCAGCCTTCATGACCATAGGTGAGGGTAGGAACGAAAATTGCCCGGTAGATCGAGAGCTTTGCCTTCTGGCTCAGCTCCCTTTTCGTCACAACGGTGTGATAAACAGAATGTAATACCGCACCGGCTGCTCCGATTCTCCGACCAATCTCACGCTCCATGGTCCCCTCACTCGCAAACAAGAACCCAAGGTACTTAAACTCCTTCACTTGGGGTAAGGACTCACTCCCTACCTGAAGAAAGCACTTCATCAGTTTCCTGCTGAGAACCATGGCCTCAGATTTAGAGGTGCTGATCCTCATTCCAGCCGCTTCACACTTGGCTGCGAACCGATCCAATGAGTGCTGAAGGTCACAGACCGATGACGCCATCAGGACCACATCATCTGCAAAATGCAGCGATGAGATCCCAAGCCCACCGGACTGCAACCCTTCCCCGCCCCGACTACGCCTCGATATCCTGTCCATAAATATTACAAACAGGATTGGTGACAAAGCGCAGCCCTGGCGGAGGCCAACCCTCACCTGGAACGAGTCTGACTTACTGCCGAGAACCCGGACACAGCTCTCGCCTTGGTCATACAGAGATTGGATGGCCCTGAGAAGGGACCCCCTCACCCCATACTCCCGCAGCACCTCCCACAATTTCTCCCGGGAGACCTGGTCATACGCCTTCTCCAGATCCACAAAACACATGCAGACTGGTTGGGCATACTCCCAGGCCCCCTCCAAGATCCTTGCGAGAGTGAAGATCTGATCCGTTGTTCCACGGCCAGGACGGAATCCGCATTGTTCCTCTTCAATCCGAGGTTCGACTATCGGCCGAACCCTCCTTTCCAGCACCTTGGAGTAGACTTTACCAGGGAGGCTGAGAAGTGTGATACCCCTGTAATTGGCACACACCCTCTGGTCCCCCTTTTTGAAGAGGGGAACCACCACCCCAGTCTGCCACTCCCTAGGCACCGTCCCAGACTTCCACGCAATGTTGAAGAGGCGTGTCAACTAAGACATCCCCTCCACACCCAGAGCTTTCAGCATTTCTGGACGGATCTCATCAATCCCTGGGGCTTTGCCGCTGTGGAGTTGTTTTACTACCTCAGCGACTTCCACCAGGGAAATTGACAACAATCCCCCATCATCCTCCAGCTCTGCCTCTACCACAGAGGGCGTGCCAGCTGGATTTAGGAGTTCCTCAAAGTGCTCCTTCCACCGCTCTATTACCTCCCCAGGTGAGGTCAACAACGTCCCATCCTTACTGTAAACAGCTTGGATGATTCCTCGCTTCCCCCTCCTGAGGTGGCGAACGGTTTTCCAGAAGCACCTTGGTGCCGACCGAAAGTCCTTCTCCATGTCTTCTCCGAACTTCTCCCACACCCGCTGCTTTGCCTCTGTCACAGCAGAGGCTGCAGCCCTTCGGGCCCGTCGTCACCTTGCAACTGCCTCCGGAGTCCTCCGGGAGAACATATCTCGGAAGGACTCCTTCTTCAGTCGGACGGCTTCCCTGACCACCGGTGTCCACCAGGGTGTTCGTGGGTTACCGCCCCTTGAGGCACCTAAGACCCTATGACCACAGCTCGCCGCCGCAGCTTCAGCAATGGAAACTTTGAACATTGTCCACTCAGGACCAGACAGTGTTTAAGACTATATGTCTTTTATTTTTGAATGCTTAGTTGATTATATAGTAAAGGAAATCAGATGAATAAAGAACACAATTATTTTAAGAATAAAAAGAAACCAGTTCATTAAACCAGAGGACTATATGAATTATTAATAGTTATTATGAAGTGTTATTACAATTGCATTCTCCTCTTGTATCACAGAAAGTTCTGATAAAATATACACTTTTATTTTCTAATTGGACATTTTGGATAAAAAGATCATCACCACTCATATCTGGTAGGTATACCTTTGGATGGAGGGTTAGATGAATCAATGATAGAGATTAGAGATGAATCAATGATAGAGATTAGAGATGTAGAGGCTTCATGATGGTGCTTTAGGGTCACACACACTGGTTCCCCAGGATCTTGGAGCACAAAAAAAACTGCGTTGTTTCATGGCCAGTCGTTCCATTTTCCTGTAGAGAGTTAACAACCAGTGTAACTGATCACATTTAACCTTTATATTTAAAGTGCAACAAAGAACATAGAAACTATGTTTTAAATGTTTAGGTTTTTTTTTTACCTTCAGCCAGGTCCATCATAAGACAGTTCTCGTTTCCATTCAAGTTGTTAGGCTGCCCCGCCATCCAGTTTGTGTAGTTGAATTTGGATCCATCGGTCCACATCCCCGTGCCCTCCTGGAGGAGACAGACAATTGTCCAAAAAAGAAACGTGGATAGTTCCCAACAACGCTCCTTACAAAGTAAATTAATCAGTTCACTGCCAAAGAGCGTTGGGTGGAATCAATCATGTAATTTTGGGTAATTAAAAAGAACATTGATATAGGATAACATGAGGGTTAACTCCTTCTGGGACATGAAAACTGCCCCGCCCCCATCCTCAGCAGTCAATGTGCTACTGTAACACATACGTGAATACATACAGATTACAGAGCTTTACTTTCACACCTACATATACAGTACAGGCCAAAAGTTTGGACACACCTTCTCATTCAATGAGTTTCCTTTATCTTCATGACTATTTCCATTGTTGATTATCACTGAAAGCATCACAACTATGAATGAACACGTGGAGTTATGGACTTAACAAAAAAGTGGAAATAACTGAAAACTAAGAAGGAAATTCCACTAATTAACCCTAATTAATTACTAATTAAGGCCCACCTGTGGAGGTAAGAAACTGGAATATAAAACATGTTTTCAGTTATTTGCACTTTAGTAAAATGTGTAAAAAATATCTCCTTAGCCAATAGTCACTCCACATTTTTACTAAGTTGGAGGCTACACTGTGTTTTAGTTGCTTTAAATAAGCTAGTTTCATGTTTCTGTTTTTATGTGATAAATGTGCTGGTTTTACTGTAAATGTGCTGGTTTTACTGTAAAGTGTCTTTGACTAGTCTACCATGTAAAGCACTATATAAATAAAATGTATTATTATTTAGTCTACCATGTAAAGCACTATATAAATAAAATGTATTATTATTTAGTCTACCATGTAAAGCACTATATAAATAAAATGTATTATTATTTAGTCTACCATGTAAAGCACTATATAAATAAAATGTATTATTTAGTCTACCATGTAAAGCACTATATAAATAAAATGTATTATTATTTAGTCTACCATGTAAAGCACTATATAAATAAAATGTATTATTATTTAGTCTACCATGTAAAGTACTATATAAATAAATGTATTATTATTTAGTCTACCATGTAAAGCACTATATAAATAAAATGTATTATTATTTAGTCTACCATGTAAAGCACTATATAAATAAAATGTATTATTATTTAGTCTACCATGTAAAGCACTATATAAATAAAATGTATTATTATTTAGTCTACCATGTAAAAGCACTATATAAATAAAATGTATTATTATTTAGTCTACCATGTAAACACTATATAAATAAAATGTATTATTATTTAGTCTACCATGTAAAGCACTATATAAATAAAATGTATTATTATTTAGTCTACCATGTAAAGCACTATATAAATAAATGTATTATTATTTAGTCTACCATGTAAAGCACTATATAAATAAATGTGTTATTATTTAGTCTACCATGTAAAACACTATATAAATAAAATGTATTATTATTTAGTCTACCATGTAAAGCACTATATAAATAAAATGTATTATTATTTAGTCTACCATGTAAAGCACTATAAATAAAATGTATTATTATTTAGTCTACCATGTAAAGCACTATATAAATAAATGTATTATTATTTAGTCTACCATGTAAAGCACTATATAAATAAATGTATTATTATTTAGTCTACCATGTAAAGCACTATATAAATAAAATGTATTATTATTTAGTCTACCATGTAAAGCACTATATAAATAAAATGTATTATTATTTAGTCTACCATGTAAAGCACTATATAAATAAAATGTATTATTATTTAGTCTACCATGTAAAGCACTATATAAATAAAATGTATTATTATTTAGTCTACCATGTAAAGCACTATATAAATAAATGTGTTATTATTTAGTCTACCATGTAAAGTACTATATAAATAAAATGTATTATTATTTAGTCTACCATGTAAAGCACTATATAAATAAATGTATTATTATTTAGTCTACCATGTAAAGCACTATATAAATAAATGTATTATTATTTAGTCTACCATGTAAAGCACTATATAAATAAATGTATTATTATTTAGTCTACCATGTAAAGCACTATATAAATAAAATGTATTATTATTTAGTCTACCATGTAAAGCACTATATAAATAAAATGTATTATTATTTAGTCTACCATGTAAAGCACTATATAAATAAAATGTATTATTATTTAGTCTACCATGTAAAGCACTATATAAATAAAATGTATTATTATTTAGCCTACCATGTAAAGCACTATATAAATAAAATGTATTATTATTTAGTCTACCATGTAAAGCACTATATAAATAAATGTGTTATTATTTAGTCTACCATGTAAAGTACTATATAAATAAAATGTATTATTATTTAGTCTACCATGTAAAGCACTATATAAATAAATGTATTATTATTTAGTCTACCATGTAAAGCACTATATAAATAAATGTATTATTATTTAGTCTACCATGTAAAGCACTATATAAATAAATGTATTATTATTTAGTCTACCATGTAAAGCACTATATAAATAAAATGTATTATTATTTAGTCTACCATGTAAAGCACTATATAAATAAAATGTATTATTATTTAGTCTACCATGTAAAGCACTATATAAATAAAATGTATTATTATTTAGTCTACCATGTAAAGTACTATATAAATAAAATGTATTATTATTTAGCCTACCATGTAAAGCACTATATAAATAAAATGTATTATTATTTAGTCTACCATGTAAAGCACTATATAAATAAAATGTATTATTATTTAGTCTACCATGTAAAGCACTATATAAATAAAATGTATTATTATTTAGTCTACCATGTAAAGCACTATATAAATAAAATGTATTATTATTTAGTCTACCATGTAAAGTACTATATAAATAAAATGTATTATTATTTAGTCTACCATGTAAAGCACTATATAAATAAAATGTATTATTATTTAGTCTACCATGTAAAGCACTATATAAATAAAATGTATTATTATTTAGCCTACCATGTAAAGCACTATATAAATAAAATGTATTATTATTTAGTCTACCATGTAAAGCACTATATAAATAAAATGTATTATTATTTAGTCTACCATGTAAAGCACTATATAAATAAAATGTATTATTATTTAGCCTACCATGTAAAGCACTATATAAATAAAATGTATTATTATTTAGTCTACCATGTAAAGCACTATATAAATAAATGTGTTATTATTTAGCCTACCATGTAAAGCACTATATAAATAAATGTATTATTATTTAGTCTACCATGTAAAGCACTATATAAATAAATGTATTATTATTTAGTCTACCATGTAAAGCACTATATAAATAAAATGTATTATTATTTAGTCTACCATGTAAAGCACTATATAAATAAATGTATTATTATTTAGTCTACCATGTAAAGCACTATATAAATAAAATGTATTATTATTTAGTCTACCATGTAAAGCACTATATAAATAAAATGTATTATTATTTAGCCTACCATGTAAAGCACTATATAAATAAAATGTATTATTATTTAGTCTACCATGTAAAGCACTATATAAATAAAATGTATTATTATTTAGTCTACCATGTAAAGCACTATATAAATAAATGTGTTATTATTTAGCCTACCATGTAAAGCACTATATAAATAAATGTATTATTATTTAGTCTACCATGTAAAGCACTATATAAATAAAATGTATTATTATTTAGTCTACCATGTAAAGCACTATATAAATAAAATGTATTATTATTTAGTCTACCATGTAAAGCACTATATAAATAAAATGTATTATTATTTAGTCTACCATGTAAAGCACTATATAAATAAATGTGTTATTATTTAGCCTACCATGTAAAGCACTATATAAATAAATGTATTATTATTTAGTCTACCATGTAAAGCACTATATAAATAAAATGTATTATTATTTAGTCTACCATGTAAAGCACTATATAAATAAAATGTATTATTATTTAGTCTACCATGTAAAGCACTATATAAATAAAATGTATTATTATTTAGTCTACCATGTAAAGCACTATATAAATAAAATGTATTATTATTTAGTCTACCATGTAAAGCACTATATAAATAAAATGTATTATTATTTAGTCTACCATGTAAAGCACTATATAAATAAATGTATTATTATTTAGCCTACCATGTAAAGCACTATATAAATAAAATGTATTATTATTTAGTCTACCATGTAAAGCACTATATAAATAAAATGTATTATTATTTAGCCTTTGCCTTAAAAGTGAGCAGAGGGAATAATGTTCCTCGGGAAATGGACCCTAATAATAATAATAATAATAATAATAATAATAATAATAATAAATGGACCCTAATGACTAGGCTTAATTTCAAACCCTTGCGAGAACATGTTTTACAATCATATGCACAAATCTCTATAAGATATATCTAATTCTAAATATTTTTGTACAATTCATCTGGGAATATCACTACATTAATATCATCTGGGAATATCACTATATTAATATCATCTGGGAATATCACTACATTAATATCATCTGGGAATATCACTACATTAATATCATCTGGGAATATCACTATATTAATATCATCTGGGAATATCACTACATTAATATCATCTGGGAATATCGCTGCATTAATATCATCTGGGAATATCACTACATTAATATCATCTGGGAATATCACTACATTAATATCATCTGGGAATATCACTACATTAATATCATCTGGGAATATCGCTGCATTAATATCATCTGGGAATATCGCTGCATTAATATCATCTGGGAATATCACTACATTAATATCGTCACACTTAATCTCCGGAGCGTCCTGTATAAACCTGAAGCTGAGACCACGGACGCTGCGCTGCTCATCTCTACTTTTACAGAGAGAGTGGACACTGATGCGATGCACAGTTTCTGCCGGCAGGCAGCGGCCACCGGGCAGTAGGGAAAAGTCCTGACTCACCCGATTGCCACTCCGCATCAGGGTGCCAGTGCAACCATTTCTAACCATCTAAACAGCTGTAGTAGGGTTTAAATCAAACTCGCGACAACAATAGTGACAAGAAGGCTAATGCATGTTAATGAAAATAAAGCAGAAGACATGCAGAAGACAACGGAATAACTGTTAAACACGTTTATTTGGGATCAGACGGCAGCTGATATAACACATGAGACTCCAGGATTAATCTTAGCCTGGCTGTTAGCCTGCTCTGGACCAGGCTAGCCGCAAAGAATAAATCTCCATGGTTACTTGGCTGGGTTTAATTCAATCTGGTTTTGTGCAACCGAGTCAAAGCTAAATTCATCCAGGATAACTTGAATATCCCGGCTTAATCCCTTATCCTCGTTTCGTGCAACAGGCCCTGGATCAATACCACGATTGGCCTGTACTGTATGTGAATGCATTCATGACAACCAGCTAAGAGACAAGCGACATCCCTTCCTGTGTGATGATAAAAGTCTCACCTTCACTGCGTCAATGCCGCCGATCCAGGAATAGTTGCGGCTCACTTTGTTAATGAAGCCTTTGACGAATGCATGTTCCTCAGCTGAGCGGATGGAAGCCAGATTCCCTCCAGCAGCGATGCAGGTGGTCTAATGGAGACAATATCATCAGTTAAAATGTCAAGAAAATCTAAACATAATCACATTATTAACAGATCTCAGGGCAGTTACACAGTCACAGGGGACATGTCTATACTTTTAATCAGTGGTGGAAGAAGTATTCAAATCCTGAACTGCAGTAGAACTACTAATACCACTCTATAGGAATACTATATTACAGTAAGAGTAAATATAGGGTACTTAGTTACTGGCTTTAATACTTTAACTAGCTATATTATGATACTGACATACTTTCAATGCAGGACCTTTACTCTAACAGTATTTCTACAGTGTGGTATTAATACTTAAACTGCAGTAAATTATTAGAGTTGACTGGTATTTAGCATGCATATGTTATGATAGATAGAAGTGCTGTACCTCTGCATTGAGCCAGGTCTTTGGCTTGATGAAGTAACCGAAACAGCGAGAGCCAAACTTAGTCCAGTCAGCAGGGGGGGGGGGGGTGTATGAACAAACACACCAGAACCAATCAGACTGGTCTATATGGACAACTGTTCATTTAGGGGATTGTTCCTCTGCAGCGCTGTGGAGATACAGCTGACAATGCAAGACTCCAATCAGAGCAACCCAACGAGTCCGAGATACTGTCCTGACCTGGACCGGACGTTGGATTGGGATCATACAAATATCAATATATTATAACACAAGACTTCAACAGCCAATGACATTTAGGGTTGGGAGACTGGACTGATGTTCTACTGTTTAGTGTTAATCATATCTAACTCAGCCAGGTAAGAGCTACATTTAGCTTTGATGTTATACGATTATGGTTCCTGGAGAACAGGTTTCATCAGCACACAATTGTCAATGCACACTTATGAGTGTAAATATTAACAAAAATGGAAAGCTGTGACTTATCAGTAGCAGTTTTAACAATGAGATGCTGTGCAGTTGACTTTAATGTGTCCAGGAAGTTCAAAGAACGAGTAATTATGGCCATTATACGAGCATTTGTATCTGTATGTGCAATAACATCTGCTGAACAGGGCCGACATCTACTCAAAAGGGAAGATTGAAAACTGTTTATAATAACAGAAAATGTATTGTTCCTGTAGCTACACACTTCTATTTTTAATTACACAACAAAGTCTGTTATTTTCCAGATTTATTTCTTAAGAGTGTACTTACTAGTGGTGGGCGATACTGCAAAATTTGGTATCGATCCGATACCAAATACATATAGGGTCCGTATTGCCGATACCGATACCAATACGATACTTTTTACTTAAAAAAATACTTTTGTGTAGGGGAGAGCATTTCATTATTTCTGAGGTGAATGAATGCTGCTCCTCTGCGCGTTGTGTCAGTGAGTCACGTGACGACAACGAATCACAGCAGAGGAGCAGGAGGGGGAGGAGGAGCAATGTGGGCCAAGATGTGAAAGCGGCGTTTGCTCAGGAAGGTGGAAGGCACAAGCAAAGTATAGTGAACGTAGAGGAGAGATAACTAAATTAAAATATCGATTCAATTACAGTTGTATCGATCAAATACCAATACCAGCGTTTGCATCGATACTATCGATATTTAGACCGATCCGCCCACCCCTAGTACTTACATATGCAGCCAGCAGTCTGCTGGACAGACAGAGCAACACAGAAATCAGAAAGACTGATGTCATCTGTGGAAAGACGTTATAGAAAGTCAACAAACTGCATGGTGGGAAATAATGTCAGACAACAGTAGTATTCTGCTAGTTATAAGTGTAATATATAATATAGATATGGTTTCTATTTGATAGATTATCTAATTATGTGGAAAACATAAAGTCTAATTATGAAATACTCCAAGTATTTTTTTAACTTGTCTGATCATCTTAACTTTTAACTCTTCGGTTTCAGACTCTTTAGGGTGTGGACTATGTTGTTTTCGCTTTGTATATGTGGTGGTCGGCTCGATGAACCGCTTCTGAAGGTGAAACAAGTTGCATAATCATACAGCAAACAAGTGAAAAAGTAATCCCTTAACCCTCATGTTGTCCTCGGGTCAAATATTGTCCTATATCAATGTTCTTTTTAATTCCCCAAAATAACATGATTGATTCCACCCAACGCTCTTTGCCAAGTACAAATCTCTACTTTCATTCATTTTGGGGTGTCTTATTCAATTTTATAGCATTTGAAAACAAATTGAAGTGTTTTAAAATAGTATTGAGTAAAAGTTGACATATTCCAGTCTGTGATTATCATCAACATCCATTCCTTTAATTTTAGTCTCAATAATTCCTAATTTCTGCTTTTCTAACTCAAACATTAGGTATAATTTCCTGAGACAGAGGAGAAGAACAAGCCGATGACACTGAAAGATAATGTCACATATCTGAATACTATTAAACACTCAATATTAACAAATTAGGTTCAACTTAACCCAGTTTACATCATTAATGCATCCACAGTCTGTATTTTAGCTTTACACAACAGGAAGAAACTCTGCAATCTAGTAGAAACCAAATCTATCAAATTATCATCAAAACAGTCGACGATAATGATGATGATACAATGTGTACCATCATTATACTCACATCAGTAATCTTTGTTCTGCCTGGTGTGGGTTGGAAGTAGAAGAGAGTCAGGGCCCTTATATACCTTGGAAAGGGGCGGGGCTTAGTCATGCAGTGCTGCAGGTAGAGATTTGATTGGCTGTAATGAACAATGCATTGTGTTTCTTTTATTAACCACACCGTGACTCAGGATCTCTTCATGATGATATCTGCTTATTGACATTTAACCCTTGTGTTGTCCGTCGGGTCCCGGGGACCCACGCTTGTTTCATTTCACGTCACGTCTACTACCGCGGACCTGGCCCTTCAGATCCCGGGGAACCTGGCCCGTAGTCTATAGTAATTCTCTTTTACCGCAGCCTTCAGATCTCTAGGACCCGGGCCAGTATTCAAAAGTATTTTTCAACTACTGCACCATTGGCCTTCGGGGTCTCTTGGACCTGGGAATGTATTTGACTTTGGGTCTCTGCAACCCGGGACAGTATTCGACTGCATATCTCTATTAGCGTAGCCTCGGCCTTTGGGTCTCTGGGACCCTGGCCAGATTGCCTTTGGGTCTCTGGGACCTGTACCGCATTTGACTGTATATCTCTACTGGTGCAGCCTCGGCTTGTGTGTCTCTGGGACACGGGCCAGTATTCAATTGTATTTTGCATTGTATGAAAGGGGAAAACAGGCCTTCGGGACCCTGGAAAGATTCTCCTTTGGGTCTCTGGGACCCAGGCCTATATCCGACTGCATATCTCTACTAGCGTGGCCTCGGTCTTCGGGTCTCTGGGACCCTGGAAAGATTTGGGTCAAGTTTGGCCCATTTTAAAAGAGAAAAGAGGGTTTCTTTCAACCTAATTTCAGAAGTTAAATAAATGATCAGCCCACTGCTTTCTCTCAAGTTAGATGTGCTGTCGAATCAGAGACCCAAAGGCAAATATTTCCAGAGTTCCAGAGACCCGAAGGATGAGGCCACGGTAGAAGAGAAATACTTTAGAATACGGGCCAGGTTCCCCAGGACCCGAAGGGCAACCCAAGGGTTAAATGCTCTCACACTTCTCACTGAGAGGCCAAACACTTCATTTACTTTATTCATGTATTAGACAGGGACAGTGGACATTAACATCGCTGTAAATGAACCAGAATTAGCCAAAAGGCTATTTTTCATCCGTTGTCCCTGGACACATCTTAAAATTGTCTACCTTAAAAAAATACAATAAGATTACAGTGAACAATATAAATATAAAGAGCAGTAAAACAGATATAACTCTTCAAATCCCATTGATAAATACAGTGTACAAGTTTGCTCTAATACAGACATTAGGGTAAATATATACTTATACTTTGTAGTTAAGATGCGACTTTCTTGAAGCGTGCACGGAGCTTGGGAAGGACAACCCTGCCTAGAGGTGTCTCAATGAGCAAATAACTGACATTGCAAGTTAATCGTTGATTCAATATTTATTCAGCAAAACACTCAGCTTTCTAAAAGTAATCTGAAGAATTTAATTTAATTTGAGATGAAGAATCTTTCACTGCAATGGACAAAAAGCTAACGAGTAACGAAGATGCTTAATGGAAATGTAGTGGAGTAAAAGTATAGTTTCATCTTTAACTCAGAGATTATCTACTGGTTGATGGTCTAGCTAACAGTCTACCTGTCAGGTAGAATGAAGCTTGGACTCACATGTAGTGAACTGTAGAGGACGAACAGAACAGACATTTAAAATGAGGATGTCAGGCAGAGACAAAGACCAAAGTCCCAAAAACAAAAACCACTTCCCAGGATACAGGAAAGGGTCAAAAACAAGAGTAGGAAGAGACGCAGGGACGGACCTGAGGGAAGAAGTTGGAGGAAGACGAGGACGCCAGATGAGACAAAGACAGCATAGAGAAAAAATACACAAGGTAACCAGGTTTCAACAAGGGACACGAGGGCTCAGGGACAGGCGGGACACATTGGGGGAGCAGACTATGGGACAAGGGGGGGGGGGACACAAGGCAGGAAGTCAAGACCTAACAGGGGAGAGAGAGACTACAAAATAAAACAGGAGCCCCCCATTGAGAGAGTAACCCAGAGTCCTACTGGGTCTTCCCCGAAGCCTCCTCCCAGCTGGACATCCCTCCACCTAGTCCTGGGTCTCACCGATCTCTAAGGGAGAACTTAACAGTTCCCCCGTAACCCAGTCCTCCATCGGACCCCTCTGAACCCCCGTGTTGGCCCAGTTTAAGTTCTTTATATAAGAAATATGGATTTCTTTAAACCAAGTTACCCAAAAACATGGATGATTCATACGTTCATCAGGTAACATTAATGATTACTATCATTGAATGTTTTATTTCATCTTATAGCATTTGAGTTATTTTTTTTTTTTAATGGTTTCAGACCAGTATCGGGACTAAACTCTGACATCTACCCGTCTGAGATCCACTCAACATCGTCTGATCTCAACTATTAGTCAAAATAATTCATCATTTCTGCTTTTTAACTAAAAAATGTATGTATTATTTGATATAAATGAATTGCTGGAAAACGTGAGAAATAAATCAGAAAACAAAAACATCAGAAAAGCACAAATACAATGTTCATTTTCCATTCTGACCTGTAAGGAGAGTTGATGTTAAGGGGAAGACAACGCAGGGTTAATCTCAGCGTAAGAAGCCGGTCTAACAACATCCCGGAGTGCTGCTCCTCCGAGCCGCTTCAGGCCAAACTGTAACTCTGCAAACACTGAGGACGCCCAGCACGTCGTTCAGATGCTAACACGCTGCTGGGACACTGTCATGTTGTCCTCATGTTCTTTAGTCTGGTGGAGATATGCTGCTCTATACACGCTAAAAGTAGTGATTATTTACATGGAGTCTGATGGAAATATGCTGCTCTATACACGCTAAAAGTAGTGATTATTTACATGGAGTCTGATGGAAATATGCTGCTCTATACACGCTAAAAGTAGTGATTATTTACATGGAGTCTGGTG
>CM049381.1:1175921-1188421 GCA_026937815.1 Etheostoma perlongum
GATGAATTCTCCTCCAGCGCCACGGGCCACGCCCAACCTGCATAACCCTCATCTTGTCCTTGGGTCAAATTGACCCGTTTTTCACTTAATTTTTGTAAAAATGTGTTGGGTGTGTGTTTGTGTGTGTCTTTGTGTGTGTGCGTGTCTGTCTGTGTGTGTGTGTCTGTGGGTGTCTGTGTGTGTATCTATCTATCTAATTACAAAGTAGTGATTATTTACAGTGGGTACGGAAAGTATTCAGACCCCTTTAAATTTTTCACTCTTTGTTTCATTGCAGCCTTTTTCCAAAAATCAAAAATGTTCATTTTATTTCTCAGTAATGTACACTCAGCAACCCATCTTGACAGAAAAAAACAGAAATTTAGAAATTTTTGCATATTTATTAAAAAACAAAAACTGAAATATCACATGGTCATATGTATTCAGACCCTTTGCCGTGACCCTCATATGTAACTCAGGAGCTGTCTATTTCTTCTGATCATCCTTGAGATGGTTCTACACCTTCATTGGAGTCCAGCTGTGTTTGATTATACTGATTGACTTGATTAGGAAAGCCACACACCTGTCTATATAAGACCTTACAGCTCACAGTGCATGTCAGAGCAAATGACAATCATGAGGTCAAAGGAACTGCCTGAAGAGCTCAGAGACAGAATTGTGGCAAGGCACAGATCTGGTCAAGGTTACAAAAAAAATTTCTGCTGCACTTAAGGTTCCTAAGAGCACAGTGGCCTCCATAATCCTCAAATGGAAGACGTTTGGGGTGACCAGAACCCTTCCTAGAGCTGGCCGTCCGGCCAAACTGAGCTATCGGGGAGAAGAGCCTTGGTAAAAGAAGAACCCAATGGTCACTGTGGCTTCCAGAGATGCAGTCGGGAGATGGGAGAAAGTTGTAGTAAGTCAACCATCACTGCAGCAATCCACCAGTCGGGGCTTTATGGCAGAAGGAAGCCTCTCCTCAGTGCAAGACACATGAAAGCCCGCATGGAGTTTGCTAAAAAACACCTGAAGGACTCCAAGATGGTGATAAATAAAATCCTCTGGTCTGATGAGACCAAGATAGAACTTTTTGGCCTTAATTCTAAGCGGTATGTGTGGAGAAAACCAGGCACTGCTCATCACCTGTCCAATACAGTCTCAACAGTGAAGCATGGTGGTGGCAGCATCATGCTGTGGGGGTGTTTTTCAGCTGCAGGGACAGGACGACTGGTTGCATCGAGGGAAAGATGAAAAGTACAGGGATATCCTGACGAAAATTTTTCCAGAGTGCTCTGGACCTCAGACTGGGGAAGGTTTACCTTCCAACAAGACAATGACCCTAAGCACACCGCTAAAATAAAAGGAGTGGCTTACAACAACTCTGTGGCTGTTCTTGAATGGCCCAGCCAGAGCCCTGACTTAAACCCAATTGAGCATCTCTGGAGAGACCTGAAAATGACTGTCCACCAACGTTTACCATCCAACCTGACAGAACTGGAGAGGATCTGCAAGGAGGAATGGCAGAGGATACCCAAATCCAGATGTGAGAAACTTGTTGCATCTTTCCCAAAACGACTCATGGCTGTATTAGATCAAAAGGGTGCTTCTACTAAATACTGAACAAAGGGTCTGAATACTTATGACCATGTGATATTTCAGTTTTTGTTTTTTAATAAATATGCAAAAAAATTTCTAAATTTCTGTTTTTTTCTGTCAAGATGGGTTTGAGTGTACATTACTGAGAAATAAAATGAACTTTTTTGATTTTTGGAAAAAGGCTGCAATGAAACAAAGAGTGAAAAATTTAAAGGGGTCTGAATACTTTCCGTACCCACTGTACATGGAGTCTGGTGGAGATATGCTACTCTATACACGCTAAAAGTAGTGATTGTTTACATGGAGTCTGGTGGAGATATGCTGCTCTATACACGCTAAAAGTAGTGATTGTTTACATGGAGTCTGGTGGAGATATGCTGCTCTATACATGCTAAAAGTAGTGATTATTTACATGGAGTCTGGTGGAGATATGCTGCTCTATACACGCTAAAAGTAGTGATTATTCACATGGAGTCTGGTGGAGACTATGCTGCTCTATGAATATATCTGCTGAATAAAGTCATATTAGATGTGTTTGTGCTGTCACATTTTGGTCGACCAATAGGAAGAAGAGACTCAACATGTACAGGTATTGGTCGACCAATAGGAAGAAGAGAGTCAACATGTACAGGTATTGGTCGACCAATAGGAAGAAGAGAGTCAACATGTACAGGTATTGGTCGACCAATAGGAAGAAGAGAGTCAACATGTACAGGTATTGGTCGACCAATAGGAAGAAGATAGTCAACATGTACAGGTATTGGTCGACCAATAGGAAGAAGAGACTCAACATGAACAGGTATTGGTCGACCAATTTTTTTTCAAACAAATTGTCCAAAAACGTAACGTGGGTGGTTCCCAACAACTCTCCTCACAAGTTTAATTAATAATCAGTTCACTACTTTTATTGAATTTCTGGTCCAACTAAACGCAAATCGGATGGGATGGCATGTTGCTGCAGAATGCTGTGGTAGCCATGCTGGTTCAGTATGCCTTCAATTTGGAATACATCCCTAACAGTGTCACCAGCAAACCCCCCCCCACACACACAAAAAATCACACCTCCCCTACATGCTTCTCGGTGGGAACCAGGCATGTAGAATCCATCCGTCACCTTTTCTCCGTCGCACAAAGACACGGTGGTTGGATCCAAAGATCTCCACCTTGGACTCATCAGACCAGAGCCCAGATTTCCAAACTAGTCTAATGTCCATTCCTTGTGTTTCTGGTCAAAACAGATCTCTTCTGCTTGTTTCCTCTCCTTAGCTGTGGTTTCCTAGCTGCTATTGGACCATGAAGGCCTGATCCAGTGTCCTCTTACCAGTTGTTCTAGAGATGTGTCCACTGCTAGAACTCTCGTATCATCTGCTCTCTAATCTGAGCTGCTGTAACTTGGGATTTCTGAGGCCGGGGACTCAGAGGAACTTATCCTCAGCAGCAGAGGGGACTCTTGGTCTCCCTTTCCTGGGGGGTCCTCATGTGAGCCAGTTTCGTTGTAGCGCTTGATGGTTTTTGTGACTGCACTTGGGGACACATTCAAAGTTTTCACAATTTTCCAGACTGAATGACCTTCATTTCTTAAAGTAATGATGGACTCGTTTCTCTTCCCTTAGCTGATTGGTTCTTGCCATAATATGAATTCTACCAGTCGTCCAATAGGCTGTCGGCTGTGTATCAACCTGACTTCTGCACAACACAACTGATGGTCCCAACTCCATTAATAAGGAAGAAACTCCACTACTGAAGTTTTGATGCCTTCAGTGATAATCTACAATGTAAATAGTCATGAAAATAAAGGAAATGCATTGAAGGAGAAGGTGGGTCCAAACCTTTGGCCTGTACAGTATATATATACATAAATGTCTCATCACCTGGCCACTACCACACTGAGAGCAGCTCTGGTCTCTCCCCCCCAGGGTGAACGTGAATGATTTGTCCCTTTTAGAAAACAACAACAGGACCAAACACTGTTTAAGACTATATGTCTTTTATTTTTGAATGCTTAGTTGATTATATAGTAAAGGAAATCAGATGAATAAAGAACACAACACATTAGTTTTAAGAATAAAAAGAAACCAGTTCATTAAACCAGAGGACTATATGAATTATTAATAGTTATTATGAAGTGTTATCACAGTTGCATTCTCCTCTTATATCACAGAAAGTTCTGATAAAATATACACTTTTATTTTCTATCTGGACATTTTGGATAAAAAGATCATCACCACTCATATCTGGTAGGTTTACCTTTGGAAGGAGTCAGGCTAGCTGTTCCCAGTCTTTATGCTAAGCTAAGCTAACGTCTGCTTGAGGGAACTTTATATTTAACGTACACACATGAGAGTTGTATTGATCCGAACAATGACTCTCAGAGAGAAATCTAAATAGTGTGTTAATATTTCATCAGATCAGTGGGTGCTGTTCATAACAAATAATATTCAGTAAACTAGAACAGAAAAGATGTGCGAGTAATGTTTTCTGTATTTCATTTTGTGTAATTTATCATAGATTAAAAGTCCAATAACTGATTAGTTTTGGTCCAGCTCAGTGAGCCAGTTTCTTTCTGATTTTAAACCCAAATGTGAACTGGTCCCTAACTCTTCAGATAAGAAACAAGGGAAAGGGAGTCATCTGATTAGAGATGAATCAATGATAGAGATTAGAGATGAATCAATGCTAGAGATTAGAGATGAATCAATGATAGAGATTATATATGAGCTGTAGAAGCATCATGATGGTGTGTTAGAGTCACACACACAGGTTCCTGGAGCATACGAAAGAAGCCTGGTTGTTGCACCCCCAGTCGTTCCAGTTTCCTGTAGAGAGAGTTTTCAACCATCAGAACTGATTACATTTAACCTTTGTATTTAAAAGGGCAACAAAGAACAATATGTTTTAAATGTTTTTTTACCTGGAGGCCAGTTTATCACAAGACAGTTCTCCCCTCCACAACAGTTGTTGGGCTCCCCCGCATTCCAGTTTCTGTAGTTGAATGTGGATCCATCAGACCACATCCACGTACCCTCCTGGAGGAGACAGACTGGTTTGAAGTCACAGTGAAATCTAGAGTAACACTCATTTAGGCCAGAAGACTTCTTACTTTCTACAATAACTCATGAGACCCAACGCCTTCTCATGATCGGGTTAGTGAGCCGGGTCCTGTGTGTCAGGTAGCAACGACAGTTCAGACACCCAAATGACTAGTTAACCCTCATGTTGTCTTCACTTCAAAATGGAAAATCTACACTTTGGTTGATACTTTTTATCAATGTTATTAACTTTGACATGAGGACAACATGAGGACAACATGAGGACAACATGAAGACAACATTAAGACAACATGAGGACAACATGAGGACAACATGAAGAAAACATGAGGACAACATGAGGACAACATGAGGGCAACATGAAGGAAACATGAAGGGCAACATGAGGACAACATGATGAGGACAACATGAGGGCAACATGAGGACAACATGAGGACATCATGAGTGCAACGTGAGGACAACATGAGGACAACATGAGGACAACATGAAGACAACATGAGGACAACATGAGGACAACATGAGGACAACATGAGGACAACATGAGGACAACATGAGGACAACATGAAGAAAACATGAGGACTGTCAGGTTCATAACACTTTATCTTACTAAATAAACATGGTCAAGCAAAGAAACGAGACGCAGACGGCAAAATGTGCAGTTAGAGGCTTTTGCAAAAGGGAAAGATCCGTGACAGCAACCTTCCCAGCATTGCTTCCACGGAACAGACACCTAGTTACAAAAGCATAGGCTTTTTATTGAAGCACACACACACAAAGATTTACAGTTGTTGAGTCTAAAGCATCTGGTGTTTGGTTTATGCCTACACAGAGAAAGGAGGGCAGGGTCAGGTCTGCCTGACCTCGAAACTGAGACATACTATCTAAAGGATTTACAACAGAGTAGACTTTATGGCGGTGCTTTAAGGAAAACATAGTTGGTTAAATGTGCATATAAGATTATAAAATATAAAGCATACATGAATATACGTCAAGCAAGATATGAATATATGATAAGCATGAAAGTTATGATTATGATATGAATATGAATTTAAGCATGCAAGGTATAATATTCTAAGACACTACTACAGAGAATTGTCTAATAAAGGGACTTATAAAAACGAATTTCTCTATCAGACAACATGAGGGCAACATGAAGGAAACATGAGGACAACATGAGGACAAAATGAGGACAACTTGAGGACAACATGAAGGAAACATTAGGACAACATGAGGACAACATGAGGACAACATGAAGACAACATGAAGACAACATGAGGACAACATGAGGACAACATGAGGACAACATGAAGATTGGAAGAAACATGGTTTGGACCAAAACACTCCAGGGACATGAACACTCGTTTACAGGGTGAAAGTCTTGTGTTGTCTCCTTAACTTCTTCTGGGACATGAACTCTGATCCCCAGCTTGACAGCCCTGTGTTTTAGGAGAACCCCCCCTACGAAGATCTTCACGCTCTTATACAGCAGCAGTCAATGTGCTGCTACTGTAATACGTGAAAGACAGATTACACAGCTTTACTTTTCACAGCTACGCATATATGAATGCATTCATGACAACCAACTGAGAGACGAGTGACATCACTTCCTGTTAGATGATAAAAGTCTCACCTTGACTGAGTCAAAGCCTCCGATCCAGGAGGTTTTCTGGGTACCGGTCACTTGGTTAATGAAGTTTTTGACGAATGCATGTTCCTCAGCTGAGCGGATGGAAGCCAGATTCCCTCCAGCAGCGATGCAGGTGGTCTAATGGAGACAATATCATCAGTTAAAATGTCAAGAAAATCAAAACATAATCACATTATTAACAGATCTCAGGGCAGTTACACAGTCATGGGGGACATTTCTATACTTTTAATCAGTGGTGGAAGAAGTATTCAAATCCTGTACTGCAGTAGAACTACTAATACCACTGTGTAAGAATACTATATTGCAGTAAAAGTAAATATTTGGTACTTAGTTACTGGTTTTAATACTTTAACTAGCTATATTTTATTAATGATACTGACGTACTTTCAATTCAGTTGACTGGTATTAAGCATGCATATGTTATGATAGATAGAAGTGCTGTACCTCTGCATCGGCCCAGGTCTTTGGCTGGATGAAGTAACCGAAACAACGAGAGCCAAACTGAATCCAACCAGGAGGGCAGGGGCGGAAACCCTGTATGAACAAACACACCAGAACCAATCAGACTAGTCTATATGGACAACTGTTCATTTAGGGGATTGTTCCTCTGCAGCTCTGTGGAGATACAGCTGGCAATGCAAGACTCCAATCAGAGCAACCCAACGAGTCCGAGATACTGTCCTGACCTGGACCGGACGTTGGATTGGGATCACACAAATGTCAATATATTATCAATGCACATTCATGAGTGAAAATATTAACAAAAATGGAAAGCTGAGGCTTATTAGTAGCAGAATTAACCAATCCAATAACACAACCAGGAAGTTAACATAACCATGAGTAACTAGCATCATTATATGAGAATTTGTATCTTTATGTGCTGAACATGGCCAAGAGTTCCTCAAAAGGGAAGATTGTAAGTCTTCATAATGAGCAAAAATGTATTTTTACTGTAACTACACACCAACTTTCCATTTTTAATTATGGGACAAAGTCCAGGCAATGAGCTGCCAGAACATTTTACAGATTTATTTCTTAAGAGTGTACTTACATTTGCAGTCAGCAGTCCGCTGGACAGACAGAGCAACACAGCCAATGGAAACACTGATGTCATCTGTGGGAAGACGTTAAAGAAAGTCAACAAACTGCATGCTGGGAGATAATGGCAGACAATGAATGACTACATGGATTATTAATCAGCCATTCATCAAATTAAAATATAGATCTAGTTATACATGTATTATATATTAAAGATATGGTTTAATATTTGTGACGTGACCCAGCCTTCATGACCACAGAAGGAACCAAAACTGGTTTATTTGGATATTTAAATATAAAATATTTTTTATTGGAGTAGTAGATCGAGAGCTTTGTCATCTGGCTCAGCTCTTTTTGTCCCAACAGAGCGGGAAAGTGAATGTAATACCCCACCCCCCCCCACTGCACCCATTCTCTGGCCAATCTCCCGCTACCTTGTCCCCTCACTTGGAGATAAAGACCCGTGAGAAACTATTCAGCCTTTACAAAAACACGACCACGACCATGTGAAGACGCCATGACGGACGCAGAATCACTGGAAGCACAAGCTGAACAGTTTAGTAGATGAGCAGAAAGTTTCATTAGTTTCAATCAGTTTAAAATAAATAACTCTAAATTATCTGTAATAATAATACTATCTTCTTCTTCATGGCTTCTTCCAGTGAACAAGTTGTTGTGCTGTGATTGGTCGAGGGAGGGCGTCTGGTAGGTGTTCACAAAGAGCCGTGTTCGGAGAAGTTGGAGATGGCAGGATGGCTCCGACCCTGACCTTCCCCCCCGTTTTAAGTCTGCCAACCTCAGTCCACATGGTCTGTCCCACTATGGGGTAACGGGGTCTCCCCGTACACTGGTGCTAGTCTCAAAGCTTTCAAAAGTCTGGATGCTACCAGTTCTTTGTAGCTGGCTGGGTTACAGGTACGTGATGCTACGCTAACGACGGGAGGGGGGGTACCTTATAATGGCAAGGTAAGACCTCAATGTAGGGTTAACTTTGTTTTAACACATATTCTTTACTTAAGTAAAGATTTATATAATACGTAGCCTCATTGCCTCCCCCCAAAATGTCCCTTCATAAAGACAAGACTGGTTATTAAAATATTAAAATATGAGTACCTTTGCTGAGGTGTTGACACAAAGGAGAAGAACAAGCTGATGACTCTGACTGAAAAAATGTCACAGATATGAATAGCATTATACATTCAATAACAACAAATTAAGTTCAGGTTAACCTGATTTACATCATTAATGCATTCCCAATCTGCAGTCAAGTTGGATCTTTACTCAAAAGAAGAAACTCTGCAATCTAGCATTAACAAAATATATCAACCAATCAGACTAAACAGTCAATGATAATGATGACATCACAGGGAGAAATGTCCATTAAACTCACATCAATCCTGTCTTTGTTCCGCCTGGTGTGTTTGGTTTTGGAGGGAAAGGAGAGTCACTTATATACCTTGGAAAGGGGCGTGGTCTTAATCATGATTGACAGTCCATGTGGTGATGCAGGTGGGTATTTGATATTTCACCAATATTTAACAGGGTGTAAATGTCAGGATCAGATGGTGTCTGGATGTAATGAACACTGTGTGTTTAACTGCATTGGGTTTATTTTATTCACCACACCGTGACCCAGGATCTCATCATGATGATATCCATTTATTCTCTCTGGGGACAAATATTAATAAACACGACCTCGTTACTGATCAGAACAGCCTGCTCCAGCTTCTACAAACAAACATTAACACGTACAGAACAGAAGTTAACGTTGTCACATTTAAGATGGCTACACCAACTCTTAATACTTGGAAAACAATCCAGTGGCATTAGGCTGTTGATACCGATACGTAGAGAAGTTAGGACATACATTATAACGTTGTAGGGAAAGTAAATATAAATTATACAAGAAATAATGGGCTGAATTCAGATAATGAATGAGCCATAAATACATTCACCTCTCCCAACCGGGAAAACAACAAGGGCAGAGTCTACTAGACTAGAGTCCAAGTCAAGTCTCTGACCTAGAGTCTAAGTCAAGTCTCTGACCTAGAGTCCAAGTCAAGTCTCTGACCTAGAGTCCAAGTCAAGTCTCTGACCTAGAGTCCAAGTCAAGTCTTTGAGCGAAAGTCTAAGTCAAGTCTCAAGTCTCTGAGTTTTGGGATGCTTTGTCAAAATAGACCTGAACCCCCCGCCTTTGCCAGTGATTAATTTTTCAACGACCCTCTAAAGTTTTTCAGAAATAAGACATGCCCCCCCCCCAACAATTTCTTGATGCCTTATGTCCTGGTTTGTCCTTAGCAAAGACGTCCAGACAACCATTGTTTTTACAACCATGAACTACATGACTTCCCCTCTGCTTTCTCCTCTCACACGTCACACATCATTACTAACCCACGTTGTTGTGGAGACACAATAAAAACAGAAACTAAATGCACACTTCCTTCTTTACTGCATTATTTCAATACTAAGTTACTCCTCTAGTAAACTAGTATTCACATGAAATAAAACAATAAAGCATTGAGTCTGTTGCACAAAGCATGCTGGGTAAAGAAGTACAGTAATGGGAAAATTACAGTTAAGCAATGATTTAATATATCCTTCTATAATATGCATGTATTGTTCATTCATATAATTATAGACAATGTCTCTTCTTTCCGAAATGGGTTTCCTCAGGAGGGTGGCTGGCGTCTCCCTTAGAGATAGGGTGAGAAGCTCAGTCATCCGAGAGGAGCTCGGAGTAGAGCCGCTGCTCCTTCACGTCGAAAGGAGCCAGTTGAGGTGGTTCGGGCATCTGGTAAGGATGCCTCCTGGGCGCCTCCCTAGGGAGGTGGTCCAGGCACGTCCAGATGGGAGGAGGCCTCGGGGAAGACCCAGGACTAGGTGGAGGGATTATATCTCCAACCTGGCCTGGGAACGCCCCAGGATCCCCCTGTCGGAGCTGGTTGATGTGGCTCGGGAAAGAGAAGTTTGGGGTCCCCTACTGGAGCTGCTGCCCCCGCGACCCGATACCGGATAAGCGGATGAAGATGGATGGATGTCTTTCATGGTGTATGACGTCTGATACTCTCTTTGTGTGTCCTCCCTGAAGGAGAAGACGACTGTTTGTCTTTGCATTTTTCCTCCAAGGACAAATTCCACAAAGTCTGAACAGAAACAGTTGTCCAGAGCTTTGTTATCATAGCAGGTCCAGGTATTATCTCCAGAAATCACATTCACTGTATAATCTTTGGTAGTGACCTCTAGAGGCATCGGCAGATTTTGACATTCATGCAAATAAAACTGAAAACTACTCTTGAAAAAAAGGTTTGAGTTGTGTGCTTCGGTCTCAACAATAGAGACGGAAGATCTCATCAGGAGGAGCTCAACCTGCAGCTGGAGACCACCAAGTTCTACACAGACAGCATGTAGTTATATCTGTAATTAGTCCAAATGATTTTACACATACAGCCACGATAGAATCCAACATACCGGCCGGTCCTCGTCAGCCTTCTGCAGATACAACACAAACTAGTGGGACGTTTGAGCTCATTAAACCTGAAAAAGACTCAAGTAGAAGCCTGTGCTGCTTGTTTTTGTCTAATTCTTGCATGCACAGAATTAAACTTAGAGCTAAAGACAAGGAGACAAAGACATAAAAACTTTGCCAGGACACACTTACACTCTGTAACTGGAACAGTGCCAACTTGTCCTCAATGGGAGTTTTGTTTGATGTTCAAACACACCAGCACGCATTTCATATCCGTGTTGGCGTGTTCAGACATGATATCTGTGTTGGCATGTTTCAACACGTCAACACAGATATCATATCCGATATCATATCCAATATCATGTCAAATATCATATCTAATATCATATCCATGTTGGCCAGATAAAAGTCGTATATGTGTCCCAGCTGAACACATGACCGGTTGGAGGGGTTTCCAGCTGAGGTGAAGGAAGGTGGATTCTACACACACACATAGACAATCATAAAAGAAGCACTTTGAGGGTTTTAGGGTGGATGGGTCAAACAACACAGGACTTTCCCCCAGGAGACCGGGGTTCTGGTCCCATTTGTCCCATCTCCCCATCCAGAACCCTAACCAAGTGTTTTTACTCTGAATAATGAACAATGAGGCCAGAGGGGTATGCATAGGACCGAGTTGGCTCAGTTGGCGCTCATATACGTAGAGGTTTATGCCTCTATGCAAAGGTCCAGGGTTCGAGTCCAACCTGGGACTATTTCCTGCATGTCTTCCCCCTCTCTCTCCCATTTCTCACCTAGCTGTCCTGTACATTAAAGGTAGAACCCCCCCAAAATAAATGCAGATATCCAGAGGCTCAGAGGATGGGAAATCCTAACCTCAATTAGTTAGAAGTCCCTGAGAAGGACCAAGAAGGAAGAAAGATGCAAAAGAGCCCAACAATTACCATGAAGACACAAAACTACAGCAAAGAGACACAAGTTGAATATGTGAAAAAGTTGTTGAATATCACAATAACGATATAACTTGCAATAAAGTGTTATCTGTTCTTCTGCTTTCAATATTCTGTTAAAATACCACAAATTGCTATTTGAATTTAAAGCAAGTGAAAGAAAACAACTTCCAACGAATTCAATAAAAAATGAAAATAGAACAACAGTTACATTTTAAAGTGCAATTTTCTGAAATTTTCTTTTGAATAACTAAATATCTCTTGGTGTCTTTCACCATGGGTTTGTTTTTAGACCATCATTGCCAAGTGTTGTGAAAGATTTCCAAATCCTCCCGTACAAACTGACCCCCAAACGGGGCTCCTTGGGTGTGAGCAGTTCACTGTGCTTCTGGATATCTGACTCTCTGAGCAACAGGCCACAACACGTCAGGAGAGGCCGCCACACATCCTCAACTCTGATCCTGAACACAGGAACGCCGCGAGGATGCATCCTCAGCCCCCCCACACTGCTCCTGAATTCACGCCTCTGATCAAGGGCGTAGCAGACACTTAACATGTCGGGCCCTCCATCCCCACAGTTGAAACACGTCTGAGTTGATTTGAACGCAACATGAGTCGGCGTGTGTGCATGTTACTCAGGTCGTCAGTAGTCAAGTTCTCCAACTTAGAAAGAGGAGAGGTCTGTCATTTTCATCAGAGGTACACGTCAACTATGAGACAAAATGAGTAAAAATCCGGGAAATCACATTGTAGGATTTTCAAATACTTTCTTTGTA